>VZQC01009358.1:1508436-1555088 GCA_009823505.1 Rhizomys pruinosus
TCTCATAAAGACCAAAAAAAAAAAAAATATTGATTGAAAACTATTTTATTTTTCCATATAAACAAACATGTTACTACCAAAATTTAAAGTTTTGGCTTATTATTCTATATAAAGTGATAATTTCACAATGTATGCCATCTAGATTCCTAGGGAAAATATTATTATATATGTTTTTTTTTCATGTTTTTCTTGATAAAGTCTCCACTACTTGAAGGATTGTTGCTCACTACTATTCCCATTTATATAGAAAATACTTTAAATGAAACTACCTGATATTTTTATGAACTGAAGTTTCCAGAAAACCAAACAACAAAACAAACACAAAGCAGGATAGAATTATTTTCATTCTTCCACGTATTACCTCAATAGTTAACAGTCCTGTTTCCTTTCTTTTGCTATGATAAAACACTCTAACCACAACTAAGAGAAGGAAGAGACTTACATGGCTTATATTTACAGTTTACAGCCCATCATTGAGGGAAGGCAGGGCAAAAGCTTAAGCAGAAACTGTGAGAGAATATTGCTTGCTAGATCACACAAATGACCAGGCTTAGCCAACCTACTGCCTGTGTCAGGGTGATCCCCACAGTGGGCTGGTCCTCCTACATCAATGAAAAAATAAGATCATCTCCCAAAGTCATGTCTACAGGCCAATCTGACCTGGACAGTTCCTTAATGGAGGCTTTCCTCTGTAGTGTGTAAAGTTGACAGTTAAACCTAAGTAGGCACCAACTTTTAAATATTGGTTAGTTTTTGAAACAGTGTTGGAGTTTAGCAAATGACAGGTTTTTTTGATATTTTTGAGACAGTGTCTCCCTGTGTCCCCAGCTAGCCTGGAACTCACTTTGGAGACTAGGCTGGCCTTGAACTCACAGAGATCCACCTACTTCTGCCTCCAGATTTTTAATAAATCTTACTTTCGTGGTTAATAGAAATAAAGCTTCATGGGAAAGAATAAGGCACCCTTGATGCTGTGAGCACAGATTTCTCAAGTGAGAGTTATTTATCTTTGTTTAATCACAATAAAACTTCTCTAACACATGCCATTTTATTAGGGGCTTCATCGTTTTTTCTTGTATGTTCTTCTCCTCTACCTTAAGGTCATTACATTATTTAATTTCATTCCTTCATAGTATCACTGAGCTGATTATATGCTTTCCCCAATATTTTGTTTAAAATGTTCTTCAGGCCAAGATATTTTTAACATTATTATATCTTATCCTGTAATAATCTCTTATATGTATAAATAGTTTATTAACTTTGGATAAGATTCCAGAAGCAGAGGTCAACTCATTGATATGTACCTATTGCTCTGACAATAGCTTCTTTGTTGGGAACCTGCCCTCTATTATAGACCTAGATTTCTTCTAAAGTATTAGGTGCCTTATTCTCTCTTGCAGCCTGAGATAGTTAATCTTGGTTGCCAATTTAAGGAGTCTAGAATTACAATGGGAACAAATCTATGAGCCTATGTGTGAAGAGCTTTCTAGATTTGCTTAATTGGTGTGACAAGACCCACTCTAAATGTGGGTGGTACAGTTCTATGAGTTTGCATCTCAAACCGAATAAAAAGGAGAAGGACATAAGTACCAGGACTCACTTGTCCAGGGTAGCTGACCGAATGTTATGTGAGCACCTGTCTCTAGCCCCTGCCACTGTGACTTCCATACCACGATGGACTCTTTCCATGAACTGGAACCAAAATAAAACCTTCAACCAGTCAGTCTCTTTTTTGATCCATTCACCAAATTCGGGTGTGTTGATTAATCTCCCTGAGTTCCTGTAATTACTAGAATTCTTTTGCTGTTGATTATAAGCTTTATTGCACTGTGATCTGATCGAATTCATGGATTTATTTCAATTTTTTTTCTTTTGGTTGAGATTTATTTGTGTCCCAGAATATGTTCAATTTTAGAAAAATGTCATGGGCTCCATTCTAGAAAGTATAATCTTTGTTCTTGGCTTGAATAGTCTGTAGATGTTTGTTAGGTGCATTTCATATACGATGTCATTTAATTCACATGTCTCTGTGTTTACTTTTTGCCCAGTTGAGCTAGAACATATTGGGGTATTGATGTCACCTACTATTACTGAGTCGGGGATAATATCTGTTTTATAGTCCCAGACTACAGTTATTTTATGAAATGGGGTCTTTCAGTATGCATGCATATACACTCATGATTGTAATATATTTGGTGTATATGTGTTCATGATTGCAGCATCTTCTTTATCAATTATTCCTTTAATTAGAATGAAGATGACCCTCTTTATCTCTTCTGACTAATTTGAATTTGACATCTATTTTGTCAGATATTAGAATTTCAACACCTGCTTGCTTTTTAGAGAAATTTACTTGGAATATAATTTTATATTCTTTCACCCTAAAATAGTGTCTGTTCTTGAAGTTCAGATGACTTTCTTGAAAACAACAAAAAGAAAATTCTGCATTGAACTTTCTTCTACATAAAATTGATCAATGTTTCCACTTTTCAACTGTTTAAAAAGAAATTAGTAAAACTGCCTTCTTTAATTGACTAATGGACATAGAAACTGTGAAAAGGATTATTCTCTATTCAGAACCAAATATAATGCTAAAGTCTCCTTAAGCTATGCACTTAAACAAAATATATTAATACAGGAGCTCTGACATCAACAATGGATTATTCTCCCAAGGAGATGTTGGCCAGGGGATCCAAGCCCCCACAAAAGGTAAAGGCTCCTTGCCTCCAAACTGGGATATCTGCAGGAAGANCAGGTTTTTAACTATACTAAATATTTAAATAATAATGAGATTCTTCTAAGCAAAAAAATATGCCAATATATTTTTCCAAAAGATAATTTCCTGAAAACAAATATCACCAAAGCTTGCTTTAAAGGAATATATACGAATAGACCCAGCAGTATGAAAGATAATAAAATCCACCAAATAAGTACCTACCATTTTTTTATTTGAGTCTCAAATGTCAGAAATTGAAAATATTGTAAGAGCTGCAGTGTTGTAAGATAAATAAAGCAGAGGAATTTTTACCAAATCTTCATTAGCATTGCTGTCTCATATAAAACAGTCCTATCCTGTCTTTATATGCATTTTTTCATTTGTGAATATGGATGCAAGTGAAAGGTTTTGGTTTGGGGGTGTAAGAGTGGAATTGTGAAGATTGTCCTTTTCCATAATGCAAAATAAGAAAACAAAGAGAAACAGAACTCAGAATCTACACTGACGGTCTATAAATAAAAGGATGAATTGAATGAATGGAATAATTTGACCTCAAAAGTCCCTATAAGTGCATACCTTTGAATACTTGGTTGCCAGTTAGTAGTCTTACTGATTGTTTGGAACAGGAGACCTAGCTTCTCGCTGGGGGCAGGAGCAGCATGTGAGGTTATAGCCTGGCCTTGCTTTTGGTCTTGTTATCTGTGCCTCTTGTTTAGCCAAGATGAGAGAGGCAGGAGTTGCAATCTATAGCTGACATGAACTTTGCAATGCCTTTCCCATTGTGGTAGATCCATAAGCCACAATAAAGCTGTCTCCCTGTAAGTTGCTTCTGTCACTGTGGCAAGAATTTAACTAATGGATAAACCCTTGTTTCTACAGTAGGCAACAGATTTTGTCATAGGTTATATTATGATGTTCTTTCCTTACATGGGGAAAAGATGATGGACAAAATTGAAGAATGGAGAAATGAGCAAAAGCACATTTTTCATGAAAACTTGGGTTTTCAAGTCTATGAGCAGGAAAAACATGTGAAGGGATCTAGTCAGTTTCTGAACATCATTTGAATAAATACAGTATACATATTAGCTATTTGTCCTGCTGTTATCATTGAATACCTGACTAGTCAACGATTCACAGATTTGGTCTCTTATGTTGTCCCATATTTCCTGAATATTCCATTCTGTGGGGGTTTTTAATGATACATAGTCTTTGCTTAAAGAATCCAGATATTAAACTTTGTCATCCCATTTTGATATTCTGCTTTTCGACTTCATTCATTCCGTTTGTGAGGCTTTTTACTATAGTTTCCAATTGACTTGAGTTTTTCAATTCCATGTTCATTTCTATTTGGATTTTCTTCAATATTTCTATATCTTTTGTGAATTCACTTTTCAAGTCATGAATTGTTTGTGGTATTTCATTAACCCAGATGTTTGGCTGTTCTTGAGCTCTCATCACAAGTGTATGCCTATCCTCTTCGAGTTTTCTTTTTTGTTGTTGTTGTTGTTTCCCATGCTTTCTTTAAGTTCTTTGATCATGTTTATGTTTGTTCTTTTTTTAATTTTTTTTATTTATTTTCACATGTGTATGAATGTACTGTCTGCATGTGGGTCTGTGCACCCATGACGTGAATGCCTCAGAGGTCAGAAGAGGGTGTTAGATTCCCCTGGAACTGGAGTTAAAGATGGTTTTCAGCCACCATGTGGGTGCTGGGGATTGAACCCGGGTCCTCTGCAAGAGCAGTCAGTGCTCTTAACCACTAGGCCATCTCTCCAGCCCTTATGCTTGTTCTTTTTTTTTTTTATTGATGCTTTGTGCATTTCATACATCATTTTTCAAATCAGTTCAGGCATATTTCCCTTTCCTTTCCCCCCCACCCCCACCCCATCCCAGATCATGTATTCTGCCATAACTGTCCTGCATCTTTCTGTTCATTTTTTTTTTTTTTTTTTTTTAGTCATAAGTGATAATCCTGAGTACAAAGATCCTTCATTGTTAAAACCAATTTGGCAGGCTGTTGCTGCCCAAACCCCCACAGTCCCCACCTTCCAGCGGGGGCGTGGTGAGTTTGTATGTTCAATCAAGTTGTATCAAATGAGTTCCAGACTACATTGCTATTAGTGTCACCATTCACCCCCAACTCGCAGCCCTTACTTCTACTCTCCCCTGCTTCCGCACATTGTTCCCTAGGCTTAGAATGGGGGCCAACTGGTGGATGAGAGCAAACACAGTCCACTTTCTCTGGAGCTTTTGTTTGGTACTATGGTCAATTCTGGTGATTCTCTTTCATGGGCTGACAGTTGTTCCGGTAATAACTTTCGATCCTACTAATGAAGCAACAAGCAATTAGATATCTAGGTATTTAGTAAACATCTCTAATCAGTTTGGGTAGGTTTACTTTGGTTTAGGAACAGATGTTTGGATGATATGTTTTAATCATGAATTACATTTTTTCCTGTTTAAATATGATCCGGCGTCTTAATGTGTTTTCTTATAAACATTTTCTCCTAACCTGTTTAGGGATGTAAGCTTGTGGCATCAGCCATGGGTTATTCCTCCAAGGAGAGAGCCAAAGTCCAATTGGATTTGGGAAATACGCATAAGGCTGCTCATGCTGCTACAGTATTTCCAAGGAGGTGGGTTGAGCTGGTGCTTGACGAGGAAGTCTTGTTTGACTCAAGGAGCCCGTATGCTTTTTGGTTTAGTGGCCTTTGGATGAAACACTCTCTGGTGTTTCCAGAGGCCAATCTGTACACTTGCATGTGTGTTCTCAATACATCTTTCCCATTGTAATGTCAGGCTCTTCGTAGCAGCAGAACGACCTTATTGCCTCTCTTCTGCAGGCTATCCCGTTTACGAAGAAAAGCCTTTACCTTTTGTGGGCTTGACACCCCCTGTCCAAACATCTGCCCTGGTAGAATAATCCATTGTTGATGTCAGAGCTCCTGTATTGAATATCTGCTTCTTAATGTGCATAGTTAAGGACTTCTAGTATTATATTTGGTTCTGAACAGAGAATATATTCTTTTCACAGTTCTTTGTCTATTAGTCAATTAAAGCAGGCAGTTTTACCGGTTTTAATAAGAGATTACCTCTATACATATTGGTTGTCTTCCAATTTACAGTTCTGGAAGAGCGACTCTTCATCGATCATATTTCTCTCCTTGTTCTATGGGGGGGAGGCCAAGAAAGCATCTCATATCAGAAACCTTTGTGGCACCTAGAAGATAACGTTTCAATTAGGATAATTAAAAATAGTTGTACGGGCTGAGCGAGTAGTAGCCTAGCACGTTAAAGAGCAGGACGCTCTTGAAGCAACCGGGTGGAGTTCGCCCAGCACCACATGTGTGTGCTGAGAGAACTCGTCTGTTGTAAACTCACAATTACAAGGAGAACTCCAGTCCAGGGGGAATCAGGACCCTCTTCTGACCTCCTACGCATTGCATCCACCACGGGTTTGCCACAGACCTGCATGCAGACTCAGATAACACTCAATGACACATAAAAAATAAGATAAATAATAAAAAAAAAATTAAAAAAAAAAATAGTAAATAGTTGTTACCAGTAGCGGCCAACAGGGGTATTCGATGTTTATGGCAATCTGAGGCTTTTCTTCCTTTTCAATGTTCAGACGGGTCTAACCTTTGCATGGCATTTCTGGTACATCTACTCAATCAAAGCTGTTATCTTTTGTCTTTCTCAGCCATTAATGTTCGGTGTACATTTTGTCCTGTTGGAACCCAAATCTTTTCCCTAGTTAGGTCTTTTAAGGTTTGAATTGCAAGGCTTTTGACGAAAAGGTTTCATTTCATATTGTATCCCCCCCCCCTTTTGTACCTCATGAGTCTCCACGAAGGACAGTTGTTTGATACATAACTATAGGGTGGAATCAGCTCACAGATTTCATCAAATTACCCATGTTGTTTTGGGCTGACTATATATGGATTAAACTTGAGAAAAGCAACTTAATTTTTATGTTAAATCATTCTTTAAAAGAGAATGCCACAACATGGTGATACTTACAACGAGAAAAATTATAGAGAACATTGTATGTGCCAATCCCAAAGGTACTGCTCTACAGATTTTATGTAAAACAAATGTTGGACAACAGAGATTATATCTCCATTTAACTCAGACGCTTGTACCATTTTTATCAGAAGTCTGTAAACCAATGTTGTTTAATATACACAGAGTAATTTTTATTAGCTTTAAAACACCGGATCCTTATGTAGAACAGTGTTCTAGGCAAAAAATGGGTTACTTGTTGAACTCAGTCATTAAATATGCATTAATTGAACATACACCCCGGTCCTCTCCCACCCCTCCCCCCTTCCCAATTCACCATTTCAGTCCATTTTCTGATGCAGTCTTTCTGTTGTTCTTTTACTATATGCTTGTTCTTATACATTTTACCTCCTGGTGTTTCTCAAGGTGGTTCTCATTATAGTGTAATTAGGTAGGGCTAGTGGGTTTGTTGGGGACATATTCTCTTGTTTTTTCATATAATTTGCATTTTTGTGTATCGTTTGGGCATAGCAATGTTCTTTGTTGGTTATTTGTCCAATAGGAAATTCTATTTTGCATTTGCTAATTAAATTTGGGTCTGTTTATATTGTATGTGTAGCTTGGTTGCTTTTTATTTAGGTATGAAAATAAATTGGTGTGTGCTTCATGTTCTTTCAGAGTAATAGACTGGTCTGGATAGTTGGTGGGATAGGTAGCAAGGTTGCTGATCAGTTATATTGGAGGGCTCGATCCGTTGTCAGGCAGATAGAGGTGAAAGTGATATTGCTTATGTAGGGATTAGCTAGTCTGGGTTAAGAAGTTAGCTCAGAGATCTGAGCGTGTTGAGTAGATCTAAATCTAGAATTGGAGCCGCCTGGTTTCCTAAAGGCCAGCAGTGACCAGGCATGGGGGTCAAGGAGAGGAATAGAATGGAGACCTGGGCGGCAGGATATGATTTACCAGAATCCTAGGTAGACCGGCCTACCAGGCAGATCCAGAGCTAAGAAAGATGGCAGTGGGGGCCACCTGAGGAGAGATTTAGCAATCTCTGTTAGAAGATTTAGCTAGTCTGGGTTAGAAAGGTACGCCATATATCTGAGGCAGATGAAATTGATTCAACCAAGATCCAAGATTAGGAGAGGGTATGTCATAAAAACCTCAAAAAAAACACATATTTAAGCAGTTACTTTTTTCACTAATTTTATTGTATGCATTGGGGTGTACTTCATTCAGAAGTATGATATATATATATATATATAGATATATATATTATATAATATTGCATATATATATTTATATATATATATATATGCATATATATATCATTGTGTGTGTGTTGTGTGGGTATTTAATCAAAGTTTAAAATGTACAACTTGCTAAGTCATATACAACTTTTTATTAAAACTACATACAAATGTCAGAAGAATTAAGATAATTTGATATATTTACGTATACTTAGTGCTTCAAATAATGCAGCTTACCTACTACCCCTGTCCCACCAACTACCCAGACCAGCCAACTATCCTGCCAGAATATGAAATGCACAACAATTTTATTTTATTTTTTGTTGTTTGTTTAAAGTTTATATTATGCTACATTTTTATGGTACATTATGTACTTGTATAAAATCCAGCAAGAATGGTGGCATATATGTATAATCCCAGCCTGAGGCAAGATCACTACATCCAGTCCAACCTCTAAATGAGCTACAGGCCCTGTCTCAAAACAAAGCAAAACCAAAAACTTCCAGCAAACTTGACGCTTTATTTTGCCAATATTTTATTACAAAGTTGTGTTACAAAAAGCACTAATAAAATAGTTTGGTGTGCCAGAACTATGGCCCAATGTTTAAGAGGACTTCCTGCTCTACCAGACAACGATATTCAGGGTTCTCAGGAAAACATATGCTGTATTACACCCTCTGTACTCCACCCCTTGGGAGTGATTTGACACCTCCCTCTGGCCTTTTGCAGGCACCGCGCATATTCCATACACACACACCACACACCACAACACACACACCACACAAGTAAAATATAACTTCTTAAAAATATGAACTTCTGAATGCTTGTACAATGCCCAACACGAAAAATGAACACTGTTACAAACACAGGTACGAATATAGATATGATAGAGATTAGCTAATATAGTATCATATTATATTAGAGAGAGCAGAGGCCTGATGCGAGAGAGAAGTCAGGGTTTTTAACTATACTAAATATTTAAATAATAATGAGATTCTTCTAAGCAAAAAAATATGCCAATATATTTTTCCAAAAGATAATTTCCTGAAAACAAATATCACCAAAGCTTGCTTTAAAGGAATATATACGAATAGACCCAGCAGTATGAAAGATAATAAAATCCACCAAATAAGTACCTACCATTTTTTTTATTTGAGTCTCAAATGTCAGAAATTGAAAATATTGTAAGAGCTGCAGTGTTGTAAGATAAATAAAGCAGAGGAATTTTTACCAAATCTTCATTAGCATTGCTGTCTCATATAAAACAGTCCTATCCTGTCTTTATATGCATTTTTTCATTTGTGAATATGGATGCAAGTGAAAGGTTTTGGTTTGGGGGTGTAAGAGTGGAATTGTGAAGATTGTCCTTTTGAGAGAGTTTTATTAAAAGAGTTATTAATGCCATAGACTGACAGCAGTGCAGTGGGGCTATGAGGAAAATTCACCTGCTAGAGTGGTTGTGGGGACCTTCCTTCAGAGGAAGCAGAGAAGTTCCACAGCATGTGATTGATGTGTACTCCACAGAATGACCTTGCAGTCAAGCTGCGTCTGAATCAGCTATGAGTGTGAGAAGGCCGAATCTTTAGAGAAACAAATTACGTTATTTCTAGAAACCAAATTACTCTAGTGTTTGCAATTGTCACTAGTCAATCAAAATGGAGCTTTACCACAGCAGCAATGATTAAAATATTACCAGAAAAAAATATATATATATATGTCATAGGACATAGTCAAGTAAGAATGACTGAAATAATTATAAAACATTACAAAGAATTCAGTGAAGTCCTTTGCATTATGAAGTAAAGGGGAACCACAAATTTTCTAAATAAATGTAGAAAGTATGTTTGATAAACTTCTGTACATATTTAGTTTAATACCTTTAGCAAACTATGAATAATAGAAAGCTTCCTTTGCATAATAAAGATTATTTGCAAATGACACCTTTTTCCTAATAGTACAATAATAGTTACTGGTATTTTAAATTTAAAAAAAATGAGAAAAGTAACTTTGTTAATACTGCATCCATTAGTGTACTAAAACAGACTCTGGCCAGACAAATGGGACCAGTAAATATGTAGCAGCAAGAATGTGTGTAAAGATTAAAAAAATCATTAATTTAATAAAATACAATACTTCACATAAAAACTAGGTTGGTTTTTTTTTATGTGTGTGTTCGTGTTTCTCTGTGTGGGTATGTACACCTGAATATGGTTTTCCATGGGGGCCAGAACAGGGTTTCGGATCCGCTGGACCTGGAGTTTCAGGTGGTCTTTGTGAGCAGCCTAATTTGGATTCTGGGAACTGAATTCCAGACCTCTGCAAGAGCACTACATGCTCTTAAGTGCTAAACTATCTCTTCAGCCCAACACATAGTTCCAAAAAAGCAGATGTACATTGTAGTATTTATCACAATCATATCACTTACATCTGAATTGTTTAAATTTGTCAATTCATGGGCCTGGAGAGATGGCCTAGCGGTTAAGAGCGCGGACCGCTCTTACAGAGGACCGGGTTCGATCCCCAGCACCCACATGGCTGCCGAGAGCCATCTGAAACTCCAATTCCAGGAGAACTCCAGTTCCAGGGGAATCTGAAACCCTCTTCTGACCTCCGCGGCATTGCACGACACGGGTGCACAGACTTGCATGCAGACAGTACATAAATAAATTAAATTAATTAAAAAAATAAATTTGTCAATTTATACAACATGTACTTTGAGAATCATATATTTTTTTTTTTTTTGTCTTTTTGAGACACTGTCTCTCTGTAGCCCCGGCTGTCCTGGAACTCACTCTGTAGACCAGGCTGGCTTTGAACTCACAAAGATCTGCCTGCCTTTGCCTCCCAAGTGCTAGGATTAAAGGCGTGCACCACCAGGCCCAATGAGAATCATATTTTTATATTAGCCACGTATTGAAAAAATCTTGAAAAAATTTAATATCTGTGCATAACATTTCCTAAAATCTTTAAATGTCCAGCAGACAAAAAGAAATATCAAAAATTAGAATAGAAATTAATTAAATAGAAACAAATAAAACAATGCAATAATCAACAAAACTAAGAGCTGATTCTTTGAAAAGATAAACAAGATAGAGAGAACTTTAGCCCAGTTAATCAAAAGAAAGAATGAGTATATCAAAACTAACCAAATCACAGATGTAAGGAAAAGCATGACAACAGACACCAAAAAGATCCAGAATATTATAGGAGAATATTTTAAAAATGTATACTCCATTTAATATGAAAATCTAAAACAAATGGTTGAATTTCTAAGTTCTTGCAAACCACTAAAGCTAAACCAAGAATAGATCAACAGCTTAAATAGAAACATAATAAATAAGGAAATTGAAATAATTATACAAAAACTTCCAACTAAAAATCCCCAGGGGCAGATGGATTCAGAACAGAATCCTACAAGACATACAAAGTTCTATTATCAACACTAGTTAAAATATCCAAAAAGATAGAAACAGAAGAACTCCTGAATTCTTCTATGAAGCTGGTGTTACTCTCATACCAAAACCAGGTTAAAATACAGTTTTTTTTTTTTAAGCAAACTATTTGTTCATAATGAGCATACAGGCAAAGCTTCTCAACCAAGTACTCACAAAATGCATACAGACAGAAATTAAAATGATCATCCACCATGACCAAATCAAAGTTATTCCAGAGATTCAGGGATGGTTCAATATAAGTAAATGAGTAAATATAATGAATCACATCATCATCTCAATAAATGCAGAAACGGCCTTTGACAAAATTCATCATGCTTTTAAGATGAAAGTCATTAAATGAATTGGATTGGAGGGATCATACATCAACATAATTAAAACTTCATACAACATGCTCACAAACATCATGATTCTAAATGGAGAAAACTAGAAGCATTCCCATGAAAATCAAGAACCACATGAGGTTGTCCACTCTACCCATTTTCAATATAGGGCTTGAAACTCTCGCTAGAGCAATAAGACAAGAGAATAAAGTTAAGAATAATAATTAGAAAGGAAGAGGTGAAATTACCCCTATTTACATAATGAATGATTTTATGTGTAAGAAATCCCAATAATTCCACCTGAAAAATCTCAGACATGATCAGCTCTTAAAGCAAACTGGAAGGTTCCAAAATCAACTTACAAAATCAGTAGCCTTTCTCTATACCAATAACAAAAAATCAGAGAAAACATTTATGCAAAATCTCCCATTCATAATAACCTCAAAAATATTAAGGAGTAAACCTAACCAAAATCATTAAGGAAGGAAATTATTAAATCTTTGAAGAAAAAAATTGAGGATGACATTAGGAGATGGAAAAACATCCTACTTTCACCTTAAAATTGCTCAACATCCTTAATAATCAGGGAAATACAAATCAAAACCACTTTGGAGATTTCCTCCTACCTAAGTCAGACTAACAGACAAGATATCAGGAAAGCAAATACTACAAAATACTAGTGAGGATGTAGAGAAAACAGAACACTTGTTCATGCTGGTGAGATTGCAAACTCCTGAAACCTCCTTGGAAAGTGGTATGGAGAATTCTTAAAAAAAACTAAAAATGAATGTAGCATGTGATTCTCTTATACCATTCTATAGGATATATACAAAGACTTATCCTAATGTGTATATATATATATATANATATATATATATTTGTACGTACATTTTTGTTGTTGCTTTTTTCACAATATTAAGAAACTGAAATAACTTAAAAGTGCCTCGAATGACAAATGGATCATAAAATGTGATATATTTATACAATGTGGTTGTATTCAGTGGTAAAGAAAAAAAAATCAGGTAAATGGGTTTAACTAGAATCTGTTATACTAAATGAAGTAACACAGATGCAGGGGAAAAAGCAACATAGTTTCTTTGTCTTTTGTGGGTCTTAGCACCAAATCTTTATATGTGAGTATATAACTTGATGAAACACAAAAGCCAGGAAAATGGAAAGGAAACACAGAGGTAAAGAGAAAGAAAGATCTCAAGACGGGGAAGAGTGTAGTAGGAAACACATGTTACCAAGAGAAAATGGAAGCATTTAACTGGGAAGGGATGGGAGAAAGATATACAAGGAACCGTTAGGTAAAGGGGAGGAAGTAGCTCAAGAGAGGGCAGATAACAGGAACCAAGTATTGTCAAGGGGAAAAGAGGGATACTTTAACTGGTGAGGGAGGAGGGAGTGGAGAGAGAGAGAGAGAGAGAGGGAGAGAGAGAGGGAGAGAGAGTGAGAGCACAATAAAACTTAGGTGGTCTGAAAAAAAAAGAGAGGAAGGTTTTAGCTCATAAACATACTGAAAAATCCACACATACTAACTGAACATTAGTGCATATGTATACTTGAAAGCTATATAGCAAGAAGCATGGTGCTAGAAAGGAGAAACTGTCACATCCCTAGACAAATGAAATTTCTTATTCTATGCTACTTATGGATCATATTTACAGACATGTATACCATTCACCACTCATCAAAGAAGCTTCCTTTTGCAACAGATGGAGACCTTTAGAATTCCACAATGGGTCACACACAGAGAACAAGTGTCATTGAAATGCTCAACCTTAAGTGACACATATACAATGGTTTCTCTACACTTAGACTTATAGAACACATCAGAACAGGGGGGAAAGAGAATAATAATGCATTTCTAATCTTGTACCAGCATAGAGGGAGATGCACACATGAGGCCACAGCTGGACAATGTATAGACAACAAAAGACTGCAATAAGTGTGTCCCTGGATAAGACTCCTACATTAAACCTCATCCACTCATGGCTCAGGGACCATCACAAAAGAGGGGTTGGAAAGATTGTAAGGGCCTGGGTTGTTGCATGGTCATAAGGAGACACTGTCTTCCAGGCCTCTGGCAGCTTGCTCATATGAACTTACAACGGTGACAGCATGCACAAGACTCATGCAAATTCAATCAGACAAAAACCCAAGATATAATTGAGGAAATTGACAGGAGGTCCCAACATTAGCTGAGGAATTATTGGCAGTCGGTTACTGCTGAGTGAATAAAGTTGACCTTTGATAAGAGAGACACTAAATAGGCTGACTAGACTCTGTTAGATGAACGTACACTGAGGGACATTTGAGTACAACAACTTTGCTTACTATGCCTAAACAGATGTGAGAGAATGCATGAAATAATGTAGGGGGCACTGCGGGAGATGCAGATCCAAGAGGATGTCTAAGTATGATTAAAATGTGTTGTGTGAAATACACAAATTTTAATAAAATATACATTGAAAAATTATTCATTCATTCATTCATTCATTCATTCAGGAGATGCACATGTATGCTATGGAGCATGTGTCCAACTCTGAAGACAACTTGTGGGATTCTCTCCTTCTACCAAATGAGCTCTGGGGATGAATTCAAGCCATCCTCCTTGGCACCAAGAACCTTTACCTCCTGATCCATCTTAGCAGCCCACAAGCAAAGTCTCAATTAGATATTTATCAAAACAAAGATTAGTTCAGGTACTGCATTATATAGAAGAACCTCAAGTAGAAATATCCCAGCAACTAATGAATATATAAACAGAACAGAGGTTGATATATTGGTAATATAAACATTACCTGACAATCTGTATAATGAACTATTTGTACATGTAGGAATATGGATGAACTTAAAAAGTACCCTAGATCAAATCACACAGTGAAAATGGCACATAAATTAGGATGATACATATATGATATACCCTAAGTGTGATGCAGCATCTTCTGGATATTAGAGGTCATGCACTCAGGAAACCACAGCATCTGTGGTAATCTGTACAAGACCTCCACAAATGGCTCCTGGCAGGTTGCATATGATCCAGTGACCAGGCCTACATCCATGCACATATATGCAGTACTTGAAACTGAGGACATGAAGAAGGTAGGGGGCATGATAGAAGGTTCTGAGAGGAGTTGAAGGAAGAGGATATATATGACAAAAATGCATTCCATATGTATGTGAAATTCTCAAGGAACATATTAAAATATATGTTGCAAAAGAGAAAACCTGTAGTAGGAAAAACTAGGTTAATATTTGTGCATAACTAGGAAGGTGATGGAGAAAAGAAAGGAATTGTAACCCAACCTTGATTTATTTTTGTGGTGATAAAATCTTCTTAGTTGTGTGATATTTCCAGATTTCTGAATATAATTAAAGAAACACAGGATGGTCAACTTTAGTGATTCTTTTAAGTATTTAAATTCTACTTCACAAGGAAGTAGAAACACAAATCTGCAATAATTTGAAAGAACAAGTAATAAACTTGATTTTTGGACATGATCATTGAAAATAAATGAGAAATGTGGTGGCACATGCCTTTAATCCCAGCACTTGGGAGGCAGAGGCAGGCGGATCTTTGTGAGTTCAAGGCCAGCCTGGTCTACACAGCGAGCTCCAGGCCAACTGGTGCTAAATGGAGACCCTGTCTTGAAAAGACAAAAAAAAAACAAAATAAATAAATAAAAGTTGGAGATATAAAGAGGAACACATGAAAACCAATTACATGACTTAAAATAGTAGTGTGAATCATTGAAAGTAATATGGAATACTTAAGAGATGATTCTGAGTAAAATATGATTGCACCCAATACAAAAACTTAGAATTTAAATGCCAGTGTCAGAAAGACTGGTTAAATCACAAGGATGCACAAAGAGAATATTTAGTGAATTAAAAAAATGAAGTATTACCCATAAAAGAAAAAAAAATCTTTCCTTGGTTTAGCATGTTTAACTTTCTGTGTTGGGCCTCTGCATGTGTATATGCACATGGGTGCAGTGCCTATGTAGGCCAGAGGAGAGCATGGGATCCCCTGGAGCTAGAATCACAGCTCAGTTGTGAGCCAACTGAGTTGGGTACTGGAAACTGAACTTTGGTCCTCTGTAAGAGCAGTAAGTTTTCTTAACTGCTGTGCCATCTCTCTAGCCAATTTGTAAATGCATATGTTTATGGTAACAGTATACACATTTATATGAAGAATAAAATCATGTATAGAATATTAATTGGGGTGTCATTGATACAGAAGAACCAACTTGTACAGAAAATTTACCAATTAAATTGTTGACAACATTGAAGTTGTTTGGAACATGATTAATATTATTAGTGTGTGTGTGTGTGTGTGTGTGTGTGTGTGTGTGTGTCTGTGTGAACTCATATAAAATATCTTGTGAGGGCATAGTAGAGGCCATAGGTTGACATTGTAATGTCTTTCCTCAATTATTTTTTTCATTTTCCATCTTAATTTTCTTTTTTGCTAGGGCAAAATACTTTTATTTTATTTTTAATATAATACTTTTATTGATGTTTTATGTATTTCAGACATCATTTTTCATTTCAGTTTAGACATATTACCCTTTCCCTTCTCCCCACCGCATCCCAGATCATGCATTCTGCCATACATGTCCTGAATCTTTCTCTCAGTCTTTTTACAGTTTTTCTGTTTATTGTTTGGGGCAGAATTTAACTATATCAGTCTGTTCTTTGACCCAGTTCTTATGTTGCTGTGGTTCCCTCCCAATTGTATTGCTCCATAGTATGCCTATATAAATATCATATATGTACCAGAATTATGTCATCCAGGAATAAACTATATGTTAACTCCAATATATGTTTAGGAGTTCACATTATTTCCCTTTAATTTTATATTACTCTAAAATATGGATATATACCTTCCACCTATATACATTAATTTCCATGTCTGAAAGTATGTGATAAGTTAATTCTTGGGCTCATTAAGAGAGTAACATATAACATCACATTTGTTTTCAGATAGAAAGATAGAGGGAAATCATTGTATTTTGGGGGAACTGTATTACTTCACTTAGTATAATGGCTTAGAGTTCCATCCATTTACTTGCAAAGTTCATGGTGTCATCTTTCTTCACTGCTGCATAGAACACCATTGTGTAGATGTACCAAATTTTGTTATCCACTGGTCAGTTTTGGGGCATTTGGGTTGCTTCCAGCTTCTTGCTACTGTGAAGAGGGCTGCAATAAACAGATGTGCATGTATCTTTGCAGAAGGATGAGTCTTGTGGGCACATACCCAGGAGTGGTATGGCTGGGTCAGGTAGTAGGCTCATTTTAAGTTTTTTAAGGGTTCTCCATACTGCTTTCCACAGTGGTTGTATGAATTTACATTCCCACCAGCAGTGGATGTTTGTTCCTCTTTCCCCACAACCTCTTCAGCATTTGGTGTCAAATGAGATGATATCTGAGAGTGGTTTTAATTTGCATTTCCTTAATTGTTAGAAACGTTGAACACTTTTTGAGATTTTTTTCAGCTATCTTTACTTCTTCACTGGTGAAGTCTCTGTTCTGCTCTTTATCTTTTTGTTTGTTTGTTTGTTTGTTTTGTTTTGTTTTGTTTTTGGTCTTTTTGAGACATGGTCTCCCTGTAGCCCCAGCTGTCCTGGAACTCGCTCTGCAGACCAGGCTGGCCTTGAACTTACAAAGATCCGCCTGCCTCTGCCTCCCGAGTGCTAGGATTAAAGAAGTGCGCCCCCACGCCCGGCCTGCTCTTTATCTTTTCAGTGAGTCATTTGCTCTCTTCTTTGATTTTGAGGATTTTATATATTCTTGAAGTTAATGCTCTGTCAGATGTATCACTTTTGAAGGATTTTTTCCCACTCTGTGGGTTTTCTCTTCACTTCTCTGATTGTTTCTTTCCACTGTTCAGAAGCTTTTGAGTTTAATGAAGTCCCACTTGTCAATTGTTGACCTTATTTCTTGTGCAGCTGCTGTCTGAATTAGAAATTCTTTTCTTATGCCTATGTCTTATAGATTGCTGTGAGCTTTTTCTAGAAGAGTTTGGGGTTTCATGTTGAGGTTTTTTTTTTCTTTCTTTCTTTTTAAGGGATTCTACAATACAATGACACAGTTGTTTGCAGATAGCATTGATGTCACTCATTATGTCATACAATCAGGTAATTGGTGCATTTTGCAAGTATCTATGTCCAAATTTTGAACAACCCAAGGTTCCCATAGTCCAGTTGGAGAAGCTTGTATGCACAGGCATGTTGATCAATCAGGAGTCCAGACTATATTCCTGTAGTCTCATGATTCACCCCTATCTCTCCACAGCCCTTACAATCTACCACGCCTCCTCTTCCGCAGTTTGTTCCCTGGGCTTTGGGAAAGGGGCACAAGTGGGTGAGAAGAAAACAGTCTAATTTCTTTGGAGTTGTCATTTTGGACTCCAGTCTGTTCAGGTTGTTTCCCTTCATGGATTGACAGCTTTCCCAGTGATACCCTTTTTAGTCATACTAACAAAGCACAAGCTATTGGATGTACAGGCATTTAAGCAGTACCAATTATTATGTCAAGCTAAGCTGTGAGCATAGACACAGATGCTTGGATGGTATGCTAATCCGCAAACTGTGGTTTCTCTATAAAGGGTGACAAGTTCTTATTGTGGCTTATAACATCGCCTAACCACTAGAGGACATAAGCTTGTGGCATCTGCTGTGAGTTATTCCTCCAAGGAGAGAGCTAATAGCCAAATAGATTTGGGATATATATAGACACTTGGCTGCCACTGTTGCACAGTATCTCCAGGCTGTTGAGGTGTAGCTGATATTGACGGAGGAGTCTTGCTTGTCTCAGGGAGACCAATATTTTGCTGTATTGCTTTAGTGGCCTTTGGTAATGCTCTCTAGCATTTCAGAGGCCAGCTGTATGCTAGCAAGTGATGTCTCATAACATTTTTCATGCTCACACCAGGTCTTCGACAACAGGGACTTACTGCCTTTCTCCTTGCATATATCCCACTTATAGGCAAAAGGCCTTTGTAATTGGGGGGGGGGATTGAATCCCCTAGCCAAGATCTCCTAGGCAGAATAATTCATTTCTGATGTCAGAGCTTTCCTGTAGTAATATGTTGAGGTTTTTGAGAGTTAAGAATTTTGTTCTTCTACATATGGTGATCCACTTTTCCCAGCAGCATTTGCTGAAGATGCTTTTTCCTCCAATGAGCTTTGTGGGCCCCTTTATCGAATATGAAGTGGCTGAAATTGTATGAGCTCAAGTTTGGATCTTCAATTTTGTTCCATTGATCAATGGGTCTGTTTTTGTGCCAGTACCAGGCTGTCTTTATGACTATAGCTTTGTAATATAGCTTGAAGTCCGGTAAGGTGATACCCCCTGTATTGCATTTTTCACTCAAGGTTGCTTTAGCTATTTGGGGTCTTTTGTTTTTCCATATGAATTTAAGTTTTTTTCCAAGCCTGTGAAGAAATTCATCGGGATTTTAATTTGGATTGCATTCCATCTGTATATGAATTTGGGTAAAATGGACATTTTTAGTATCCTAATTTTTCCAATATGTGAGTACGGGAGGTTTCTCCATCTTTTGATGTCTTCTTCAATCTTCTTCAGGGGTTTAAAATTCTTGTTGTAAAGATCTTTGGTGTCTCTGGTTAAGTTTGTCCCTAGGTTTTTTATTTTTTCCTGAGGCTATTGTGAGTGGGAAGGTCTCCTTATATTCCTTCTTCAGTTGCTTGTTGTTGGTGTAAAGAAAGGCTACTGATTTTTTTAGCTTAATTTCCACCTTAATTTTTAAAGTCATTTTTGAGGGGGAGACAGGGTCTCTCACTAAGTTCAGCTGGCCATTTCCGTTAGAATGGCTATCCAACAAGTTCCAGGGATCTTCCTTTCTCTGCCTGCCAACAGTGAGGTTATAATGGTGTAATTCCATGTCTGACATTTAAATGGCTTCTGGATACCTGGACTGAGGTCCTCATGCTTCCACAGTAAGCACTTTTTCACTGAGCCACTTCTCCAGCCCAATTATATTGATGTTTTGCCTATACTTAAGAATAAAGACTGATTAAGGTCTGGAGAGATGGCCTAGTGGTTAAGAGAGCCAACTGCTCTTATAGAGGAGCTGGGTTCGATCCCCAGCGCCTATATGGCAGCTGAGAACCGTCTGAAACTCCAACTTCAGGAGAATTCCAGTTCCAGGGGAATCCAACGCCCTCTTCTGACCTCCGCAGCATTGCACGACACGGGTGCACAGACCTACATGCAGACAGTACATTCATGCACATACAGAAATAAATTTAAAAAATTAAAAAAATAAACACTGATTAAATATATAAAGCGAATTACTAGTAATGTGGATTTAACTAATATATAATCTAGTTCTATTTAGCCAATTAATTTTTATTTAAGAAAGCACTTTTACTTTTACTTTTTTTGAACTTTTCAAGATAGGGTATCAATCAGTGATGTCATTGGACAGAGTTCTTGCTGCACAATTATAAAAATCAGTTCCCATGATGTCCAATCATGTGTGCAGACAATAATATAAATACCAAAGTGATTCATAATGCTTCTTCTTGTTAATGGGATAATGCAAATAATATTCTGAAATAAATTTCAGAAGTAGTAAGTAGTTCTGCTATTGAATGAATTTTTACTGACAATTACAATAAATAAGTAAAATATGAAATTAAAGAATCAATGCCCACCTGCTAAGCTATAGCGAATCTCAAAACTTTGAATAACGACATATACTTCCTATGAAGTAGGAAACATGCCATGTTAAACAATGAATTACAACAATGATGGTTCTTCTCTAATCACTGAGTATTCTTCTGTTATTCATTACTCCTTGCCATTATTAGAAAGGTGATCCACAAAGAGTTGAGTTTTTAGTGTACTTAGGCCATTAAGACTTGCAGGGTCTTTTGTAAGACCAATACACATTTAGACACCTTGTTTGCTTATGTAGTATTTAATTAAACACTTTGTGTTAAGGCCGAAAAGTAATGGTCTTCCCTAGCTTTACAATTCTCTAAGTAATGGATGCAATTTCCTTTATGATTTTTTCACACACACACACACACACACACACATCCACAAAATGTAACACACACATCCACACATTCTTTCATACGCACATGTAACACACACATATACACATATGCACACTAAAACATTATGAGCTGTAAATAGTTTAGTCAAAAAAGGGTATATATATATATATATATATATATATGTGTGTGTGTGTGTGTGTGTGTGTGTGTGTGTGTGTGTGTGTGTGTGTGTGTATGTGTGTGTGTGCAGACCAGAGGTTGATATTTCCCTGCACCTTATTTTTTTGAGAAAAGCTTTCGCACTGAATTTGGCTAAAATAACTGATGGCTGAGCCAGATGGATCCTTTTTTCTCTGACTTACCAGACGTTCCATGACATGGTTTCCCAGGGGGAAGTAAATCTCATTCAACACTGGCAAAGACAGTGTAGAGTTATGGTTATATAGAAAAAAATAGCCAAGAATGACCTGTGATCTTTGCTCTTTTTAAACCCATGTTTCATTTGGGTGTAGAAACAACGATGACCCATGAAGCATGAAGGAATTCACCCATTGTGCATGAGTTCAGAAGTAAAACAAAGTTAGAGGTGCCTGTAATAGATACAAAATACTGTGACAGACAACTTAGAAATAGGTGAAGTTTCAGAGGGAAATGGATGGGAAAAGCTGGGCAGGAAAAGCTCATGATTTTCAACAACATGAAGTAAATCACCAATTTATTATTTTAAGAAATCTTTGCTTTCAAAGCAGGTGTTACAGTAGTATTCAAGGTAGTTAATGAATTTAATATTCAAGAGCTATGCCATGTTTTGCATTTCCAGCAGTGTTATATAATTAAGATGAGCTCAGACAAAAGATAAGGAAATGCATTGATTTTGATTTTTTTTTGCTCATTTAGATAGCAAACATAGTCTGTAGTTCTTCAAAATTACTTTAACCTACATTGAGTGGGAATGTTATTTGAATAATAATGCCTGAGATTTGTATAAAATCATCCACAAACCTGAAAAAGTTTGATGGATGTTATCTAATTACTCTTTTAATAGCCTTTGGTAAAAAGTGCTGGGGCCAGTCGCTGCATTATCATAACATAAGAGATGGAGACAGGAAATAATAACTAGCCTCGTTTTCCCAGTAGCTGTCTTGGTTATGAATACATGCTCCCTATTTCATCTAGTATCCTTTCTTTCACTCCAAGTGTTATAGTTTATTAAGTAGAGGTATGAATGCAGGAGTTTATGCTATATGTTAAACTATGTGAACTTGAGCATGTCAAACAATCTCTCAACCTTGGTTTTCACATCTGTAAAATATCAATATTCAATAGCATAATTTTTTTCTTTTTAAAGTATTCGATAATTATTTTTTGATTGAGCATTTGTACTTCTTCTACAAAGGGTCCCAGTCAATCCCCCCATGCCCCAATCCACCATCAGATCTCATGAATTACAACACCTAAGCTAATCCCTAGCCAGGCAAGCTCTGGAACCCGGATGGCATCACTAGGCTATTCCAAGGATCTATGTCCTCTGCATCCCTTTGCATTTGGCTTTGTTTCTAGTCTTTGGAAATAAACATTTCATAGATTTCTATATAGTCACTCTGCTGTGCAGGCAAGTAGCCTTTTATTGTTCTTCCCTCTTTGACCAGAGCCCACAGTTTCCCAGGACTGCAAGTTCCCTGGATTTCTATGGCCAGCTGGTCAGTGAACCAGGTCCTAGCCTGGAAGGGAGGGGAAGGGAGAAGGTACTGGGAAGCCCAGAGAGAGGGGGAAAAGAAAGGATGGACTCAAGAACAAGCCAGGAGAAATTCCATGGGAGAATAACTTGGTTTCTTGGCAACAAGCAAAGGTTAATATACTAAAGCTACTGTGCTCAGGGCTGGAAGGTGTGAAAGGGGTCAAGGGAAGCATGAGCCATCATCACTCCTATCAGGGCAACAGAACCCCCAGGTGTGTATATGGTGCATAGGAGGTGTGACATCTGCTCAATACATCAAAAGGGAGCCCTCAGGATATGGGGTTTTGTTCAGGGAATAGGGAATCTACCTATCCCGGCTCCTTTAAGAAGCTTTCAGGACAGTGAAATGCAGGATCTTGCTTAAGCCAAACAGCTCCCCCTTCATTTTTATTAAAATGTGGCCATACTCTCATCTTCCTCCATAGAACTCTCAGGGATGGATGCTATTGGACCAGAACTCTGGGCTGAAACTTTAGTGATATTATTAATTTGGCTTAAAAAAAAAAAAAAAGAAACTGATGACCCCCTAAGATGGAGATGGGTCCCAACCAAAATAGTATTTAGGTGGTCAGAGGGTTGGGCACAGCTCCTAGAGGGACTTGTGTTGGGGGCAGGGGAATGTGGAGACAGGTAAAAGGGGCTTTGCTAATAACCCACATACAAAGACAACATCCTCCCAGGACATAGATATGTAAATGACAGATTTACTTCTAAAAGCAACACTTTTCCTCCCCCAAGACATACATGAAAGCAAGTTTTTTTTTTCTTTTTCTTCCCCACGGGACATAGATATGGAAGTAACATTTTTCCTCCTAAAAGCAATATTTTTTCCACCAAGACATAAAGGTATTATTTGGTCCCCCTCTAACAGATGGTAATTTTAGTTGTACCACCAAAGTCTTAAATTTTGCCAGAAGGACCTGTACATATAAACTATATTGATGGAATAAAGTCCAGTCTGTGTTAGTTTACAACTATTCTTTTTGACCTCTGGCAGGCATTTTTCTTTAGTAGCTGCTAGACTTTGGAGAGGAAGGGAGAGGGTTGGAAGGAAAGCAGAGTAATAAATTCCTTTATTGAAGTAGGCACATTGGGCCTTGCTGTCTGTCCCAGCTTTTCCCATCAGGAGGTTGGCAGCTCAGCTCCATGTCTTTTATTCAGGGTGGGGGACAAAGAGAGCAGATGGGGGAGGCACAGTGGAAGCCACACAAGTGCCCAGAGATGGAGCATGGTATGGCCCAGCAGGTCACATTGGACTGCACAGGAGTTTAAGTCTTCCAAGAGGTATTTTCTGCAATTTTACTGATAAAAATGAATAATAAAAGCATAGCCACTTAAGCAAACATTATTTATTATACCAGGTTGTGCTGAGAGCATGGCACAAGTGGTTAGAAATGCCATTATCCTTTACATTACTATGTTTTTTTGTAGAAATTACATTGTTAATCATAAGTACATTTTAGTAGATAAACAGATGAAGGCTAATCAAAGTCCTTTTAAGAATAAAATATTTTAGCCTTTTAACATTAAGTTTGAAAAACAAAATAATGTACCAATGGGGTTTTTAACCATGGCCCTTTAATATTCTGTAGCTTTGATAGATCTATTGGGCCATATTTTTGGCTGTAATAAAAGACAGCTGTTTATTCTTTACTGATAGAATTGGCTGTTGGGAGAGGCTCCAGCCAGTATAGCACCTGGCTTTGATACATTTGAATAAATGTTTTTGGGAAACAAATGTATCTCTCCAAGAGATCTCATGTCTCTTAATGCAAGGAAGAATTTAAGCTGTATTTTAGAGGGAGTCATATTAATTTTTCCCTTTTCATTTTAGTAGAATGGAAAAGACTTTTACATTTTTAAAGACAATAGTACTACATATCCATACAGGAACCAAGGTTGGAATGTCCATGGTTGATTAAGATGTGAAATCCAGTCTTTTAAGGCTAAGCTATTTTATAGATTAAAAAGGTAATGTTACAGAAAGACATAGGGAACATTGGTATACATCAATGTTAAGGCTGTAACCTGGAAATCTAATATGAATTAGGAATAAAAAAATAATAATAAATTATATTTCCAATAAATTTAAGTGTGACCAATTTTTTATGTTGACAGTATTTGACCAACTGTTAAATAATATATGTAACTTACCTTTACTACCATATACTATATAAATAAATTGTGGATATAAGTAAACGTAAGTTAGATAAACCTTGACTAAACATACATTGTGATCTTTAAGTTACCTTATTAAGTTTTGATCCTAAAGAAATAAAGTTTATGTATATGATTTTAACTTTTATTAAAATCCCTAGATACTTCACTTTTAGGTATAAACTTTATAAAATGGGTTTTACAGATCCATTTGGGGTGTTGATGGATCACAACCAGTAGATGACAGTATATACCCAGTAAAATTCTGAATTACCATATGTGTAAATTTCTACTTATGCATAATAAATTAATTTATTTGTTAGTTGTTTAAATATATTAGAGCAGAGTTAGGGAGAAAAAAAAAAGGTTAGTCTTAGTCCTAGAGTTAGCCTTTGCTGAAGTTAAACCATAACTTTATCTAGGCAGTAAAAATATAACAAGTTAACTTTTAAACCAAAACTTTAGAGTAAGTATTTTTAACTGAATGTTGTTTTTTTCTTCCAATAGTTGTTAAAGAACATTTTATTAGTGTTAGAGCCTTTTGACAGACCGGGCTGGCCTGAAAATCTTCAAACAAATTCACCTGTTTTTGCTTTTAGGGTGTGAAATTAAAATATGGTGTTATTTTAGGTTGATTTTAAAAGGCAGTTAAAGGCAGTAATGATAAGTGAAGTAACACAGTCACAGAAAAACAAACAATTAATGGTATCCCTCATCTGCAGATGCTAGCATCAATTACCTAGTTGTATGGCAAACTGAGCAATGTTAATGTGACCTGAAAACAACTGTGGTCTTGTATTGTGAATCCCTAAAAAAAATTAATTAATAAAAAATTTAAAAAAATAAATAAAAGGTGGTTATAGACAAACATGATTTAGGATGATTTGTCATTTCAGCTCTGTGGTAGATTACAAGCCACGTGGTTTGGAAACATGTGAACAGTCTTTTAAAAGGTGAAAACCCATTTGAAAGATACCAAAATTGCCAAGGACTTTTAAATTAATTAATTAATTGTGCACATTTTTATTTGAAGATGTTTTGGGGTACCCTTGCATTAGATTTAAAATCTTAATATCTTAACAAGCATTCTTGAGATAGAATTTAACTTAATAGATTTTGAATGTCCATATTATAAAAATTATCTCCAGATAAAAATTGATATGCCAGGAACAGTACAATTAAAACAATTTTGAATAAGCACCATAAGAAAAAGCACAATTAGTTTTGAAAATACATGACCTCTGGGTATTTTTAGGAGAACTGCTTGAGAAAGAACACATTTAATTAAATCCTTGAAAGCTTTGAAGTTTCTTGGTATAGCTGAAATTTTGAACAAAAAGAAGTTAACACAGCTGTAGTAGGCTCAGGGCATGCTGGGAGTTGTAGGTTTTTGGCACCTGAAGGTGCAGCCAGGTGGATATGGGTAGCTCTGGCAGCATTTTGCTTTTTTACTCTTCCATTCCTAAGTTTGTCTTTTAATCCCTTGGCCATTTTTAATGGTTGTACTGAAGGACAGGTGGCTGTGTCCCATTGTGCCCCACCCTGTGGCTTCTTTACTTTTAGTTATTTTTCTGATTGTGCAGAGACCACCACCAGCATATCCTGGGAACTTAGCAGGTGAGCTTCAGGGCCACATGTTCATCTTTCCTGATGCCCACCCCACATCCCACAGTTGTTGATCTTCCCAGTCCCCTACTCCAGACTCTGTGTGTGAGAGTCCCATCACATGATCTGGGCAATTACTGGCTCTGTCTTTTCTGAGCCATAATTAGCAAGCTGGTGCCCTGCCATAGTTGGGTGTGGCCTCAGTTCATTTTGTCTCAGAGTCTAGCTGGTGTTCGTGCATGTGCTCATGGGTTTATTTAGGATAGAAAAGTGGAGAAATGGTAATGAATCAAAAGAAGTTAAAGCAGAAGTTTTTTTGCAGTTGCCTGATCATCAAGAGGGAACCAAAGATAAAAGTTAGAAAAAAGTAAAGATTGGAAGAAAGACAGCTTATCTACCATGAATAAATCGGGGGGTGGGGTATAACCTACCCATTACCCTAGTCCCCTACCAGACAGGGAGGACTTTAACTTCTCTTCTCTGAATCCTCTGAAAATATTTGTAAAACTGTGTCTCACTCAAGAAAGGTACAGGGCAAGGGTGCCTGGCAAGCTTAGAAGTGTGTCTCACTTGAGAGAGACACCAGGCAGAGAATGTGCCCAGCAACCATAAAGTGTGTCACACTCAAGAGAGACATGAGGCAGAGAGCCCAACAACTAGAAAGTATGTCTCACTCGATAGAGACACAGGGCAGAGAGCCTGAAGCCATACCTGTCTTCTGAAAGGTTTTTGCTCCACATTGCGGTGCCAGTTATAACATTTCACTGTTCTTCCCCCCTTGACCAGAGCCTGCAGATTCCCAGGACTGCAGCTTCCCTGGATCGCTCTGGCCAGCCACAGTGAACTGAGTCTTAGGCCTGGAAGGGAGGGGAAGAGAGAGAGGGTACTGAGAAGCCTGGACAGAGGGGGAAAGAAAGGATGGACTCAAGCATGAGCTGGGAGAAATTCCATGCAGACACACAGTTATTGGCAACAAGCAAAGGTTTATATACTAAAGCTACCATGCTCTGGGCAGGGAAGTGGGGACTGGAGGGTGTGAAAGAGGGCAAGGGAAGTATGAGCCAACGTGGCTCCTACCAGGGCAACAGAACTCTCAGGTGTGTATATAGTAAATAAGATGTGACATCTGCCCAAAACAACAAAAGGGAGCCTGCAGGATATGGGGCTTTGTTTTGAGAACAGGGATTCTGCCTAGCAAATGGGCTTCAGGCTTATCCTTGTGTGTGTGTGTGTGTGTGTGTGTGTGTGTGTGTACTTGTTTACTGTGTGAAATAAGTATGTATGTGAGGGATATGTCTGTGAATTTGCATACTTGTAGTAGCCAAAGGTCAATCTCTGCTGTCTTTTTCTTTTTCTCGCGATGTGTTCTCTCACTGACTTGTAACTCAAGAAAACTAAGGTGGTTGAGCAACAGTCCAGAAGGTTCCATCTTTGTCTAAGTCCCCTACGTTGGGATTACAACAGTATTTGCAAGGTCTGATTGAGCCATCTCTGCAGGCATAATTCCATTGTTCTTATGTCTGAATAGGATTCCACTGTGTATGCCTATCACATTTTCTTTATCTATCCTCAACTGATAGAAGCTTAGAATGTACACACTTTTTAGCTCTTTTCAAATGTGCACCAATAAAAGGGGGAGTGGAGATATCTATAAGAAAGCAGTATAATATTGACTATTCAGTCACTCATATTTCTAGGCTCAAAGTACTGTAACACACATGTTAAATGTTCAACCATGCTAGTTCCCCAACTATGCAGTAATAAAATTTAATTCATTACCCAGTAATACAAACATCAAGACCAATATTTGTAAAATAGATAATACTCAATTAAAAGTATCATAGACTTCCTTATTACAACACAGGCCAGCTCACATTGGACATTTCCCTCTGTCTCCAGCAGGCTCTGATATAAAGCTCTATCATCCCTTCATGCATATTTGAGCAGCCATTCCTCACCCTTTCAGTTCCTCACTTTTCTCCCCGTGTTGTCCCCAACGCCAGCCCCTCATTTTTACCTCCTATCTACTAGACTTTCATAAAAGAAATGTTATGTTTGTTACTGGCTGAGCAGATCAAACTGTCTGAAATAAACTCCCAATGGTTCTATGGAATGAGAAGCAACCCCAGGAGAGAAAATCTACCAGTTCCATATACTATAAATGATGAAGGAAAGAAGTATGGCTCACAATAAGATACTGAATGTAAGAAATGGGATGTGATTCCTATTTCTCATAGAGGTCAGGCACTACATCTGATTCCCACCCCCTCCCCATATTCAACATCTTAGTGTAATCCATAGTTCTTTCCTCCATCGTTTGAAAGCAGTCTTTGGCTAGTGCATATTCACCATTACTCACATAAATACAGCCTGTAAATTTAAAAATATGTACAGATAATTTTATTTTCATGTATGTGCATGGTGTGTGTGTGTGTGTGTGTGTGTGTGTGTGTTTGGTATATGCACACACATGTGTGTAGGTAAGGCACCTGAGCAGCAACATGCAAAGGATAGAAGTGAACTTTGGTGTTCTGTTGTCTGTGTACCAGAGCATTGGTGTTTTAGGCACAGTGTAGGTTGTGTTCAACATTTAAAATGGGTGCTAAGCATTCAAACTCAGATCCTTGTCCTTGCTCAGCAAGTGGTCTTACCCACTGAGGCTTCTAAGCCTCCATGAACTTAAATGTCATATCTATTTACACTCAATAAACAAAGTTTTTATACTCTTACACTGGACAGTTTCTGGAGCCAGTATTAAAGTCTCTGTACTTAGTACCTGATATACACCATTGATTTATTTTAAACAAATATACTGGCTAATAAGTACACCATTTTCTAGTCAGCGTACCTTAACTGTGCAAGAGTGGAGAAATTGTGCTGAGGACAAAGAAGAAATCAAATGAGCAAATTTTCCATATATTCTGTCTGATCTTGCCTATAGAAATTATGTGAATATTTGGAATTTATGCCTTGATTTCCCCCTAGTGACAGTAACCTCGAATTATGAATGAAACAAAACCTTTTCTTCACTAAGTTTATTTTGTCAGGACATTAATCACAGCAATATAAATTAATCTAAGAGGATATTCTACACTGGTACCAACCAGTAATTAGGATTAAGAGCTTTATAAAATGATTTCTAGGAACACACACACATATACATGTTAGATTAGTGTAATTTCTCACTTGAAATGTGATGTTTCACATAAAATATCTTGTCTATCTTGTGGGTCCTAAAAATTCTATTAAAATATTTAATTCATAAATAATATTAATCATTACATGATGATGTGATGTTTTGTTACTTTTGTGTCAGTTGGAAATTAACACTATTCTAGTAGTTTATATTTCATATAAATATAGAAATATTTATACATTTTATAAATTTAACCATAATATTCTCTTGGATTTAATTCTGTGTAAAATGGGGCAATGTAGCATGCTTAAATTTTGTGTACATTGCTGTATATGTTTTTGTATTTCTCTCTAATTATTTCTATGTCTCTCTCTCACCTTTTCTTCCTTTACCAGTCTTTCTGTATCCACACTTTAAGGTTTATCTCATTTTAGATATATTTGTTACATAAGCATCTTGAGAAAAATGTGTAATAATAGATTCTATGCAAAGACAAATTTTTATAATATATTTACCCATATGTTATATATTATTTTATTATACTATGTTTTATAAAATTTACCCAGGTATTTGATATCTATTTATGTCTTTTAATAATAATTTAGTTATATAAGTATTTTTCACCTTGATAGTCCCCTTAATATTTTGATTTCCAATGTATTTACCTTAGGCGATATTTAGTTTTGCATTATTAATCATTATGATTATTAGAGTCAAGATGACTTTTGATACTTCATCAGATTTTTGTTCCGTGTTTCATTTATAAATCATATGTGAATCTGAGACAACAGTCTTTTATATTAAATTTCACTGTGTTGCTTTTTTGCCAGAGAAAAGATAATTTTAATCCAATTTTTGAGAATTGTATATCCTGTTAGTTCAATTTTACTGTTAATTCTCCACTATTATAGCAAATGCTCTGATTACTTAGAAATATATCTTTTTAATAATTATTTTATTTTATATTATTCCAAAATGTGCATAAATACCTTCCACACACATAAGTCAAAATTACAAATTCTGAAAATAAACTGTAGATTGATTCATAAACACATTTAGAGATTCACATTTTAACAGTAAATTTGCATGCAGGTATAAAGATGTGTAACTTTACATTCTTTTTATTTCTTTTAAGAATATGAGTACACATCTTCCATCCAAATATGGTAATTACAATGTGTGACGATAAGTGGTAGGACAATTCTAGATCCCATTTAGAGACTCACATTGTAATGGCACAGTTGCTTTCAGATACAATGAAATATAATAATAAAGTTGCTCAGTTTGCCTGCCAACTGGGGATTTGGTGTTAGCACCCACAAATGAGGGAAATTGTATTGTCCCCTGTCTGCGGGGGCAGTAATCCACAGGTACCCGAAGGAGACTCCAGACCTGTGAGATAGGCAAGAGAGAAAAGGACACCCTGCGAGCTTTGTCAAGGTCTAGTTTATTGGAAGAAAGGCACTGCATATATCCTGGAGAAAACAGGAAGTGGGGAGGGGGAGAATGGAACAGGCTATTTTGCAAGATAACAGAGCAGGAACTTCTGGCTGAAACATCCTGGGCTTATCCCGGACCCATGCTGGGCGAACAGGGCATGTTTGGGCCTGTCCAGGCTGGACTGTGTCTCAGTCTCCAAAATATCCCCCTATTTTATTTACTTTACAAAAGGAGAGTCTGTCTTAGACTATGTGATTTGACTCCATGGTCGGGTCTTTACCGGTAGAGCCCCATGTCTTAGGCTACTCAAGTTGCTTTCTGCAAAACCGGTTCTTGGGAGGAGGTATGGGCCAGGAAACTGGTATGCCTCACAGAGTGTCTGGGCAGGCCAAGGGGGGGCACTCTTGCAGTCTGGCTGCATCCCAAGTGTGGATGTTTAGGATAAGGAGTGTCCCAGACATGTATCTCCTATTTTGCGGCTTGAGCTATTCCCGATATTGGGTCACTCTACAGCAGGTAAGTGCTTATCCCAATCCATGACATCACAATACTCCTGTCATCAACGTCTCCAATTGTGATTTTTAATATTTTTAAAATTTAAACCGGAACTGGGAGCTGTATCATCAGCACTGGGATTTAGGCTGGTACTTGTAAATTTCTGAGATAAGCAAGGACAGTTTTGGCTCCAGCATCTCCTCCCTTCTTTTATACAAAAAGAGGGGGGATTCCCACTTGTAAAGGTGGGTTTTCAAGTATCTATGTTCATATTTTGAACAACCCAAGGTTCCCATAGTCCAGTCCATATTGTTGTAATCTCACAATTCACCCCAGTCTCTCCACAGCCCTTACATTCTACCATGCCTCCTCTTCCGCAAGTTGTTCCCTAGGCTTTGGGAGAGGGGCACAGGTGGGTGAGAAGCAAAGCAGTGTTTTCTCTGGAGATGTTATTTTTGACTCTAGTCAGGTTGTTTCCCTTCATGGGTTGACAGTTTATCCAGGGCACCTTTTTTAATCCTACTAACAAAGCACAAGCAATTAGATGTACAGGCATTTAAACAAGATTATTATGGCAAGCTAAGCTGTGAGCATAGACACAGATGTTTGGCTGGTATGTTAATCCATAAGCTATGATCTCTCTATAAAAGATGACAAGTTTTTATTGTGGTTCATATAATCTCCTAACCACTAGAGGACATATGCTTATGGCATCAGCCATGAATTATTCCTCCAAGGAGATAGCCAATAGCCAATTAGATTTGGGATATATACAGACACATGGCTGCCACTGTTGCACAGTATCTCCAGGCAGTTGAGGTGTAGCTGATACTGACAGAGGAGTCTTGCTTGACTCAAGGAGACCAACACTTTGCTTTATCGCATTAGTGGCCTTTGGTAACATTCTCTGGCATTCCAGAGGCCAACTGTACATTAGCAAGTGATGTCTAAAAATATTTTTTCATGCTTATACCCGGTCTTCGACAACAGGACTTACCGCCTTACTCCTTGTAGATATTTTATTTTTTACAGGCAAAAGGCCTTTATAATTTTGGGGGGCTTGGATCCCCCAGCCAACATTTCCTTGGCAGAACAATCCATTGCTGACACCAGAGCCCTCCCGCATCAACACATTGTGCTCAATTGTACCACTTATAAATTACATTTATATTTGGCTCTAGATAGAGAACCATCTCTGTACAGTTTGTATGTCTATCAATCAACCAAAGAAGGCAGTCACACCTGTTCCACAAGCATTTACCATTATAGCAGTAATTTCCAATCCACAGCTGGGGAACGACCTCATTACCATCATGCTTCTCTTCTTTTTATAAAGGTGAGAGGTAGGAAGGTTTCTCAGCATCCAGAAGGTAAACTTCATTAGACCGCATTACAAACAGTCATCCCAAAAGAATTCAGAGAGATGCTCAGTATCCATGACTCAGGCAATCTGAGGTTCCTTTTTCTTTAATGTTCAGATGGGTCAGCCTCTCTGCTGGCATTTCTCAGTCCATCTTGCAGTCAAAGATTGTGTATTTTCAGACATTTAGGTTGGTGTTTCTACCTGTGGGAACATACAAATCTCTTCACATTGTTAGTTTTAAAATTTTAAAATTAAAAATTTATCAAAAGTTTGGAATATAGAGGGAATATTATACCACCTCCCTCTTTTTTGATCAATAGATGACTAAATTGTATTACAAATACCCATAAACAGGAACCAAGGTGTAAGTCTTCATCAAATTTACCCAAACTGTTTATCCTTGACTGTATGCTTATTTGGGAAATAAACTCAGACTTAATTAATTTTTTTTAATTATCCTACAAGTAAAGGAAAAATGTTACAAGGTGATACTGTATAACACAGAAAAATACAGAGACCATCTGTGTGCCTTAATCCCAAAGCCATTGTTGGAAATTCAATACAGATTACAAATGAAACAATTAACATCTTATTTTTACAATTAGTTTAAATGTATTACCATTTTAAACTGTAAACCTTACAGGGTAGGTTATAATAGCTACCCTTTTTCAAGTTCTTGGTCTTTTTTAGGCCTGGCATGAAAACCTACTTTAAAGATATATTTTTTTTAATATCTAGCTCTTAATAATATATATATATATATATATACATATATATAATATATATAATATATAATATTTATTATGTCCATCAATCAATTAAAGATTGACTAGATATGTCCCATTAGAAGTTGTTACCATCATTAACATCTTGATTAATTTCTTTATAGTTATCATCATTACCATCTTTATAATGTATACACCTTTTTATTTTATTTTTAAAACATCCAAAAACTTATTAACACTTAAATACACTGAAAACTTGGTTGTATCTTTGTTTTAGATGTTGAAAGAGTATAACCAGTGTAGATTCATTATTCCAAATTTCTTGATAGAAAACCCATAACCTTTGTTGAAATCGAGCCATGTTTTGCTGTTTAATATAATTTTGCATCTTAAGATGGAAGGGCCAGTTACAACTTAGAGGCAATGTTTTTATATGATCATGTCTGTTAACATAATATATACTTAGAACACAAAAATACAACTCACCATACACACGTTGTGCTGTGCACATACATACATCACACATACATACAAACAAAATATTTGTTAGGTTGACCTGTAAGGAAGAAAGCCACACATCTTTTGATGTCCAATGAAAAACCATGAAATTTATAATTTGTTATAGGGTTTTTTTACTTAATTAGAATAAATGTCCTAGTAGCTCATAAAACAGCTGAGATCAATATGCCACCTCTTAGGCCCATTTGCAAACACATGCCTTCAATGACTATACCTAAAGTTTACTTATTCTTTTCCTATCCTGTCCCTTCTGGTCAATTACTCCTAAGCTGGCCCTCTGCTAAGCCTAACTGACCCTATATTATTACAAATCTAAAGATTGAGGATTCCCAAAAGTAGATAGGCCAAAGTTGTTTGTAGTCTTAAAATGATCATCTTGTCTTGATATTAAGGACTTTGAAGAATAATAATTATTCATAATCACACAATATAACCCATTATTATAATGATTATTAATCTATTCAATAATTACCATTAACCATTATTAGTCACTACAATAATTATGAATAATAACGTGTCAAACTAGCAGCCAACAACAATAACAATTTACCATTAGACTGAATTTTCTATTAATTATTATCAATAATTAGTATTCTAATAACAATAACATAACTATTAATAGCAATTACTAATAATAATTAACACAATCTATCATAAAACTGAATAATATGCATACTATAAACCAAAATGTTAACACTAAGGGGTATAGAAAGCAAACATTTTCTATGAATCAATCTATTTTTGTTTATAGTTAGCTAAATAGATTTAAACCTGTAGGACTATAATGAATCGAAAGCAGGAACTCACATTCACTACACATACAGCTTGACAATGGGCCTAAAGAAACATAAAACAGTTTTATTCAAAGAATTTCTTATTTAAATTAAACCAAAATATCAAATTTTACGTTGTTAAAGAGACTTTTACCAATGTTTCTTAAAAAAAAAAACAATTGTGGACCAAGTTTGTTTTGTCAGAACTTCAAGGCCTGTAATTCTCCTAGACTTTAAGTTAAACATGTTGAGATGGATTTGAATTACTTAATTGATACAACTTGGTAGGGTGGAGGTCCACAGTTTGTCTCCGGAGGATTGGAATCAAAGCTGCACTTTTAAAACACAATGAAACTGCCCAGCTGGGCTCTGTCCGAGATTTTATGTTTCCCAGTGAACACAGAATACTGTAAAGCCAGCCCTTCCCCCACCAGCCATCCGCTGTTTCCAGAGCAGGAGAGGGGCACAGAACAAACATTGGAGTATCTACAAACAGCTACATGAAAAATGTGACTAGGCAGCCCAGAACTCACAGAAAAGGTGGTTGATAAAGGCGTGGGCCACCACAAAGCCTAGAATTTACAAGCTCAATTTGCAGCATAAAGCCTTTAGGAACACTCTATTGGAATGCTTGCTGCAAAATGCTCTGCAGGCATGCCTGTCCTTCCAGCCTCTGTGACCTTCCCCACCTGAACCTGTGGCCAGAAGGGGAAGCCAGGACCCCAGGCTGCAGGGCAATTCCAACCACACCTCAAAACCTTTAGAAGGCAATTGATGGGAGAGGAAGGGCTCCTCCCACAATTTTTCTGAATACCTGCCACCATGGGAAGGCTGGGAAGCAACAGATCCCCCAATCCAGGGAAGCCAAACAGCACCCAGGAGGCTCCGATAATGTGTCCCTGCTGAGTGTTGAAAACCCACAAGAGAATGCAAGCTTCTCAAAGCCTATCAGAAAAGGGTCTCCAACACAGGCCAAATCTCCATCAGCGCCATCCACAGGCTCACCACCAGTCAATAGGAGAATTTCCTCTGCACACATCCTTATCCCATGCCTTCACTGATTAGGAGATGTTAAACTTTCTCCATGCCACAACTTGAAACGCAACAGCCACCGCAAACCATAGCACACAGTCAACAAACACATGCCATACATCACAAAACAATTCCTCCTGGAGCATAGCTTCCTTGAAAGTGTAATTTCCCATCTTGCAGAGATTTTAGCTTACCAAACTGGTCTCCAAGACCAACATTGGGGATACTATCAGGTCCTTCTCCCTTTGTTTTTTTTTTAAGACGGGGTCTCCCTGTAGCCCCAGCTGTCCTGGAGCTCGCTCTGTAGACCAGGCTGGCCTTGAACTCACAAAGATCTGCCTGCCTCTGCCTCCCAGGTGCTAGGATTAAAAGGCATGCGCCACCACACCTGGCTGATAACTTGTAACTTTAAAACAGTTTAATTTGCAGATCAAAATCCAGTCTTAACAGATAACAAATAAAACTTTAGATAAACCAGTAGTAGAAACTTAGGAACCCGGGTTCAAATTAGGCCTTTGAAAAAGTTTAAGAGGCATGCCAAAAGTAAGCTTAATTTATGTGCACAATGATAGAATGAAAGAACTTTGAAGTGGCCACTTTTGACAGAAACCAACACAGAGGAACACACATGACACAAATCTCAGACACATGAGAGAACAGTTAACACACAGAGAGCTTGCATAGACAATTTGACTTAATATAATGAGAGATTCCTTTTTCCTTAAGGTGGGCTTTAAGTTCCCTACCCACCTTGTCTCTTATTTTGGGATGAATGGAGGGGCTGTCCAATATAACCCTTGGACAGAGATCTCCAATGAATATAAAAACTTTACCAAATCTTTTTTCCTTTTTTACATCTAGGACAGTTTTGGCTAGGTGGTCGGGAGCTGCCTCTGCTGCCATGGGTGGGTGGAAGGTTAGCGGGGTTGGGGCCCTTGCCATAGATAAGCATTGTTTTGCAAAATGTCCTACTTGTCCACACTTAAAGCATTTATTGTTACCCTTTGGTATGACTGCTCCCATTGCCAGGGTGACCCCTTCAGTAATCCCTTTAGAGAGTTTGTGGGTAAAGGAGTCAACGTCATTGCAAATTTTGATCATTTCATTGAGAGTTTTATTTTTGTACTTTAGGCTTTAGGAACTGTTCTGTGGTTTCAAGGATAGGTGCTGAAGAAGGGGGGTCTGTAATAATATCATTAATAATATACCAGTAGCTGAAAGCCTGAATAGGTACACTACTTGGTCCTTTATCTTGGAGAGTATTGTCTAACTCCTGTTTAACCTTTTCCCATGTCTTGGGGTGAATGGACAGTCCATTAAGGACAACCCAGGGACAAGTATCACCGATGAATATAAAAATTTTACTAAGTCCTTTTTTTTTTTTTTCTAACCTGGACTCCTCTCTCCCTAAAGACTGTCTCTCTTCCTTAGACAGCGAATGGCCCATCTCTAATTTGAGACAAAGAAATCATTTACTTTTCATCTGTGAGGTCCTGGCTCCATGGGCGGTGGGTGTTCTCTTCTTTATGTGTTCGACCGGCCAGTCCTTCTTGCTTCTTTGTCTGGTGGGGGGTCTCTGACTTCGAGCCCCTACATCGGGTGCCAATTGTATTGTCCCCTGTCTGCGGGGGCAGTAATCCGCAGGTAGCCGAAGGAGACCCCAGACCTGTGAGATAGGCAAGAGAGAAAAGGAGACCCTGCGAACTTTGTCAAGGTCTAGTTTATTGGAAGAAAGGCACTGCATATATCCTGGAGAAAACAGGAAGTGAGGAGGGGGAGAATGGAGCAGGCTATTTTGCAAGATAACAGAGCAGGAACTTCTGGCTGAAACATCCTGGGCTTATCCTGGACCCATGCTGGGCGAGCAGGGCATGTTCGGGCCTGTCCAGGCTGGACTGTGTATCGGTCTCCAACAGGAAATCATTTGCCTTTTTTGATTCTGGGACTGTGTTACTTCACTTAGTATAATTGCTTCAAGTTACATCCATTTACCAGCAAAGCTCATGATGTCATCTTTCTTTACTGCTGTATAGAAGTCCATTGTGTACATGTACCACATTTTTTTTTATCCAGTCATCAGTTGAGGGGCATTTGGGTTAGTTCCAGCTCTTTGGTATTGTGAAGAGAGCTGTAATAAACATAGGTGTGCATGTATCTTTGTGGTAGGATGCATCTTATGGGTATATACCCAGGAGTGGTATAGCTGGATCAGGTGGTAGGCTCATTTTGAGATTTTAAGGATTCTCCACAGTGCTTTCCACAGTCGTTGTACCAGTTTACATTCCCACCAGCAGTGGATGAGTGTTCCCCTTTCCCCACAACCTCCCCAGCATTTGGTGTCTATTGTTTTCTTGATCTTGGCTAGTCTTACTGGATTGAGATGATACCTTAGTGTGTTTTAATTTGCATTTCCTTAATTATTAATGATGTTGAACACTTTTTAAGATGTTTTTCAGCCATCTTTACTTCCTTACTGGTTAAGTCTCTGTTCAGCTCTTTAATCCATCATTTGTTTCCTTGCTTCTTTGTTTTTTAAGTAGCTTATATATTCTGAATGTTAATGCTTTATCTGATGTATCAGTGGTGAAGGTTTTCTCCCACTCTGTGGGTTTTCTCTTCACTTCCTTGATTGTTTCTTTAGCTGTGCAAAAGCTTTTGAGTTTGATGAGGTCCCACTTGTCAGCTGTTGTCCTTATTTCCTGTGCAGCTGCTGTTTGATTCACAAAGTCTTTTCCTACACCTATGTCTTGTAGGTTGCTGCCAACATTTTTCTTCTATTACCTTCAGGGTTTCAGGTTTTAGGTTGAAATCTTTGATCCACTCGGGATTTATTTATGTACAGTGCAAGAGGTAGGGGTTGATTCTGTTCTTCTACAAATGGTGATCCTGTTTTACCAACACCATTTCCTCCATTGAGCTTTTTTTGCCCCTTTGTCGAATATGAGGTGGCTGAAGTTATATGAGCTCAAGTTTGGATCTTCAATTTTGTTCCATTGGTCAATGGTTTTGTTTTTTCCAGTACCAGGCTGTCTTTATGACTATAGCCCTGCAATATAGCTTGAAGTCTGGTAATGCAATACCCCCAGTATTGCTCTTTTCACTCAGGGTTGCTTTAGCTATTCAGGGTCTTTTTTTTTCCATATCAATTTAAGGATTTTTTTTTCTAAGTCTGTGAAAAAGCTCATGGGGAATTGGGATTGGGATTGTATTGAATCTATATATTAATTTGGGTAGAATGGATATTTTTAATATATTAATTTTTCCAATCCATGAGCATGGGAGGTCTCTCCATCTTTTGATGTCATTTTCAATCTCCTTCTTCAGGGTTTCAATTTTTTTTGTTGTAGAATTCTTTGGTGTCTTTGGTTAGGTTTATTCCTAGGTATTTTATTATTTTTTGAGGCTATTGTGATTGGGAAGGTCTCCTTATATTCCTTCTTCAGTTGTTTATTGTTGGTGTAAAGGAAGGCTACTGATTTTTCCAGGTTGATTTTGTATCCCGCCACTTTACTGAAACTTTTGATCATTTCTAAGAGTTTTCTGGTGGAGTTTTTAGCATCCCTTATGTAAACTATCATATCATCTGCAAAAAGGGATAGTTTTACTTCCTCTTTTCCAATTAGTACTCCTTTAATTTCTCTTTCTTGCCTTGTTGGCCTAGTAAGCATTTCAAGCACTATATTGAAGAGGAGGGGCGATGGTGCACAGCCTTGCTGTGTTCATGCCTTTAAGGGGACAACTTCCAACTTTTTTCCATTTAGGATGATGCTGGCTGTGGGTTTCTTGCATATGGCTTTGATTCCATTGAAGAGTGATCCCTCCAGTCCAATTCCCTCTAAGACTTTAAGCATGAAGGAATGCTGGATTTTGTCAAAAGCTTTTTCTGCATCAATTGAGATGATCGTGTGGTTTTTGTCTTTAAGTCCATTTATGGGTTTTATGATATTTATTGATTTATGTATGTTGAAACATTCCCGCATCTCTGGTATGAATCCAATCTGGTCATGATGGGTGATCTTTATGATGTTGGTCTGTAAGTGATTTGCAAGTATTTTGTTGAGAATTTTTGCATCTGTGTTCAGTAATGAGATGGGTCTATAGTTTTCTTTCTTGTTTGTGTCTTTGCCTAGTTTGGGTATTAGAGTGATGTTGGCTTCATAGAAGGAATTTGGGATATTTGCCTCTGTATGTGTCCTTCTGAAAAGTTTGGGAAGTAATGGTTGTAAGATCTCCTTAAATGTTTTATAGAAATCTTCTGTGAAACCATCTGGGCCTGGGCTTTTTTAGTTGGGAGAATTTTGATTACATCTTCAATTTCCTCAAATGTTATGGGTCTGTTTAAGTTGCCAATCTCTTCTTGGTTAACTTTGGTGAATCCCAGGATTTCATATATTCATTCATTTCTCTTAGGTTTTCAAATTTAGTAGAGTATAGGTTTTTGAAGTATTCTCATATGATTTTCTGGATCTTTTCTTTATCTGTTGTGATGTTTCCCCTTTCATCACAAATGCTATTGATTTGGAGTTGCTCTTTCTTTCTTTTGGTTAACTGGGCTAGAGGTATGTCTATTTTGTTTATCTTTTCAAAAACCAGCTTTTGGTTTGATTTTTTGTATTGTTTTCTTTGTTTCTATTTCATTGATTTCTGCTCTGATTTTTGTTATTTCTTTCTGTCTGTTGGGTTTAGGCTTCATTTGTTGGTGTCTTTCAAGTGTTTTTAGCTGCAGTGTTAGATCACTTATTTGTTCTCTTTATCTTTTTTTTTTTAGTGTGGGCACTTAGGGATATAAATTTACCTCTTAGGACTGACTTTAATGTATCCCACAAGTTTTGTTGTGTTGTATTGTCATTTTTGTTTAGTTCCAGGAATGCTTTTATTTCATTCTTTATTTCTTCTCTGACCCACTAATTGTTCAGGATTGTGTTGTTTAGTCTCCATGTGTCCTTATAGTTAGGAGGGCTTACCCTGATGTTAATATTGAGCTTTATTGCACTGTGGTCTGATAGAATGCATGGAATAATTTCTATCCTTTTTGTATTTGTTGAGGTTTCTTTTGTGTCCCAGTATGTGATTGATTTTGGAGAATGTTCCATGGCATGCTGAGTAGAAAGTATATTCTCTGGTGTTTGGATGGAATATTCTGTAGATATCTGTGAGGTCCCTTTAGTGTATTGTATTGCTCAGTTCTGATGTCTCCTTATTTTTTATCCAATTGACCTATCCAGGTGGCTCAGCGGGGTATTGAAATCCTCCCACTATTAGAGTCCTGGGATTAATCTGTGTCTTGAGGTCCTGAAGGATTGTGTTTATAAAGTTTGATGCACCAGAGTTTGGTGCATAAATATTTAAGATTGTGAAATCTTATTGGTTAATTGCTCCATTGATAAGGATATAATGGCCCTCTTTTTCTTTTCTGATTAATTTTACTCTGAGGTCTATTTTGTCTGATATTAGAATAGCCACTCCTGCTTGCTTTTTGATACCATTTTCTTGGAATACTGTTTTCCATCCTTTAAGGTACTGTCTGTCCTTGAGGATGAGATGGGTTTCTTGAAGGCAGCATATAGATGGATTCGGTTTCCTAATCCATTCTCCCAGTCTATTTCTTTTGATTGGGGAGTTTAGACCATTAATATTTAATGTTATTATTGGGAGATGTGTGTTGTTTCCTTTCAACTCATTTTTCATTTGCATTCTAGGTCTAGGTATTTATTTACTCTGTTATGCTTTTGGTAATTTCTCTCTTGGGTTGCTTAAGGATAGTTGCTCCTTTCCTCTGTTCTGTGAATTGCTTCAAGTATATTTCTGAAGTGTTGGTTTTTTTGACATGTGTTTTTTTTTTTTTCATTTTGTTTATGTCATGAAAGATTTTTATTTCTCCTTCAACTATTATTGACATTTTTGCTGGGTTTAGTAATCTGGGTTGGCATCTAAAATCATTTCATATTGGGAATACTTTGGTCCATATTCTTCTGTCTTTCATAGTTTGCACTGAGAAGTCAGGTGTAATTCTGATTTTTTTCCCCCTTATATGTAATTTGTTGTTTTTCTCTTGTGGCTTTCAGTATTTTGTCTTTGTTTTGAGCATCGAATGTTTTAACTATGATATGACGTGGGGAGTATCTTTTCTGGTCTTGTCTATTTCGTGTTATATTTGCTTCTTGTATTTCTATGTGTTTGTCTTTTTTCAGTTTGGGGAAGTTTTCTTCTATTAATCTGTTGAAGATCTGATCAATACCATTCTCTTGGGATTCTTCTCCTTCCTATATCCCTATGATGCAGAGGTTTGGTCTTTTCATAGTGTCCCACATTACCTGGTTGTTCCACTCTTGTGTTTTTTTAAATTTTTCATAATCTTTACTTGAGGTTTCTAGCTGCACTGTGTTATCCTGTAGGTCTGATATTCTTTTTTCTGCTTCATCCATTCTGCTTCTGAGGCTTTTTCCCATCCTTTCCTGCTGATTGGATGAATGTTCAATTTCATTTTTATTTTATCCTGTGATTTCTTCAGTATTTCCACTTCCTTTTGGAGGTTTTCATTCTCTGCTTGTAGCTCCTTGCTTTGCTGGTCAGTTTCTTTTTTCCTTACAGCCTGAGATCTTTTCACTGTTTCCACTTCCTTCTAGAGTTTGTCATTCTCTCCCACTAGTTCTTTTCAGGGTTTGTATTTCTCTTCCTCTAGTTCTTTTCTGAGTTTTTCAATCTCTCCTTTTAGTTAATTCTGGAGTTTATCATTCTTTCCTTCTAGTTCCTTAATGAGTTTTTCATTCTCTCCCATTAGTTCTCTGATTTCTTCTTTATAGTCTTTGAATATGCCTAAAATTGTTCTTCTAAGGTTGGTTTTCTTGGTTCCTTCCAGGGAAATCTCATTGTTGAGATCTTCTACAGGATTGGTTGAGTTCAGTGGGGATTTATTTTGAGCTTTTCCCATATTGTTTTTCCGTTGTGTTTTTGGCATGTTGTTGTTGTTTTTCCCCATTTATTTATTTGTTTGCCTTCTGTTGCTAATCTCAAATGTTAATATGGAGGACTGATTGGTCACTCAGTTTGCTTCCTGTTGGTTTCTTCCTCAGTTTTGTCTATGTAGCCTAGAATCACTGACACTGCTGGATCCTCCCAACACCAATAAACCACAGAACAAGGAGTTTATACTTTCCACCACAGTATCAGTAGCTTGAGTGTGTGTGGGGGGGTGTCTGAATCCTGGTCCCCACCTGGGCAGCTGGTCATGGAGTGTGCCCCTGGCTGACCTTCTATCCACGCACAAGTTTCCTTTCTATGGTTCTAGCCTTGGGAGGCTGCCAAGGTGGGCTGCCAATGGCCTGCATGGCACAAACCAACCTGGATGGTGTGTGCCCCTGGCTGACATTCTATGAAATATATCTTGATATCTACATGAATCCCAGCACACCTATCAATATTATCATTATATTTTTAGACCATGGCATATAATTTGATATGTGAAATTTTAAAGTGAGCATTCTATTAATTGAATTATTATTATTATTATTATTATTGAGAAGTGACTGCTACTACCAGAAATGCTTGTTTCTCTTAAACTTTGGTGTTTCTAAGCTGACCCCAGGTGCTCTTCAATCTTTCTGCATAGCATATTCAAATAAACTGTTCCGTTTTCTACATGTTACAATATATGATGAGCTTTATTTTTTCTTACATTTACTTGTTTGTGTGTGTGTGTGTGTGTGTGTGTGTTTGTGTGTGCGTGTGTGTGCCTAGAAATCATTTTATAAAGCCTGAGGGCGTGGGTGAGTCAAAGACAATTTGTGGTGCTCTTCTTTATCATGTGGGTACAGGGGATGAACAAGTCTTCAGGCTTGGCAGCAAGCACTTTCACTCAGGGACCCATCTCAGACAGCATATACTCCTGTTTTATAATACCAAATCCTGGTTTGGTTTTCATTAAGCTAAGCAGCCTTTCTTCTTTATTAAGAGAAGTTAGCTCATCTACACTTCATTTAATTGCAGATATGGTGCCAATCCCTTTGTTTTCCTTGGGGCTCTCTTAGTTCAAATTTATAACATCGTGATTTTTCTCTCTTATTAGTATTTTAGCATATATATTAGAAATTTCAAGGTGTATTTTCGAGATCAGGAAGTTTAATGCTGGTGGATCAGTCTCGTCTTCTAAAAAATACATGATCTTATATTGCTATAATTGCATCTACCCTTCATGATTTTTTCCTAGAATAGTTTGATTTTATTTCAGTGAATTTTGAAAGTAAGATTATATTGCATCATGGAGTCAATGTTTACTTAGTTGTCACCACAATCATGCTTCACATATTTCATGTCTCCCAACTCCCTAATGAAATTTCAGCCTTCCTGTAAACTCAGCTTCATTTTGCCTGAACAACAACCTTTGTCACCTGATATTTGCGTACAAGCCAGGTTTTCAAATTGCTATAAAATAATAATCTTAGTTTTATACTTGAAGGAGTTTTTTTCTTTCATTGGTACTGCTTTTCTGATTTGCTTATTTTCTTCTCCTGTCCTTCTGGGAAGTCAGGTGTAACATTGTTTTTTCTTTTAGCAATCCTCTCAGTTATTAAAACTGGAAGTGCTATTTCATATGGTTTTATTAGAAATTCCAGGTATACATATTTTAAACAAAAACTTCTTATTACATAAAATACATATTTAAAAATATTTGAATTTTAAAGTAGTATTACATTTTATTTACTGTTTTGTTAATTCAGAGACAACTTTGTAGAGTGGGTCTCTCCTATCCTGTGGGTCCCTCGGTTCTACCTCAGGATACACTGTTCTGTGACAAACACCTTTACCAACTCTGTCATCATGATCACCCTGGATTTAATTTTAAATGACTAGAAATTTTCTGGGATTAGGAGATCTCCTGAGGCCAGCGTAAGGAAGAGCAGGAGAAAGGTAGGAACTGGGTGCCTCAGCAAGGCTGATTGTTGATCCGTTAATCCAGCTGTCTTTGGCTTGATTGGCTTTTGTGGCTGTGGGGGAGGAGTTATCCTCCCAGCTGGTATTAAAGGTGGGGTTGCGTGACTCTTGAGATCTGAGATCTCCTGAGGCCAGCAGAAGGTACCAGGGCACTGGCTGAAGAGCAACCCCCCTCCCCCGCCAACTGGGATTACGAAGGCATCTGAAGGAGGCAAGCAAAGCAAGCCTTCAACACAATGAAGAGGCATTTAGGACTCACACTGGAATACAGGCAAGGAGAAACCCATATGCCAGGAACACTAAGAAGAGACAACACAAGAAAGGGGCAGGATAATCCCATGCCAAATTTTACCAACCCTATGGAAGACTCCTGCAGTGTAATCCCTCTGGGGATGCCCCAGGAGACAGATATCGGGAACACAATTGGGAACATATTTAAAGAACTACAAGATTATAAAGAACAAATCAAAGAACTAAGGAAAGAGAATGAAGAACTCAAGAAGGACCTAAAGAGAGAGAATGGCAAACTCCAGAAGGAAGTAGAAAATCTAAAAAGATCCCATGCTGAAAAAGATAAGGAAACCAACCAGCGAAGCAAAGAGCTACAAGAAGACATTGAGAAGCACAAAAAAGAAGTAGAAATACTAAAGAAATCAGAAGAGGAAATGAAAAAGGAAATAAAACAATCATCCAATCAAGAGGAAAGGAGTGGAAAAAGCCTCAGAAGCAGAATGGAGGAAGCAGAACAAAGAATATCAGACCTGGAAGATAACACAGAACAACTAAAAACCTCAAGGAAAGATTATGAAAAATTTTAAAATACACACAAGTGGAACAACCAGGAACTGTGGGACACTACGAAAAGATCAAACCTGCACATCATAGGAATAGAGGAAGGAGAAGAATCCCAAGAGAATGGTATTGATCAGATCTTCAACAGATAAGGACAAACCAATACAAATACAAGAAGCACATAGAACTCCAAATGGACAAGATCAGAAAAGAAATTCTCCACGCCATGTCATAGTTAAAATGCTAGATACCCAAAACAAAGACAAAATCCCTAAAGCCACAAGAGAAAAACAACAAGTGACCTATAAGGGGAAACCTATCAGAATTAAAACTGACTTCTCAATGCAAACTATGAAAGCAAGAAGAACCTGGAGCAAAGCATTCCCAGTGTTAAGGGACAATAGATGCCAACCCAGGTTACTATACCTAGCAAAAATGTCAATTATAGTTGATGGAGAGAGAAAAACCTTCCATAACATAAACAAGTTGAAAGAATACATGTCCAAAAAACCAAACCTTCAGAGAATACTTGAAGCAATTCAAAGGACAGAAGAAAGGAACAACTAACCCCAGGCACCTAGAAAGAGAAATCAATAAAAGCATAACTGCAGAAGTAGAAACCGAAAGCCAAACCGCAAATGGATAATAAAGCAAAAGGAAACAACACAAACCTATCGGTCATAACCTTAAATATTAATGGACTAAATTCCCCAATCAAAAGACATAGACTTGGAGATTGGATAGGAAACAGAATCCATCGATATGCTTTCTACAAGAAACACATCTTACCTTCAAGGAAAGGCACCGCCTTAAAGTGAAAGGATAGAAAAAGTATTCCAAGCAAACGGTACCAAAAAAGAGAGCAGGCGTTGCTATTTTAATATCAGACAAAATAGACTTCAAAGTAAAAGAAATCAGAAGAGACAAAGAAGGCCATTATATTTTTATCAAAGGAGCAATTCACGAAGAAGTTTTCACAATTATGAATATATATGCCCCAAACTCTGGTGCACCAAACTTTATACAGATAATTCTCAAGGACCAAAAGTCACACACCCCAGTACACTCAAAGTAAGGGATCTCAATACCCCACTGAGTCCTTTGGATAGGTCAAGAGGACAAAGAATAAACAGAGAGACATCTAAACTGAACGATATGATACACC
>VZQC01009358.1:1557562-1642870 GCA_009823505.1 Rhizomys pruinosus
ACATACAATTTCAGCCATCTCATATTTGACAAGAGGGCCAAGAAGACACAATGGAGCAAAGACAGCATCTTCAGCAAGTGGTGTTGGCAAAACTGGGTCACCACTTGTAGAAGAATGAAATTAAACCCCTACCTCTCGCCCTGTACTAAAGTCAACTCCAGATGGATCAAAGACCTCAACGTGAAACCCCAAACTCTGAAGGTGATAGAAGAAAAAGTTGGCAGCAGACTACAAGACATAGGCATAGGAAAAGACTTCCTAAATTAGACAGCAGCTGCGCAAGTATTAAGGTCGACAATTGACAAATGGGACCTCATTAAGCTCAAAAGCTTCTGTACATCAAAAGAAACAATCAAGGAAGTGAAGAGAAATCCCACAGAGTGGGAGGAAACCTTCACCTTCACTGCAGATACATCTGACAAAACATTGATCTCCATAATATATAAACTACTCAAAAAAAAAAAAAAAGAAGAAAGAAAACAAATGACCCACTCAATAGATGGAGCAAAGAGTTGAACAGAGACTTCAGAAGTGAGGAGTTAGAGATGGCTGAGAAACACCTCAAGAAGTGTTCAATATCACTAATCATTAAGGAAATGCAAATCAAAACCACTTTAAGATATCATCTTACTCCAATAAGACTGGCTAGGATCAAGAAAACAAATGATACCAAGTGCTGGAGAGGTTGTGGGGAAAGGTGAACACTCATCCACTGCTGGCGGGAATGTAAACTCATGCAGCCACTACAGAAAGCAGTGTGGAGAATCCTTGGAAGACTTGGAATGAACTTGCCACCTGACCCAGCCATACTACTCCTAGGCATGTACCCCCAAGACTCACCCCACTGCAGAGATACATGCACGGCCATGTTTATTTCAGCTCTCTTCACAATAGCACAGAGCTGGAACCAATCTAAATGCCCCTCAACTGATGAGTGGATAGAGAAAATGTGGTACATCTACACAATAGAGTTCTATGCAGCAGTAAAGAAAGACTACATCATGAGCTTTGTAGGAAAATAGCTGGAGCTAGAGGACATCATGCTGAGTGAATTAACACAGTCCCAGAAAAACAAAGGAAGAATGATATCCCTCATCTGTGGATGCTAGTGCCAGTTACCCAGTTAGGACTGGCATGCCTAGCCCCCCAACCAACAGCCAGATACTAAGATCAGAGGATGGCCAACTTTCTCTCCTTTAGTCCAAAGTTTTGACCTAAAATGGAAGGCTGAAAGATGTCATGTATTTATTTATTCCTTAAGGAATTGTTTGAAGGATCTTCCTTGGCAAACCCAAACAAGCGTCTTCGGTTCTGCCCTTGTGCTCCACACTGGGTGGGGTCTGCTCTTCCGGTGGTCAGGAAATGAAATCTGGGTCTCTCTGTTGCCCCAACTGTCATAGAACTCACTTTGTAGACCAGGCTGGTCTTGAACTCACAAGGATCCACCTGCCTCTGCCTCCCAAGTGCTAGGATTGAAGGCATGCACCACCACGCCCGGCTCCCAGGGTATCTGCATGCCTGGTCCCCCACCCACCCAACATTCTTACAATCGGAGCCCCACCCACCCAACCAGAGTTCAGAAGAGGGACAACTTTCCTTTAGTTCAATGTTTTTTTCGGGGGGGGTCAGAGCCATCTATCTCCAAACAAAGCCCCAATGGACTCAGAACTCTTGACACCAAGGATGACACCACAAAGAGCTGCAGTCTGGTGCTTGCTGCTGAAAATGAATTTAATTTGTATCACTCTGCATGACAATGTGGGAACACACAAATATGTGGGTGGAGGTCCCTTGCCCTTTTCCAGTGTACTCAATAAATAATTGTTGTTGCTTGAATAAAAAAAAAAAGAAAAGAAACTTTCTGGGATTATTGAATTTACATATGTCTTTGGCCCAGTCTCTAAATTTTATCCATGTTTTTTCTTAAAACACTCTGTCAATCTCTTTTTCTGTTTTTCCTGGAAACTCTAATCAACTGTGAATTATACCTTAATATTCTCTTCTCTTGGCTGCTCACCTGCATTTCACCCTTCTGTTTCCAATAGTCACTCTAATAACATCTGTTGAATTCTCATTTTAGTCACCTTAATATTTTCCTGAGCCTTTTTCCTATAATAGGATTCAGATTAAAAAATTGAATATATGCACTTATATTTACAAAATATATTGTTAATTTTACATACCCTTCCATAAATCTCCAGGTTGACTTTGTTCCTTTGAACAGATTAGTGCTTCATAGGAATATTTCTCTTAATTTTTTATATTTTACTTACATTTTGTGTATATATTCATATGCATGGGTGACACAGCCTACACGATGAGTTCCAAGATAACTTGAAGGTATTGTTCTCTCCTCTCATCCCATGGGTCCCAGAAATAGAATTCAGGTAATCAGGAATGGCAACGAGGAGGTCTAACCCACTAAGGAGCATTTACTCTGGCCTTTGTTGTAATTTTCTAATACCTAGAGTCCCATTTTATTTGTTCCTGTCCTGTCCTCAATTATTCCTCTGTCTCTTGACTTTATAGTTTTCTGTACCAATCATCATCAGAAATGTTGGTATGTTTGTATTTGCAAGATATTGTACTTGAAAACATTCAAGCTATTCTTAAACTCTGCTGAAATCTTTAGCTTTCTTTTGCTACCCAGAAAATTTAAAACTTATCTACCAAAAAAAAAAAAAAAAAAAAAAAAAAACTACCTACAATCAAAAACCCAATTCGTGGTGGTGCATGCCTTTAATCCTAGGACTTGGGAGGCAGAGGCAGGCGGATCTTTGTGAGTTCAAGGCCAGCCTGGTCTACAGAGTGAGTTCCAGGACAGCTGGGGCTGCAGGGAGACCCTGTCTCGAAAAGACCAATAAATAAATAAATAAATAAATAAATAAATAAATAAATATTGCCCAAACGAATATATAGTTGACCAGTTCTCTACTTTTCATGGGCTTAAAACTCTGTGATGTAGCTACTCTAAATTATACTTCACTAAATACTACAGAGATTCTTCAAGAAAAATATTAGTGAAAGAAAACCTTTTAAGATATAAAAATATGCATACTATCAATATCAACCAAAACTGATGTCATCAGCCAGCCACAGGAATGGTCTTCTTGGCTTATGGTCATGAGAAGATAAAACCAAGCCAGGCTGTGATTTCTTATGAGAGGAGTGAGCCAGAGCACAAGGACTAAAACTATTTCTTCAATCCAGTTTGGGAGCACATCATTAATGACTTTTCTTAGATGTAGATTATTAGACCCGATTTAGTCTTACTTGTATGTGAAGGGTGGGGTAGGGTGTGCTATATGCATGCATTTGACTGTGTGTAATATGAGTGCCTGCATGTGTGAAATGAGATGCCAGAAGAGAGCATGGGGTGTCCTCCTCTATCTTTCTCTAACCTCTTCCTTTGAGGCACCATCTTTCTGTGACTCTGAGGTCATGGTATTCTGGCTAGGCTAGAGAGCCTCCTGTCTGCCCCCTCAGTGCTTGGGCTATGGGTGTGTACAGAGCCATGGCTGGTTGGTACATGGGTCCTAGGCATCCACACTACAGTCCTTATGTTCACATAGCAAGCAGTCTTCCCCACTAAAATGTCTCACCAGTCTTTGTTTAATATTTCTTTTTTGTCTTTTTTGAGACAGGGTCTCCCTTTTAGTCCCAGCTGGCCTGCAGCTTGCTATGTAGACCAGGCTGGCCTTGAACTCACAGAGATCTACCTGCCTCTGCCTTCTGAGTGCTGGTATTTAAGGCGAGCATGCACCAATATGTCTGGCTTTTTAATATTTCTTTTTTTTTTTTTTTTGGTCTTTTTGAGACAGGGTCTCCCTGTAGCACCAGTTGTCCTGGAATTCACTCTGTAGACCAGGCTGCCCTTGAACTCACAAAGATCCGCATGCCTCTGCCTTCCAAGTGCTAGGATTAAAGGCGTGCACCACCATGCCCGGCAATATTTCTTAAGACTAGTTTCAGTGCACTTATATAAAAGAGTTATTTCTGAAAATAATACACTGTAAAAAATATCAGATACCACTTTAGCTTCAAAAAGAAATGCTTGAAACAATGGAAAATTTAATAATTACATACAAATAATTTAGTATAAGCTAATTCTTCTAGAAATTCACTTCCCCATGGAGGCAGGGATCCTTGTTAAGTCAGTCAGCATCCAAGTGTCAAAACTGTTTTAGCTGGAAGCTAGGGGAATGACTCAATCTGAAAATAAATATGCTGTGCAAGCATAAGGACTAGAGTTTGAAACCCTACACTCACAAAATAAACCATATGGATGTATGTTTTTGTAACCATAATATAACAGGGCTGAAATGAAGGAATACCAAGAAGCCAGCTACCTTAGCGCAATGGGTGAGGGATCTAGTTTAGGGACAGATCACATGACTTGAGGAGTTAAGGTAGAGAGTGTTAGAGAAAGATGTCCTTCTGCTGCCTCTCCATGTGTACACTCTGGGATGTACACCCGTACACTCACATGCATGAACCGGATATGCCACATAAAGAGTATACGGTCACACCATAAAAACACATCACTCATACACACACAATATACACACGATATACACAATTTGTATAATGTAAACATTTGGGATCCGCTTTTATTTTATTATTTTTTTGCAGATAACATTGATGTTACTCAGTATGTCATTCAATTAGGTAATTGGTGCATTTTGCAAGTATCTATGTCCAAATTTTGAACAACCCAAGGTTCCCATAGTCCGGGTGGAGAAGCTTGTATGCACAGGCATGTTGATGAATCAGGAGTCCAGACTATATTCCTGTAGTCTCAGGATTCACCCCTATCTCTCCACAGCCCTTACAATCTACCACGCCTCCTCTTCCACAGTTTGTTCCCTGGGCTTTGGGAAAGGGGCACAAGTGGGTGAGAAGAAAACAGTCTAATTTCTTTGGAGTTGTCATTTTGGACTCCAGTCTGTTCAGATTGTTTCCCTTCATGGATTGACAGCGTTCCCAGTGATACCCTTTTTAGTCATATTAACAAAGCACAAGCTATTGGATGTACAGGCATTTAAGCAGTACCACATATTATGTCAAGCTAAGCTGTGAGCATAGACACAGATGCTTGGATGGTATGCTAATCTGCAAACTGTGGTTTCTCTATAAAGGGTGACAAGTTCTTATTGTGGCTTATAACATCTCCTAACCACTAGAGGACATAAGCTTGTGGCATCCGCTGTGAGTTATTCCTCCAAGGAGAGAGCTAATAGCCAAATAGATTTGGGATATATATAGACACTTGGCTGCCACTGTTGCACAGTATCTCCAGGCTGTGGAGGTATAGCTGATATGGATCGGAGGTTTCTTGCTTGGCTCAGGGAGACCAATATTTTGCTGTATTTGTTTAGTGGCCTTTGGTAATGCTCTCTAGCATTTCAGAGGCCAGTTGTATGCTAGAAAGTGACATCTCATAACATTTTTCATGCTCAACACCAGGTTTCGACAAACAGGGACTTACTGCCTTTTCTCCTTGCATATATCCCCACTTATAGGCAAAAGGCCTTTGTAATTTGGGGGGGGGGTTGAATCCCCCTAGTCAACATCTCCTAGCAGAATAATTCATTTGCTGAATGTCAGAGCTTTCCTGTATATATATATTTTGCTTAATTACACAACTTATAAAACTTTACTATTGAATTTGGCTCTAGATAGAGAAATATCCTTTCACAGTTCCTATGCCTATCATCATTAATAATGTTATGATTGTTTTATAGGAAAATTACCACTGTAATCAAATTGGCTCTAGTTTACAGTTAGGGAGTGGTTTCATTACCATCAATGTTTCTTTTTCCTATAAAGGTAAGAGGTAGGAAGGTTTCTCACGCACCTTGGAAGGTAAATTTTGTTAGGGTCCATTATAAACAGTCAACCTCAATATTATTCAAGAGATGCTCAGTGTCCGGTGACTCAGGCAGTCTGAGGCTCCTCATATCCTTAATGTTCAGATGGGGTCAACCCTCTGCTGGCATTCCCCAGTTCTATCCTGCACATCCATAAGTTGTATGTTTTTCAGGCATTTAGATTGGGTGATTTTTACCTGTGGGAACTAAAATTCTCCTCCCATTGTTATGTTCAAGATCAGAAAAAATTGAAAATTTATCAATAGGGACTGAAACACAGAGTTTTTCCATTTGTATCCCAGAAAGGATAGTACCTCCACCTCCCACCTCCCTCTTTTTTTTTTTTTTTTTAGGTTTTAGTTTTTTTTTATGAACCATGACACTAAATTACACATACCCATAAACAGGAGCCAAGGCATAAGCTTTCACTAAATTTTACCCAAACTAGTTTCTCATTGACTGTATGCTACTTTTTGGGAAGAAATTTTAAGCTTAGATTCCTTTAAATTGTACCTACAAGTAAAAGAAAGGTTATAATGTGATGTTGTGTTATTCAGAAAAAAATATATGGCCATTTGTAGTACCTAATGCAATACAATTAGATAAATAAAACCAATTACATTTATATTCCCATAGTTCAATTGTATTACCATTCTTCCCCACAAACCTACACCAAATTTAACTAATCGAAACAATTTCACTAAGCCTTAAATATCCATATACTTGGTGGATAAAGCTTGGGCAGAGTTGAGTACTATGGCTAAATAAATTTTACCCAATAAACACATTTGCTCTTTAACTCTATGACTGGACTAAGAGCTTCTACTTATTTGGGTAAGTAAAAATTTAAGCTTAATTCCTTTAAATTGTCCACAAGTAAAAAGAAAGTGGCTACACTGTATGTTGATTTCAGAAAAATATAGAGACCACCCAATACAAACTATAATAAAACTAACTAGCATTTTATATTCCCAGTTAGTTCAAATGTCAGTATCTACCTCCTTCTTCTTTTTTTTTTTTTTTTCTCTTCATTGGGTGTATTTGTTTACAGTGAGTCCTAATGAACTGTTACCTTCTAGGTGCAGCACAGTTTCAATATGAGAGACCTCCTTACCTCTTTTTCATAGAACAAAAAAAAAATAAAAATAAAAAAATAAAAAAAAATAAAAAAACAGGGTGGTAATGAAGTCATCTTTTAAGGTAAATTAGAGCTCACTGTTGTAGAAGTAATCTCTTATAAAAATGGAAAAACTGCTTTCTTAATGACTAATATACATAGGAACTGTAAAAAGGATTATTGTCTATATCAGAAACAATATAATACTAAAGTCTCTTTAAGTGGTTCATATAATTAATACAAGAGAGCCACTGATAGCAGCAATTGGATTATACTGCTGAGGAGATGCTAGCCAGTGGGACCCAAGCTCCGCCCCACCCAAAAAGGTTAAGGCTTATTGCCTGTAAACTGGGATATCTGCAAGAAAAGAGGTGGTAAGGTCCGCCTGCTGTCAATACCTAATGTAACCATGGGAGGATTGTATCGAGATCACACTTACAAGTATACAGTTGGTCTCTGGAATAGCCAGAGAGTGTTACCAAGGCCACTGAACCACATAAAGCAAATGTTGGTCTCCTTGAGTCAAGCAAACTCCTCCACCAAACATCAGCTACACCCCATTTCTTGGAGATACTGTGCAGCAGTGGCAGCCATATGTCTGTATATCCCAACTTTATTTCATTATTAGCTCTCTCCTTGGAGGAATAACTCGTGGATGTCGCCACAAGTTTATACCTTCTAGCAATTAGGAGATTTATATGCCACAGTAAGGCCTTGTCATCTCTTTCAGGGGAAAAAAAAAAGTAATCCAGGGATTAACACACCATCCAAACATCTGTGTCTATACCAAAGTAATCTACCATAATAACTAGCAATGTTTAAATACGTATATATCTAATCGCTTGTGCTTCATTAGTAGGATTGAAAGCCTGTCCCTGGGCAATCGGTCAGCCCACGAAAGGAAACAGTCAGAACTAATTAGAGTCCAAAACGACATCTCCAGACAAAGTAGACTGTTGTGCTTCTTGTCCACCTGTGCCCCATCTCTAAGCCTAAGGAACAATCTGTGGAAGAGGGGGAGTGGTATATTGTAGGGGCTGCGATTGGGGTGAACGGTAAAACTACGACAATATAGTCTGGACACTTACTTGATCAACTTGATTGAACATTCAAGCCCCTCCAGCTGGATGGTGGGAGCCTTGGGCTCTGTGGGCTGGGGCACAACTGCTTGCAAATTGGTTTTATATGAAGGGATCCGCTTTTAACTTGGACTAGTATGACGCCTTCATGCAATAAACTGAAAAGAGGCGGTGGTCTAGTCTTGAAGTCCCTTATTTAAACAGAGGTCAGAAGTAGGCACCTGGAAGTGTATTGCCTGAAACAAAGAAATAACGATGTTTCCGTCAAGCCCTGAACCCCAAGACTAGGGAAGGCTATGTCTGGCTAGAAGCTCCTTGGATCTTCCTCAGCAGACCCTCTGCCCTAGGAGAATGTCCTCCCTTGAACAGCCCAAATGAATCAGGAGAGGATGGGGTGAGGCCGCAACAGCAGTTATGACACTAGCAGGAGACTCTGGCAGTAAAAAGCCCCTGTTCTCTAACCTGACAGGGCCAGCAGAATTCCAGAAAGGCCACTTCTCTCCAGTGAGGTGATAGCACATCCGGCTTGCCCCCAGGGCCTAGAAAGGGACATGCAACAGAATGGGAGATCATCCTACTATCAGTTAAGCTTCTGAAAAAGGAACAAATACCAAGTGGATGCCATCAGTCACAGTCACATAGCTAGCTGTAGAGCTTGCAACTCACTAGCAGCAGCTGCCCAGTGCCAGGTGAAGGAACAAAAATGGTTTTTGGTTTATTTTCCCTTCCAGTTTTAATGTGATATAATTTATTTAAAAACTTAGTTAAATAAAACTTGTTTTCAGAAATTAAAAAATACACAGGCAAAATACACAAAAATACTCATTATACACACAAGGAGCAATATACATACTATACACCACATGCACAATACACATACAATATGCATCATAAACAATAAACACAAAACACACAATACAAATACACAACACACAAGGTGTTTTAGTTGATACCAGATACCTATTACAAAAGGTATAAAAGTTTAGATGCCTACCTTATTCAAATGTGTGATTTACCTTTCAATTGAGATATATCATCCTCAAATTTGTGTATAGCTGTCTAGAAAATGGTTGTTTTTTGCCAGGTGTTGTTATTGAACCTGGTTATATTGTCAAAATGTTATTATGAGTAATTAAAGGTTATTTGATAGTTCCTATGCTTTTATACCTTTGAGGAGGTGTTTTACAAGTAGATACTCCTGATTACTGGCATTTCCAAATACTAAATCTTACATTATTTTACCTCAAGCCTGCTTTTTAATTTTTTTTATTAATTTTATTTATTTCTGTATGTGTATGTATGTGCTGTCTGCATGCAAGTCTGTGCACCCGTGTTGTGCAACGCCGCGGATGTCAGAAGAGGGTCTCGGATTCCCCTGGAACTGGAGTTCTCCTGGAATTGGAGCTTCAGAAGGTTCTCAGCCTCCATGTGGGTGCTGGGGATCGAACCCGGGTCCTCTGTAAGAGTGGTCGGCGCTCTTAACCGCTAGGCCATCTCTCCAGCCCCAAGCCTGCTTTAAAATATGAACACTAAAATATGTGCTTCATTGTGTAAGTCACAGATTCTCAGTTTTTGTGGCCACAACTGAAATGCACACATACTTGTCTTTTCTGCTTCTTTCTAGGATTACTGATGTGCTTCTAATAGCACTTAGGGGATCAAACAGTGAGGCATGAGAATAAGTCAGGAACAGTAAAAATATCTATAGATGTGATATAATATATATATATATATATATATATATATATAATATTAAAAAAAAAAAAAAAAAAAAAAAAGAAAGAAAGAGGAAGGAAGTAATTAGGCAATCTGAGGCTTCAAACTAAACAACAGAGAAATAACATTGACCTACTTCTCAGTTTGAATATTTTATTGCTTAAATCCAATTTCTTAGGTTTTGTGCCTGAAGTAAATGTAAATAGCTCTATGAATCTCAGCTCTTGAGAGGCTGAGGGAGGGTAATTGTAAGTTTAAGGCCAGTCTGTGTTATCTTGACCCAAATATTTAAAGATCGCAAGAGGAGTATTTTGTATGTATTGAATGCAGCACAGAACTTCTGCCACTCATTAATATGGATACATAAGAGTACGGAATGATTTGTGAATGGAACACTCATGGAAAGGCCTGAAGATAAGGTAGGAGCTACGAGGCACCGAGAATGCAACATGACCACCACAGTAGATTAGTATAAACTGCTTAACAAATGTTTTATCTAAGCCAACTGTTTGGTTAGATCAGTGCAGAGTGGGACAAGCATGTAATAGTTATCAGTGAATATGTATAGATTGTTTTGCTTTATTTCTTTTTTTTTATGTAGTCTTATATATCCCAGGCCAGTCAATAACTTCCTATGAAGCCTGATTCTGATTGTCCTTTGTCTACCCCTTGGTTCTGAGAATTACAGGCATGGTTTGCTTTGATGACATTAATAAGCCAAGTGTTCCTGGTTGGTTCATCTTCCATGGGCTTCAATTTTATTTTTAATATGATGTCCTGAGCTGTGCATTGTTTCCAGATTTGTAAATCTAAATCATTTCTCTCATGTACTGTAGAACTGAACTACACATGGCTCTTGTTAGCTGTTTCCTAAATGACTGTTGATAGATCTTTGAAAACTCATGATCACCTTAGAGAGGCTGGGCAGCATCCTGGACGAGCAATGGACTATCTGCCTTGGGCTCTAAAAATAGTTTTATTGTACAAAAGCTTATGTGGGCAGGAAACCTACTTGGCTCAAGTGGACAGGGTTTTTATTTTGCAGAGAAATAGCACTCAATGCTTCATCCTGTTTTATCTATATGAGACAAATTCTTTAAGGTGAATTCTATGAAATTGTGACTTTCCATCTACTATGGCACAAAGAAGAAACTGTAATTGGAAAAAAAATAATTCTTTCGGCCTCAGAAATTTGAAGTTGTGTACTTGAAGGAATTCTTTAGGAACAGATTATTTTTTTTCTTCCTAGAAGGTAACTGTGTAAGGATGGGGATTTGATATCTTTTGGGGCACTGTAGAGCTTTCAAAGGCTCTTCCACTCCCTTGTTCCCTCCATTGTATTTTTTTACCTACATGACCCTATTGGGTAATTCACACACAGTGTACTTCTGTTTCCCCTTATCAATCATGATAAGAACCACTTCAAATTTCATATTAAGATATTTTAGAATGTGCTGACTAGAATATCCATTATTTTATATATTTACTATACAATGCAGACATTTTGAAACAGAAATTCCATGTGGGTTAATCAAGAAGGCACACAATGCTCAGGATAGGGACATGACCAAGCTTTGAATCTATTCAGCTTCTAGCTCTCTGAAAAGATAGGCTAAGACACTAGCTTATGGCTTTAACAGCAATTTTGTCTATTATTATTTGGCCATAGTTCTGGGTAATTGAGCAAAACATACTACAAGAAATCAAAATGCCCTATAAAAAACAATCATGAGAGTCAATATAGTTCATGATTCTGAGGGTCAATGATTTGAGTGGCATTCTAACAAGAAGGTGAACTGTGAGGTCAAATGAATCAATGTAGTGGTTTTCATTTGGGAGCTGGGACAGTCCAGGCATGTAGATAGATTTCCTCAATGATGTGGAAAGAGAGGCACAAAATACTAGGTATAGTTATATTCATTTCTTGCTGTCATGCTTTTTTCACATTTGATAGCTCTGCAAATTCTTTCCATTTCTATCTCAGTGACATGTGTCAGGTAATCAATGTTTCTATCAGTAGAACAATTGACAATGAAAATCAACTAATACTTACTTCATGTCCTCAAAATAATGTTGAGTCTTCTACAGTGGGAGTTGTGAATTAGGTAATATTTTATGAGGAGAAGAGTACTATATTATGAGTGTGAAAAGCATGGAGTAATGGTACACTGTGGTGAGGGGAAATGAAGGTCACTGTGGAGGGATAGCTCAGCGAGCCATGCACAAAACCTTGAGTTTGACCCTTAGAATCATGTGAAAAAAAGCTGGCCATGGGTTATGTTCCCAAAGTTGGGGAGATGGAAACAGGTGAACCCCTGGAGTTCCCTGGCTAAGCATCTATGTACAGAGTGTCTGCCAGGGAGTAAGCATCTCCCAAAAAATAACATGGATGGCTCCTGAGGACTGGCGTCCAAGACTGACCTCTGGCCACTATATGTAGATGCAAAGACCTGTATATCCACTCACATCCACACACATTCACAAACATATACATGAGCACACCTATGTGGAATTATTGTGATGTTCTGATAAAGTCTATAAAGAGAGGGATTATCTTTAGATACATTTATGAAATTAATCATTTCCAGTAGAATTGCAAACATTCATTTTGGCTTTTGAGATGCCTATAGCCCCAGCTGGCCTAGAACTCATCATGTATACTATGCCTACCTTGACCTCACAGAAATTCTCTTGCCTCTACCTCCCAAGCGCTGGGACTAAAGGGATGCACTACCATTCCTTGCTTATGAACCTATATTTTTTAATATCCTTAGCAATGAAAAAGGAGAGAGTGGCTAATTCTAAATTATAAACACCTGACCCAGTCATACTTCTCCTGGGTATATACCCAAAAGACTCATCGTACCACAAAAACATATGCACATCCATGTTTATTGCAACTCTGTTCATGATAGCACAGAGCTGGAACCAAGCCAAATGCCCCACAACAGATGAGTGGATGACAAAAACGTGGTACATCTACACAATGGAGTACTACTATTCAATGGTTAAAAAAAATGACATGATGAACTTTGCAGGTAAATGGATGGAACTAGAAGTCATTATGCTAAGCGAAGTAACTCAGTCCCAGAAAAACAGTGAATGGTTTCCCTCATTTCTGGATGCTAACACCAAATCCCCAGTTGAAAGGCAAGCTAAATAACATTATTGATATATTTCTTTTTTATCTGAAAGCAACTATGTTGTTATAATTTAAATCTCTTAACGAGCCCTAGAATCCACCCACCACTTATTTTCAGACTCTGTAAATACCATATATGGGTGGAAGGTATATATTAATATTTTAGAGTAATATAAAATTAAAGGAGGAAAATGTGCATTCCTAAATATAATAAAAAGACTGAGAGAAAGACGCAGGACAGTTATGGAAGAATGCATGATCTGGGGTGGGGTGGGGGGAAGGGAATAGGGAATATATCTAAATTGAACTGAAAAATGATGTCTGAAATACACAAAACATCAATAAAAGCATTATATTAAAAAAGAAACAAAAATTGTTTTAGAAAGCATATTATCTTTTACTTGAATCACCCCCATAGAAGTACTTTGCATTAACTGATGGCACTCCGGGATCTCCCTGAATTGACCTCAAACAAGAAAATGGTGTCATCAAATTATCTAGATTGTATAGGTGCCTGAGGTGGTGGCCTTCTCTCACTGAGGGCTCTATACCTGTACTACATACTGTTTAAGGCTGGGATAGGAGGAACGAGGCAGAGGTTGAGACTGGAAAATGGCATAGGATGAATTTACATGCCAGAGACCGACTGGATTTTTTTTTCCTTACTTAAAGAACCATTGACTGAATCTTTAAAGTGATAAAATCTGGAGTTGCGTAATGATTCTCACAGAAAAGTAACTCTAATTTTAGTGACAGAAATATAATGATAACAGGAAACATGTATTGGCAAACAACACACACACAACATATGTATGAATGGGGACTGTAAGGTCGAAGCAGTTTGACAAGCCCTCCAGCTTTGCAGCTAATGCAGTGAAGCACAGAGACTCACTGATTATGGGTCAAGATATTGAAATTTTTGTAATACGTTATTTCAATAATGCATTAAGAAGTGTGTGACTTCTTAAGTAAGGAATGGCCAGACTGGTATCTTTAAAGAACAAAGCCATCTAAAGAGAATATGCAGTTGGACAATGTTGCTTTTCAATACATTAAGTAAATATGAATATTTATTTAAATTTTAGTCTATTAATTTGCATTTCAAGAAAATTGATAAGGGAGTACTAACTTCTGAAACTTTAGCCTCTGCTTTCTCTCTGATAGCTCAGTAGTTTTCTCATGTCTCCGGCAACAGTTTCAGTTCTCTTCAGTTGACTTTGGGTAGTGATATATTGTGATTCATTTTATATGCATATATTTTAATGTATATTTTATTGAGGTTTATGATTTCATGTAAGATATTCTAAGCAAATTTAGACTCCCCTTCTGATGTGCCCCTCCCCATATCTCCCCCACTGTATTTCATGCATTCTGTTATACATGTTAAGTCCTGTCCAGTCAAGCATCTATACCCCTATGTCTCTTAGTGCAAGTCCATCCACTGGAGTACCGTCATCTATGTAGAGACACTCCCTTCAAGAAGATCAACTCTCCCTCACCCCATAGTAATCAGTTGCCAATAGTTCCTAGGCCTGCTGGTCATCCATCCCCTTTCTGGGCTGGATTACTGATTGTTTGAGTCATCATGGATCTTGTGCATGCTGTCACCACTGTTGCAAGTTCATATGAGCAAGTTCCCAGAGGCCTGAAAGCCCTTGTTTTCCTTATGTCAGTGCACCAACCCTAGCTCTCCAGATGCTTATTCTCTATGTATGACTAATTGTGGGATTCTGCAGTAGTCTTCTTCTTTTCAAAAAAAAAAAAAGCTTCTTTAATGAGTGGTGAATGGTATACTTGTCTATAAATATAAGGATCCATATTTACCATACAGTGAGAAATTATATTTGTCTAAGGATATGACAGAGGTCGAGTTTTCTCTAGAACCTATGTCCTCTCCAGCCATATATATTCAGCTATGTTTACAGTGCCATGCATGAGTTTGCTCCCATTGAATGGGGTTTTCATCCAATTAGACAGCTGTTGATTATTCCCAAGTTGAAAACACCAAGAGTACACTGCGAAAGTTTGTCATGGCTATCATTTCCCTGATTATTAGGCCTCAAATACGTGGGTGTAGGAAAGAAATTTCTAGATTGGACATAAATTATTTAGGAATTAACATCGAGGTTCAACAAGTGTAATGTCATTAAAATAAAAGGCTTTTGTAAACCAAAATAAGCAACAAAGGAAGTGAAGAGGAAATTCAGAAGAGAAAAATATTCACCAGCTATATGTTCAAAATGAGATTATCATAAGAACTCCAAAAACTAAGGAGTGAGGAAATCAAAGACACAATTTTAAAAATGGGCTAAGGACTTGAACAGAGAGTTCTCAGACAAAGAAATAAAAGTGACTAAGAAACACCTTAAAAGTGTCCAACATCCTTAGTAATTATGGAAATGCAAGTCAAAACCATTTTAAGATTTCATCTTAACCCAGTCAGACAGGCTACAATCAAGAGAACAAATGACACCAAATGCTTGCAAGGATGTGGAAAAGGGGTAATACTGATTCACTGGTGGTGGGATTGCAGATGTATGCATCCACAGTGAAAGCACTGTGGATAACTCTTAAAAAGCTGAAACTGAAACTACCATATGACCCTGTTATACCAACTCCTTAGCACATACTCAAAGGACACATCCTATTGTAGATATAATTGGATGTCAATTTTTCTTGCTGTTATTTCTACACTAAGTAATGGACACCACCTAATGCCCCTCGAGCATCTACTGGATAATGAAAATGTAGAATATCTTCATAATGGAATTCTACTTAGCAGTAAAGAAAGATTAAATCACAGTGATGGACAGGAGAAACCTCCTTTTGCAGTTTTGGTCAGGGAATTCCAAAAGAATATCAAAATAACTCAGTCTATTGCCCCAGTCCTTGATTAACTCCCAGAACCTTTAGTTAAGACCCTATTGCTGAAGACAGGTTATGCTTTGGACACAGCTCTTGGAGCAATGTAGCTAAAACTAACCTGAAAGCCTTCTCTCTGAAGACTAGCTCTCTTAGTTCTGGAAGATACTATTCAAGCTGTTAAGGGAGAAAAACAATCAATAAATTCCTCAACCCTATCTTTCAAACCTCATAACCATAACATTTTGAAAGCCTTGATTTTTCTCAGATTGTATAGAGATTGAAAGGAAACAGTAGACCATTTTAAGGCTATAAAATAATCTAACTATGCTAAGAAGGGATAAACTACAGTGGGTAGGTCTTACCATATCAAATATCATCTAGACAGGCAGACATGATGTATCATTCCTTTAATCTCCACAGCCAGTTGAGGCAGAGGCAGGTGGACTTCTGTGAGTTCCAGGCCATCATCAAATCTCTGTGAGTTTGAAGGTAGAGTAGTCTGGTAAGTATATTCTAGGGCAGCCAGTGCTATATAGTGTGTCCCTGTCTCAAAAAAAAAATTATCAAGACAATCTACCACAGACATTCCCATGGATGACCTGTTCTAAACAGTCCTTCATTGAAACTGCCTTCCTAACTAACTGTGGGTTGAGTCAAGTTGACAACTGAAAATCACCATAACTGATTTGGGAGGGGATGCTGATATTGGCCTTTGTCTCCTGGTCCTGCTATGTGAGTGAAGATATTGCCTTCCTCTCTATAGATGAGGTTAGTTAAATACTGATCACTGCTTCTTCAGCAGATATAGTAATAAAGATCCTAATTATAGCTTATCATTTTATAGTACACTCATAGCATATGTCATTGGGATATGAGGGGCAGGTAATCTAAAAAACCAGGATCTCCGAAGCTTACCTGTTGCTAGTACAGCCCTTACTGGAGAATCACAGATCACCTACAAGTTATCTAGTGTCCAGATGTCAATTTTTATACTTTCAGGATCTTTAAATATTGTAAGACCAATCTTGAAAGATTTCTCACATTCCGTAGAGTTCTTAAGTGATCATGGTCACGGCAACTAGGGTCTCTTTCTGTTACAGGGAATTTATCACCCATGTGCGACCTTCCACAAGGTGTTCTTCCCCCCTGGACCAGGGTTCACAGTTCCGTGCGACTGCAAGCCTAGAGGTTGTTCCCGGCCAGCTGGTTAACAATCTGGACCTGAGCCCTGGTAGGGAGGGTGTGAGAGATAGGAAGTAATACCTGTGAAATGAAAGAAAGAAGAAAGAAAGAAAGAAAGAAAGAAAGAAAGAAAGAAAGAAAGAAAGAAAGAAAGAAAGAAAGAAAGAAAGAAAGAAAGAAAGAAAGAAAGAAAAAGACTCAGACAGGAGACCGGGAGAGTTTCCATGGGGAAATGACTCGGTTTATTGATAACAGTTAATGGGTTTATATGCTAAAGCTACTGTGCTCTAGGCAGGGAATTGGGGACAAGAGGTGAATGAGAAAAAGGGAAGTGAGAGCCATCTTGGCTCTTACTGCAGGGGTTGGGGGAGGCAACAAAACTCCAGGTTGTGTGTATAGCAAACTGAAGGTGTGAAATATGCTAGGCACATCAAAGGGGGAACCCTCAGGGTATGGGACTTTGTCCCAGGCAAAGCAGGAATACTGCATATCACAACCCGCAGGTAGCCCCCAGGACAATAATTGCAGGTTCCCACTTCCAACCAGACAAAAGTCTCAGCCCTACATCTTTCCAACCTTGCTATCCGAGCACTCCGCACTCCATCCCATAATAATAAGACGCTCTTTGTATCCTCACATGGAGAAATCTGGAAGTTGCTCCTCTCTGTAGCTTACAATGCTCAGGACATAAGTGATATGGGAGCTTCTGCATATCCTCACTCTCCAAGGCTCTCTACTTGACTGAGCTTTGAGAACACCATCCATACTCAAAGCAAAACATCCAAGTGATTCACTGTCACAAAACAAGAACAAAACTGAAGTGTTTCCAGTCATGGATCTTTTAATTAAAACATTTTCTTAACATAGAAAAATGTATTCACAAAAATGCAAGAGGGATTATAGATTTACTTACCAAGATCTAGGAAAAAAAAATTGACTTACTATGTAATCGTGAGTGAAGTACAGCATAGTGGTTAAAAACCCAACCCAGGCTTTAACATTGGGATTCAGTCCTTAGTACCCAGGTCCACTGTCTATTTTCAGGCAGGATGCTTCATCACAGTAGGCTTCTGCTTCCTAATTCATACACTGCAGACATAAGAGACCTGCCTTCTTGGAATGCTGTGTGAACCAGGTGTACAGGTAGCATCTCATAGTCCAGAATAAGTTTTTAGAAATTGCAGATTTCTTCTTTCACTTCATTAAGTTCTCTGCACAGAGTTGGACTTGTGATTTCCCAGTCTTGGAAACAAAAATCACTTCAGTACTACTGTGGCTACTATCCACACAAGGTGTTAGCACTTGTGGCATCTACTTACTGAGAAGGTACATTGCATATATGTACATGATATGTAAATGTTCTGTGATTTAAAATAATTTCCACACTTGGGAAGATACCTCAGTGTGTAATATGCTTGCCATATAAGTATGAAGACCTGAGTTTTGATCCTCAACTCCCATGAGAAAGCCACATGTGATGGTACATGCATGTAACCCCACAACTGGAAGAAACTGAGATAGGAGGTTGCTGGGGTGGGGAGGGGTGCACACCAGTGAGTGTAGCTAAACAACAAGATCCAGATTCAGTGAAACAGACTGCCTGTTTCAATAAGGGGAAAATAACAGAGGAAGACTCCCAATTTCAGCTTCTGCCATCATGTGCATGCACATGTATGTAAAAACACAGACATGCACACACAAATAACATTAATAATAATTTCCACAAGTTGGGTAAGCTAAGTATTTCTGTTAGTAAAATATTGGAATTCTTAATTTGCCCAATCTATCTATATATATATATATATATATATAAGAATATATACATATATACTGTATGATTTGTGTTCCTTGTTGCATAGCTATACAGAAATACCAAAACACCATTCATAAACCCAAATCTTGAAATTTTGTCCTGAAAATAGACAACAAACCATGTAATAACAAAAAGCCAGCTGAGCTATTTGTTTTATCTTTGTCCATGTGGAAAAGATCTTCCAGGGATCTCCAAAAATTAACAGGCCCTTGATCTTTGCCTGCCAAGGCATCTCCTGCCAAGGGGATAGAACTACAATTTGTAATCGAGGTTTTCTATATAAAAATTCTTAAGTAAGAATTATTTTTCATTTTTATAATACATTTTTAGCACTCAGTAAACTTACACCCACTAGAGAAAAGAGTAGTGACAAGGACCTGAGCATTCCATTAAGGCTAATGACTACCCTTGAATGCAGGCTGCTGAGAATACAAGTAATTTTTTAAATGGAGACATAAATGTGATTTTCATATGCTTGATATTTAAATTCTGTTTCCTCTGTCATCTTAACAGAAAACTGAGAAGATAGACTTGACTTCCTCCATTTTAGGGAGTAAGATACTTGGAGTAGAGAGGATGACTAATTTTCACAGCATAACAGAGAAAGAAGGGGATAGAACTACAATTTGTAATTGAGGTTTTATATATAAGCATTCTTATGTAAGGATTATTTTTCATTTTTATAATACATTTTTAAGATTTGTTTCATTTGCAATTATGTATGTGGAGGGGGTGATGTGTGTATGTGACTGTAAGTGCCCATGGAAGTCAGAAGACGTCTTTTGATCCCCTGGAGCTGGAGTACAAGCAATGGTCAGCTGCACAATGGGGTGCTGATAACTGAAGTCAGATCCACTGCTACAACAGCAAGTGCTCTTAACCACTGAACCAACTCTGCTGCCCATAAATACTTTCTTTTTTAATTATAAAACTAATAACTTTTGCCAGGAGCGAGGGCATAGGGCCTTGGGAGGTGGAGGAAGGAATATACATTAATGTCAGACTGGGCTATTAAGACTCTGTTTACAAACAAAAAGTTTTCGATATCAATCTTTTTTTTATTTTTTTTTTTAATGTATTATTTTCTTAGGTGTATGAGTGAACTGTCTACATGTAGGTTGGTACACCCGTGTCATGAAATGCTGCGGAGTTCAAAAGAAGGTGTCGGATTCCCCTGGAACTGGAGTTAGAGACAGTTCATAGTTGCCATTTGGGTGCTGGGAATTGAACCCAGGGCCTCTGCAAGAGCAGTCGGTGCTCTTAACTGCTGAGCCATCTCTCCAGCCCCAACATCAATCTTTACGATACTCAACAAATCTATCTAGGAGAAAAATATATTATTAAAAATTTTATCAAATATATAATAAACTTGGTAAAATTGTACAGAAGATGAAATCTGGAGCTGGACAGGTGGCTCAGTGGCTTAAAGCACTTACTGCTTTTGCAAAGGACCCAGGTTTTGCTTCCCAGCACCCACACTCTTTCCAGCATTTGGTATCATTTGTTTTGTTAATCATAGCCAGTCTTACTATGGTTTTAATTTGCATTTCCTTAATTACTAATGATGTTGGACACTTTTTAAGATGTTTGTCAGCTACCTTTGCTGAAGCTACCTTTCCTCCATTGAATGTTCTTGGTCCCTTGGTCAAATGCCAGGTTGCTGAAATTGCATGTACTCAAGTTTGGGTCTTTGATTTTTTTTCCTTTGTCCTATAAGTCAATTTTTACACCATTACCATACTATTTTATGACTATAGCTCTGTAATAGACTTTGAAATCTTATATAGTCATCACCCCACACACTCATTACTCTATTTGTTCAGGGTTGCTTTGGCTATCTGGGGTCTTTTGTTTTTCCATATGAAATTTAGGATTTTTTTCTATTTCTGAGAAGAAAGTCATGGGGATTTTAATTATGATTCCATTAAATCTAGATAATAACTTTGGTGCGATGGTCATTTTTAATATATTAATTCTTCTCATCCATGAGCATGGGAGACCCTTCCATCTTCTGTCAGGTGTTTTAGTCAATCTCCTTCAAATATTTAAAATTTTCATTATATAGATCATTAATGTCTTTGGTCAGGTTCATTCCTAGAAAATTTTTGAGGCCATTTTGAGTGAGAAGTTTTCCATGTACTCCTTCTCCAATTGCTTTTTATAGGCATATATAAAGGCTACTGATTTTTATAGATTATTTTTGTGTAACCTGCAAATATCCTGAAACTGTTAATCATTTCTAGGAGTTTTCTGGTGAAGTAAGTTTTTGGCCTCCCTTATGTACACTATTATATCATCTCCACAAAGGAATAGCTTGCCCTCCTCTTTTCCAATTAGTACTCCATTAATTTCCTTCTCTTTTCTTATTGTTCTAGCAAGAGTTTCAAGCCCTATGTTGAACAGGAGTGGAAATAGTGGGCAGCCTTGCTGGGTTCCTGACTTTAAGGGGAATGTTTCTGATTTTTCTCCATTTAGAATGATGACGGCTATGGGGTTGTTGTATATAGCTTTAATTGTTATGAGATATATTCTCCATGTCCAATTTCTTCTAGGACTTTAAACATAATGGCAAGTTGAATTTTATCAAAGGCCTTTTCTGCATCAGTTGAGATTGACTATGTTGTTTTTGCTTTGAGTCCATTTATATGATTTATGACATTTATTGATTTATGTTTGTTGAACCATCCCTGCATCTCTGGAATAAATATGATTTTATCATGGTGGATGACCTTTTTGATGTGTGCCTTCATGGAATTTGCAAGAATCTTCATGAGAATTTTAGGATCTATATTCATTAAGGGTATGGGTTTATAGTTTCTTTTTTGGTTGTATCTTTGCCTGGTTTTTGATTAGAGCGATGCTGACTTCAGAGATGGAATTTGGGAGCTTTCCCTCTGTTTCTATAGTTTTGAATTACTTAAGTAATATTGGTTGTAGGTTCTCTTTTTTGGTACTTTTTTCTTTTTAAAAAATTTGTTATTGTGGTAGAATGTAAAGGCTGCGATTGGGGTGAACGGTGAAACTACAGCGATGTAGTCTGGACACTCATTTGATCAACTTGATTGAACAAACAACCTGTCACCCCCCACTGAATGGTGGGACTGTGGGGGTTTGGGCACAACAGTCTGTAGATTGGTTTTGCACGAAGGATGCTTATACTCATGGATTATCACTTATAGCTAAAAAATGAAAAAAAAAACAACTGAAAGATGCAGGACAGTTATGGCAGAATACATGATCTGGGATGGGGTGGGGGTGGGGGGAAGGGAAAGGGAAATATGCCTGATCTGAATTGGAAAATGATGTACGAAATGCACAAACCATCAATAAAAATTAAATTAAAAAAAATTTGTTATTGTTATTAAACTCCCGTTAGTCCCTGGCCTGGCCTGGAACTTGCTCCATAGACCAGGCTGGCTTTGAACTCACAGAGATCTGCCTGCCCTGCCTCTGCCTCCCGAGTGGTAGGATTAAAGGTGTGAGCACCATGACCAGCTATAGGTTCTCTTTAAATATCTCATAAAATTTGTCCATAAATCCATCTGGGCCTGGGCTTTTATTAGTTGGAAGGTTTTGTATTACTGTTTCAATTTCCTCATATGTTATGGGTCTGTTTAAGCTATTGATCTCTTCTTGGTTAAGCTTTGGTGAGTCCTATGATTTCAGATATTCATCAATTTGTTTTAGGATTTCAAATTTAATAGAGTGTAGGTTTTTAAAGTATTCCCGTATAATGCTCTATATCTTTTTATTATATGTTGTAATGCTTCCCATTTGCTTTAATTTTGTTCATTTGCAGTTACTCTTTCTTCTGGTTAATTAGACTAAGGGTCTGTCTATCTTGTTTATCCTTTAAAAGAACCTGCTCTTGAACTCATTGATTCTTTGCATTGTTGTTTTTTGTTTGTTTGCTTGCTTGTTTCTATTTCATTAATCTCTGTTCTGATTTTTGTTATTTCTTCTTGTCTGTTGAGTTTGTTATTCACTTTTGTTTATGTGCAAGTGTCTTGAGTTGCAATGTTAAGTCAGGTATTGTGTTCTTTCTGTTCATTTTTTAAATGTAGGCACTTAGAGCTATAAATTTCCCTAAGACTGCTTTTACAGTGTCCCAGAGGTTTTATTGTTCTGTATGGTCCTTTTTGTTTAAAACCAGAAATACTGTTATTTATATATTTCTTATTTTCTCCTTTGACCCATTCATTATTTAGGATTATGTTGTATAATCTCTATGAGTTCCTGTACTTACTAAGGCTTTCTCTGTGTTGATATTAAGCATTATTGCATTGTGGTTTTAAATTTTTTTATTAATTTTTATTTATGTCTGTATGTGTATGAATGCACTGTCTGCATGCAAGTCTGTGCACCCGTGTCATGCAATGCCGCAGAGGTCAGAAGAGGGTGTCGGATTCCCCTGGAACTGGAGTTCTCCTGGAATTGGAGTTTCAGACAGTTCTCGGCCGCCATGTGGGTGCTGGGGATCGAACCCGGGTCCTCTGCTAGAGCGGTCATCGCTCTTAACCGCTAGGCCATCTCTCCAGCCCTGCATTGTGGTTTTAAATAATACATGGAATTATTGGGTTTCTTGTATTTGTTGAGGATTGTTCTGTGCCCCAGTATGCAGTCAATTTTGTAGAAGGTTCCATGGGGTGATGAATAGAAAGTATATTCTTGGGTCTTCTGGTGGAATATTTGGTAGATGTCTGTTAGGTCCCTTTGATGTATCATGTTTTTCAGTTAAGATATCTCTCTGTTTATTTTTTGCCTGGTTGACCTAATATACACAGTGGAGTATTGATGTCCACTACTACTAGCATGTTGGGATTAATCTGTGTCATAAAGCCCTATAGATTTCTGTTTGTGAAGGTCTGTGCACCAGTTTGGTGCACATATATTCATGGTTGTGATATCTTCTTGGTTAATTGTTCCTTTGATAAGAATGAAGTGGCCCTCTTTATATCTTCTGAATAGCTTTAGTTTGAAGTCTATTTTCTCTGACTTAAGAATAGCAACTCCTGGCTGCTTCTTAGTGCTATTTGTTTGGAATATGTTTTCCACCCTGTCACCTTAAGATAGTGTCTGTCCTTGAACTTGAGATAGGCTTCTTAGAGACAGCAAAAAGAATGGATCCATTCTACTATTCTATGCCTCTTGATTGGGAAGTTCAGTCCATTGATATTTAAAGTTATTGTTGAGAGATGTATATTGCTTCCCATCATTTTGGCTTCTGGTGCATTCTTATTCTAGGTTTGTATTTCCAGTAATTTCTGTTGCTGTTTGGGTATAGTCATTTCTTCCTTCTACTCTTTGTATTGCTTCAAATATTTTCTTAAGGCCTGGTTTTCTGGACATGAATTCTATCAGCCTATTTAGGTCATAAAAGACTTTCCTTTCTCCTTCAACCATCATAGGTGATTTTGCTGGATAAAAAATTCTGGGTTGACATCTATAGTCATTTAGAACTAGGAATACCTTGGTCCAAGTTCTTCTGGCTTTCATCATTTGCATTGAGATGCTGTAATTCTGATGTGTTTTCCTTCATATGTGATTGTTTTTCTTTTGCAGCTTTCAGTATTCTTTCTTTGTTTTGAACATCTAATGCTTTTACTATGATATGGTATGGGAATTTCTTTTCTGGTCATGTCTATTTGGTGTTCTATTTGCTTCTTGTATTTGTATGGTGTTCTAGTTTCTCTTCAATTGCTGTGACAAAACACTCTGACCAACACCAACTTGGGGAGTGTATTAGTCACTTTTCTTTTGCTGTGATAAAACCACCATGAGCAAGGGAACTTATAAAAGGAAGAGTTTATTTGAGCTTACGATTGATGGTTCCAGGGAATCAGAGTCCATTGTGGTGGGAAGCATGGTGGCCAGGGCTGGAGCAGCAAGCTGAGGGTCACATCTCGCAATGAACACAGGAAGCAGAGAGAGGGAGAGGCTGGAGACCGCAAGGCTTGTTAAACTCACTAAGGCTGCCTACAGTAACATACTTCCTCCAGCATGGCCACACCTTCTAAGACCTCCAAGAACAGTGCCACCAACTGGAGACAAAATGTCTGAATACTTAAAGCCTCTGGGGGACACTCATTCAAACCACCACAGGGAGGAAAGGGTTTATTCAGCTCACATCTCCTGGGTCACAGTTCATCACTCAGGGAGCCCAAGGCAGGAACTCAGGGCAGGAACCTGGAGGCAGGAGCTGAAGCACAGGCCATGGAGGAGTGCTGCTTACTGGCTTGCTCCCCTGGCCCATGCCCAGCCTGCCCTCTTATACTGTACACAACAACCTGCCCAGAGGTGGCACCACCCATAGTGAGCTGGGCCCTCCCACATTGCCCAACAATCAAAACAATACTCCACAGACATGGCCACAGGCCACTCCAATGGAGCCAATTCCCCAATTGAGACTCCCTCATCCCAGGTGTGTCAAGTTGACACTAAAGCTATCCAGCACATATGGGTATGTCTTTCTTAATTTGAGGAAATTTTCTTCTATAATCCTGTTGAAGATCTGGTTAATAGTATTATCTTGACATTCTTCTTCTTTCTCTATACCTATATGATATGTCAGTTTGGTCTTTTCATGGTGTCCCACATTTCCTGATTATTTCATTCCTGTGTTTTTTATTTTTAATTTTTCATAATCTTTCCTTGACTCCCCAGTTCTTCCATGTTTTCTTCCAGTCTTGATATTCTATTTTCTAATTTATTCATTTTGTTACTGAGACTTTCTCCCATCCCTCCCAGATGGCTTATTGACTTTTCAACTTCCTTTTTCATTTCAGCCTGAGATTTCTTCAGTATTTCTATATCTTTTGTGAATTCATTCCAAAGTTTATTCTTATCTTCTTTTAGTTTATCCCTATCTTCTTTAGTTCTTTGATTTGTTTGTTTGCATGTTCCATGAATTCCTTGAAATCTTTAATCATCTTTATGTAGTTCTTTTAAGATCTGGGTCTTGGGCTACATCTAGGGATTCCTCATTATAGGAATCTTCTACAAGACTGGTAGTATTTAGCAGATAATTAATTTGGATTTTCCATGTTATTGTTTTTTATTGTTCTCCTGGCATGTGGTTTTCATTTTTTGTTTGTGATTCTGGTATGAAATTCAACTGTTTTTGGTTGAATTGAGAATGACTTTGCTTGTATTCTTCAGGTGTCTTAACTGTCTTCTTATTAGGTAGGCAAAACTGGTGGGGCTTCCCTGACTTTGAACTGGAGAGACCAGCTAGTTATTTCTTAGCTAGTAAGGAGCTCTCCTAAGGAGACATAAGCCAGGTAACAATCAGGCAGACTTGAACCCTGTACCATGTAGGTGTCTGCTTACTGGCTTTCCCTGACTGGTTGCAAGCATATGCATTTGGGTGCAGGGACAGCAAAGTCTAGACTGGAGTCGAGGGAGAGGCCCCAGGTGTTCTCTAGCTTGTAGGTAGAGAGTCAGGAATATCACTGCCACTAGTGTTTTGAGCACTTTCACCACCAATCAGAGGTCAACCTCATATCCTCACTGGGGGAGTTGAACTCACAGAACTGCTATGACCCGAGAAGTTCGCCTACTGGCTCTCAAGGACTGGTTGCTAATGTCTGAATCTGGGTCTGGGGTAGAAAAGTATAGTCTTATGCTGAGGCTGGGGCCACAGGTGTTCCATAGCAAGTGGGTAGGGAGTATGGAATACTGACACCACTGGGCATTTCTGGACTCTCACCATTCAGCAGATGTCAGTTTCATACACTCACTAGGAGGATTGTACTTACAGAACTGTTGTCCCATGTGGGGTCTGCTTACCTGCCCTCCAGGTCTGGTTCCAAACATCTGTATCTGGGTGCAGAGGCAGGTAAGCCTAGCCTGGACCTGGGGAAGGGATGCAGCTGTTCCCTAGCTAATGGGTAGGGAGTCTGGAATGTCATCTCCACTGCTGTCCTTAGGTTACAAGGACCACAGCTTCTGCTGCCTTCTGTTTGCAAAGGCTGTCACCACCACTCCAGTAGAATTGTCCAAGATCCAGAGAACAAATGGCACAAAATTCAGCAGCAAAACCATCTATGACTTAGTCTCCTGTTTTTGTACTCTTCTCTTTCTTCAAAGTAATATGAAACTTTAATATAACAATTTTAGTCAATTGTAGTTTCATTTAGATTTTTGGATTAAATTCATGACCTTTTTCTCAAGCATACAATATATTTTTCTAAATTTTCTGCATATGCTTGTTCTGAATTTTTCTAATTTAACGTATTTTTTAATTTTATTTATTTTTGTATGTGTATGAGTGTACTGTCTGCATGTAGGTTTGTGCACCCGTGTCGTGCAATGCCGCGGAGGTCAGAAGAGGATCTCGGATTCCCCTGGAACTGGAGTTCTCCTAGAATTGGAGTTACAGATAGTTCTTAGCTGGCATATGGGTGCTGGGGATCAAACCTGGGTCCTCTGCAAGAGCAGTCGGTGCTCTTAACCGCTAGCCTATCTCTCTAGCCCCTTGTTCCTGAATTTTTAATTTTAAAGATTGACATAAGAATTTTAGCTCTAAATCTTTCTATAACAACTGGATATTTATTACTACAATAATATATATTTCCACAATTACAAGTAATCTGGGACCATGAATATTGTTGAAAAGAAAATTTATTCACAATAGTGAAGAGCTGGAACTAACACATATGCCCCTCAACAGACGAGTGGATGACAAAAATGTGGTACATCTACACAATGGAGTACTATTCAGTGGTAAAGAAAGATGGCATTGTGAACTTTGCAGGTAAATGGATGGAGCTCAAAGCCATTATGGTGAGTGAAGTAACACAGACCCAGAAAGAGAAACGGAGAATAGTTTCCCTCATTCGTGGATGCTAACACCAAATCCTCCAGACAAAAAGCAAGCTGAATGACAGTATTGTTATATTTCTGTTTATCTGAAAGCAACTATGTTGTTATAATGTGAATCTCTCAATGAGCTCTAGAATCCACCCACCCTTTATTTTCAGACTCTGTAATTACTGTATATGGGTGAAGAGCATGCATTCATATTTTAGAGTAATAGAAAATTAATGGAGGAAAATGTGATTCCTAAGCGTAAAAGAAAAAGATTAAGAGAAAGATGCAGGGCAGTTATGGCAGAATCCATGATCTGCGATGGGGTGGGGTGGGGTGCAGGGAAGGGAAATGGGAATATGCCTGAACTGAATTGAAAAATGATGCATGAAATACAAAAAAAATCAATAGAAAGAAGAACATTCATTCATCAGGATATTGAATCAATTATTCATTATTTGAAAATCCACTTCTTGACTATGACACTACTAAATGATTCAGCTTTATTAATATATATTGTGACATCACTTAGTTATCACCTACTTGTAAATTTTCATATGCATAACTCTTCATGAAATCCGCATTTGAGTAATGGCTGAGATTATATTTGGGCTGACACATTTGGAAAAATCTCAGATTAATTATGGAAAATTATTTTTTCAATTACAAAATACTTTCTGCAAATAGTATATTTTGAAAAACTATATACTTAGGTCACCTAAGGAAATAATTTTAATAAATATCATTGTACTGATGTAAAATACAAAAGGTAGACCAGAAATAAATAAAATAGTGAGTTATGAGGTTGTGCCCTGTGTACTGTGTGTGATTACCTTAGCAAGTCTTCAAGTACATTGGCTTGTTTTACCACTCTTGATCAAGTAACTTTTCAATCAAAGGGAGCAACTCGTGATCTCTGATTAATAGATTTTGAAGTCATTTTGCATTTCATGTAGAGCTTTATTATTCCTGATCATTAGAAGTTTTTATCTTTTATATCCACTGATTTGGAGTATAATTTCTCTCTACTCATAATTTCTATTGATTTAATTTTTTAGCTATGTGTATGTGTGTGTGAGTCTATGTGGGTATGTACATTAGTGTGAAGTGCTTATAGAGACCATAAAAGCTAGAGAGTTATAGTTGAGCAGCTGGATGTTAAGAACCAAACTATGATCACAAGTTATCTGAACCACTGAGTTTTCTCCCTTACCCCCTCTATTGACTTTTCTCCTTAATATAAGAAACAGGGCTGGAGAGATGGCCTAGTGGTTAAGAGCACTGACTACTCTTGCAGAGGACCCGGGTTTGATCCCCAGCACCCACATGGCGGCTGAAAACCGTCTTTGACTCCAGTTCCAGGGGAATCCGACGCCCTCTTCTGACCTCCACGGCATTGCACGACACAGGTGCACAGACCTTCATGCGGACGGTACATTCATACACATAAAGAATAAATAAAAATAAAAAAAATAATTAAAATAAAAAAGACACAATATCTATATTAAAATATTTCAGTGTTTTATGAGAGAATATTATGGCTAAGTGATAATTGTTTTTTTTTCATTTTATAATAATAAATTCTGATAATTTCTCATTCCCTGGAAACATTTATACATATTTATTTTAATTGATTAGAACTTCCAAGTCAATATTTAATTGCTCATTAAAACAGTAAAATTTATCTTTTAAGAATAAATGCTTTTAAGTGAGCTTATTTTGCATGTCATTAGCAGATCCTTTATTATAGTGTATGATGGCATTCATAGACACGTACAATATCATGTATCCATGCATGGTGATACATGTGTTTAATACTAGTACTTGAAAGGGAGAAGTAAACAGATCTCTGTGACATCTATGTCAGCATGATCAATATAGTGAGTTGAAGGCCAGCTGGATCTACATGGAAACCCTGTCTCAAAAAACCCAAAATAGAAAAATACCATGTAATACAGATATCAAGATTATAAAGAGGAGATTCCTACATCACCTGAAAGCATTATAGTGTAAGGGAATTAGTTCATTCTTCAAATTCTGAGGCTCAGCACTTATAAACCATAAAGAGAAGATTCTCTAAGTAGAACTAAGGTTTGGTATCTTTGGCATCTACTGGAATAATTATGCATCTGTTTTGTCATGCATACCTAGTGCAATATACTAATGCTTTTGTCTTAGGAATCCATCATTCATGAATATTTTCAAAGTATCCTAAGAAAGTACAAATTAAATTACTATGTGCCTTATCTATAGCAATTAATTTTGCCACATTTATATATAAGTGATCTGTATATTCCCGGTCATATTTCCCCAAATTAATCTTTATGTTGGCCTTTTAAAAATATAAACCCATATTTAATGAGTTTTAAAATGCCCTTGTTGAGTCTGGCTGTCCTAAGCACTTTCGTGTAAATATCACTGAAGGCATCTCTTGCCCTTACAACACAGAGAAGGTGAAAACTGAAATGAGTGACTTTTAAATCTATTTGAACACTGTGTTCATGGAAAAAAAAAACTGTTCCCTCAGTTTCTGAACAGACATTGAATTGGTAGAATCACAAAGTGTGCCTACCCAGAGCAGAAAGGGCTGCATCACAGGGCATAGAAATCCTGTGGTGATCTTGATGAATTGCTGGAGGCTGAGTGCAGACTATCTGAGAATAGGTATGTCCTGCACCTGGAGTTTCAGTGAGCTGTCCACTTTCATCCCACTTTCAACAAATTCCACAGGTTATGATATGAAGACATTATAAGTATTCCATCACTGCTCAAGGGAGAGGTGGAAAGAGTAATATTTGGGAATACTCCTAAAGTTTTCCATAATAAATACCATGTATTATTATTCTTTCTACCCCATGTTCCATGAAACTCAGGTGTAGAGGTTCCACTATAGATGTGTCACTTAGGGCTAGGCAACTCTCAGACATATATTCTCTGTGTGACCAGTTATAGAACACTGTAATAGCTTCTTTCCAATGCAAAAAGGTTTCTTTGATGAATGGTGTATGGTACATTTGTCTGTAAATATCAAGATTCATATTTAGCATAAAGTAACAAATTTATTTGCTTAGAGATATGAGATAGATAAGGTTTTTCAGGGATTTTTTTTATCTCTCTAGCCATATGTATTTTGCTATATTACAGTTCCACCCTTGAGTTCCTTCCATCTAGAGGGCTTTAAAGTGCAATTTGATAGTTGTTGATTACCCCCTACATAAAATTGCTACTACTGCACCAATAGAGATAGTTTGCTTTGCCAGTCATTTTGGTTATTTGGCTTTACAGATGGGTTGGACCATTGATTTATTTTCTCATTTAGCACCTTGTATAGTATCTCCTAGACTTATGAGACTGATCCTAAGAGAGAAGGACTCCCAGTTAGTTCCAGCTCTTTTGCCCCAGGCCCTGTGTCTGACATATGTTCTGTCTTCAGCAACAGAGTCTTAACTACTAGTTCTTTTTTTTTTTAATTTAATTTTTTTATTGATGCTTTGTGCATTTCATACATCATTTTCCAATTCAGATCAGGCATTTTTCCCTTTCCCTTCCCCCCACCCCCACCCCATCCCAGATCATGTATTCTGCCATAACTGTCTTGCATCTTTCTCTTTTATTTTTTTAGTTCTTGAAGTACTCAATCATTCTGGCAATAGCCTCTGTCATTTTGGGAGTATCTTGAACTACCCTGACCAACACCTCAAAGGGAGGTTTCTCCTGTCTGGCACTGAGTTTCTTGGTACGTAGCCTTCAGGTGTACAAATGAACTCATGTTCAGATGTATATGCATTTTCATGGGGATTTTAGTTAATATATCTTCCTCTGGCTTTTTTATGCCACTTAAGATTCATCTCTCCTCTTTCTCTCCCTGTCTAACGTTCCTCCTTTCCCTAACTCTCAATAGTGAAGCTTCCTCAAGTAGCAAAATGTAAAAAGACCATGTAATCCAGTAATCCAATCTCTGAAAATATATTCAATGGAACTGAAGCCATTGTATTTAAAGCGGTTTCTACATTTTCATACTCACAACAAATAAGACATGAAAGCATCATAACTGTTCATTACCAGATTGATGGATAAAGAAAATATAGTAGAGACAAGAGTATCTTTAGATATGAAATACTACATGTCTATAAAGACAGTCCTGTTACTTGAGACAACAGAAATGAACATGGAGGATATCATATTAAATGAAATAAACCAGGCATGGAAATGCATGTAACAAATAATTGCACTTAGGTGTGGGATATACAAAAGAATGTGGACAGGGGCAGTAAAGTCAAGGGAGGAAAAGATGGAGTTATGGTATTTAATAATATCTATTTACATTTGTAGGGTTCTTACAAACAGTGAAACATAAATGTTTTAAACATTCTGATTTAAATCTACACTACATATATATATATATGTATATATATATATGTATATATATATATATACATATATATATATACATATATATATATATGTAGTGTAGATTTAAATCAGAATGTTTAAAACATTTATGTTTCACTGTTTGTAAGAACCCTACAAATGTAAATAGATATTATTAAATACCATAACTCCATCTTTTCCTCCCTTGACTTTACTGCCCCTGTCCACATTCTTTTGTATATCCCACACCTAAGTGCAATTATTTGTTACATGCATTTCCATGCCTGGTTTATTTCATTTAATATGATATCCTCCATGTTCATTTCTGTTGTCTCAAGTAACAGGACTGTCTTTATAGACATGTAGTATTTCATATCTAAAGATACTCTTGTCTCTACTATATTTTCTTTATCCATCAATCTGGTAATGAACAGTTATGATGCTTTCATGTCTTATTTGTTGTGAGTATGAAAATGTAGAAACCGCTTTAAATACAATGGCTTCAGTTCCATTGAATATATTTTCAGAGATTGGATTACTGGATTACATGGTCTTTTTACATTTTGCTNTAAAAAAAAAAAAAAAAAAGAAATTCAGATTGACAGAGAAAGTAAGAGCAATACAGAAAAAGTAATGAAAATAATTTTTGTCTATTATTTCAAATTGATTTTAGAAACAATTTGTTTAGAGGAATGATAGGAAGAATGTTATTCAATTTGGAGAATACAGATGACTTTTTCTGCCATAGTTAGGAATTTAGACTGCTCTATCAAAATTACTTCACAATAAAGACTAACTTCTATGATAGCAATTTATTTCTCAGCATTCCAAAGCCTGATAAAAGCAGGATCAAGGCAGATCTAGACGCTGTATGCAGTGGATCCTCTCCTGGCTTGTGGACAGGTATCCTTCCCCCCTTCCCCGGTGTTTGCACATGTAAGAGGTGTGTGGTTCATGGCGGGATATGTACCTGTATGGGTTATCACAAGGGTGGGAGGAAGAATTTAGAATAATTTGTTATAAAGCATTCGTTAAGACCAAAAGTAAAAACATAATTTCCTGCATTAAAAACATAGTTTCAGGAATCGGAGTGATGGGTTAGTGATTAAGAACACTGGCTGCTCTTACAGAGGAACCAGGTTATTATCCCGGCACCCAAATGGCAGTTAATAACTGTCCTTATCTCCAGTTCCAGATTATCTGATGCCCTATTTGGCCTCTTCTGTCACTGCTCAAAGTGAGTACATTTATGCACACGCAGACACTCAATCACATTAAAAAATAAAAATTAAATTAAAAATATAAAATGTAGCTTCAATTCCACTTTTACAGTAATTGACAGCTCCAATGGACAAAACAAAAATGACAACAACAAAACAGTAAGAACACAGCTTAGCTGAAAACCACAAAGATCATATATAGCCCACTCTGAGATAAGCCCCACCCTGGGCCATAAAACACATGCTAAGACACATTATACAAAGTATATCTTGTTAGATTTCACTGTGGGGAAAATAGAAACTGATACAAAATTGTAGCTTAAAAGTCAAAGTAGCTGAAATAGTATTTGGAAATTAGCCCATATTTTGAAATAATATATTGCCAAAAGAACAATATATAAGATCTTCTGTACTGAATAAAAACACTGAACCTGCTAAATGTTCCCTTAAAATCCAATAGCTAGGCATGCACAATAGTAAGAAGATTGACTACTCTTCTCATTTCCCCTGGGACTGGAAATCAGGACCAGCCTGTTCCTTTGCCACCACTATCTTATACTGTTACCAGAAGCCTGTGTTACTGAAATATGTAAAAGGAAACTTAAAAAAATATGAAAAAGAAGAAATAAAACTGTTTATACTTGGAGGTGAGTATATTAAAATTCCCAAAGAATCAACAATAACAGCAAAACAAAGTCTTGGAACTAAAAACAGTAGGAAAGAGACTTAACAATAATCAATTGCTTTCCTGTCTATCAAGAGTAAACAACTAAAACAAGATTTAAAAATTCAGTACTCTTCATTTTCTATTTTTTTTTTCATTTTTATTGATGTTTTGTGTATTTCAGACATCATTTTTCAATTTGGTTCGGGCATATTCCCCTTTCCCTTCCACCTACCCCACCCCAGATCATGCATTCTGCCATAACTGTCCTGCATCTTTCTCTATTTTTTTTTATGCTTAGGAATTCACATTTTCCTCCATTAATTTTATATTACTCTAAAATATGGATTCATACTCTCCACTCATATACAGTAATTACAGAGACTAAAAATAAGTAGTGGGTGGATTCTAGAGCCCATTGAGAGATTCACATTATAACAACATAGTTGCTTTCATATAAACAGAAATATAACAATAATGTTGTTAAGCTTGCCTTTCCTCTGGGGGATTTGGAGTTAGCATCCACAAATGAGGGAAACCATTCTCCGTTTGTTTTTCTGGGACTGTGTTACTTCACTCAGCATAATGGCTTCAAGCTCCATCCATTTACCTGCAAAGTTCATAATGTCATCTTTCTTTACTGCTGAACAGTACTCCATTGTGTAGATGTACCACATTTTTGTCATCCACTCGTCTGTTGAGGGGTATTTGGGTTGGTTCCAACTCTTCACTATTGTGAACAGAGCTGCAATAAACATGGATGTGCATGTATCTTTGTGGTAGGATGAGTCTTTGGGTATATACCCAGGAGTGGCATGACTGGGTCAGGTGGTAGGCTCATTCTGAGTATTTTAAGGGTTCTCCACACTGCTTTCCATAGTGGTTGTACAAGTTTACGTTCCCACTAGCAGTCAATGAGTGTTCCTCTTTCCCCACAACCTCTCCAGCATCTGTGGTCTTCTGTTTCAATCTCCTTTTCAGAAAGTCCTGCTTATGCCTATGTTTTGAAGTGTTTTCCCTGTGTTTCTTCTGACAGTTTAAGATTTTCAGTTCTTACAGTATGACTTCTAACCCATTTTGAATTCATTTTTTACAGGTTGATAGCTAAGAATCTAGTTTCATTCTTCTCATGTTTCTACTTTCTTCTTCATTCTTCTACCCTGTTTTCCAGTACTATTTTTAAAACAAGATAGAAAAAGATAGACATCATATGTTTTCTATTTATGGATCCTACATTTTATATAGATACATAGAGCTACAAGCACACACACACATACATACATACACACACACACAAATGGAATAAAAAATAGTGATTGATTGCTTCTGCTCAGGTTACGTTAGTGGATTTACAGTCCAAGTAATTGATAGTAAGTGTTTATAAGAGGTGAATTTCTTGCAACCTTGACCTCCTTTAGCAGCAGATAAAAAGACATAAAACCAATAAGGTAAGAAAGATAATTTGACATAACATAAATCTATAAGAAAGAAATACATCAGTTATTAAAATAATGATTTGCGAGATTCAACTGATGAGAGAGCAGCCTTCAAGCAGGTAATAAATCTTGGCTATTTTCAGTATTCTATCAAGTGGAAACTGTGGCCCATTTACTTACATAGTATTCAAACTAAAATAATTTTAATATAAAGAGAATATTTTTAGTTGATATATATGAGTGTTTTGCCTGCATGTAGGTAGGTGCACCAATGTCATGCAATGCCTTCGAAGGTCAGAAGAGGGTGTTGGATCTCCTGGAGTTACAAATGCTTGTTAGCCACCAGGAGGGTGCTAGGAATTGAATCTGGGTCCCCTGCAAGAGCATCCAGTGCTCTTAACAGCTGAGTCATCTCTCCAGCCCCATAAAGACAATTTTTAATTTTTATTTTGGCCACAACTTAATCCTTTTTATAAACCTTCCCATAATCTTACTTGAAGCCAAGGCACACAACATTTTTCTTTTATTTTGTTTTCTTTGTGTTTTGTGTATTTTTTTTTTAGATGGTATCTTCCTGTAGACCCAGCTGGATGGGAATTCACTATGTAAACCAGGCTGCTTCTGCCTCCCAATTGCTGGGATTAAAGATATGCACCACTGCGTTCAGCCCTAACAACATTTTTATTATATGTGAAGTCCTATCTAAAAAGAAAGAAGAATCACTATTTCAAAGGGAAGCAACAGGTTCTGTGAGGGCACTACTGAAACCCAAAGAGCAGCTACAATAAGCATACTATCAACTGTATGATATATAGTCCAACTTTTCATGCATTATTTTAAACATTTCAATGTCTCATCTCATGCGATTCTTTCATCTCCCTTATTAGTTCAACATTATTATGTATATTAATTTTACAGATAAGACAGATGAAGTCTACTGACTTCTTTGCTGTGAAGGTTCGGTCTTGGGATGAATCAATGAGAACCAGTTCACAGGCTCCCAGCATTGGTCCTATACTTCAGTCTTCACTGGCGGCTTTTGTTGTTTTTGTTTCTTGTTTGTTTGTTTTTGTTTGTTTTTGAGATTCAGCAACAGGCAAGCAATACTCTAGCTTTTATATTTTCTCTTTTCACTGTTGTCACATGGGAGGGGTGTACTGGTTCCTTTCTGTTGTTATAAAATACCTCAACAATAACTTAGTGGAGAAAAATGTTAATTTTGTTTACAGTTCCTAGCAGGGAAGTCAAGGCAGGAACTTCAAATAGCTAGTTGCATCACATTCACAGTCAAGAGCAATAAGAAATGAATGCATGCATTGCCACCTGCTTGCTTGTGCTAGGTTCTGTTTCTTCCGTCTCACCTTGTTCAGCACCTCCTGTCTAGGGATGGTACCACCCATCCTGGTATGGATTATTCTATGCCATTTAATTTAAGACAAATCCACAGACATGCACACAGGCTAATCCAGTATAGACAATCCTTCATTGAGATTCTTTTCCCAGCTGATTCTAAGTTTTGTAACGTTGACACTTAAAAGTATTTATCACAAGGAGTTTGGTACATGAATGCCTATATTTTAATTGTGAAATGCTAAAATGGTATTTCTAGCCCAGGACTCTGATGATAGTGTTTATTATCTTGACTATGTAGACCCTGAAGAAAATAAGTGTTTGGGGTTATATTGAGAAGAAGAATAATCCTGGCATAGATAGCACCTAAATGAAACTTTTATTTTACTGTATTTTTCTTTTATCATTTTCTTTCTCATTTATTTTATAAAATTATATTAAATCTTTTTCAAATTTATCACTTTATCATTTCTTCAAGAGAATAAATGCTTTTCCCCTAAATTGGCTCTGTCTTCCATTCTACTTACCTATTTATTTCATTTCATGGTTAATTGAAATGTTTTTTAAATATCAATAAAAATATATTTAAGGTTAATTTCCCTTTAGTTTTGGAGCATGAAATGTTATAAGTATTTTTAAAACAGTTATTTTGAAGGGAGGAACATCTCAAACCCCAGTTGTCATACTTCCCTGTACAAACTATAGACTATTTTCTTATTGCAGTAATATACCACTTGCATTGCTACAGGGCATCAATCTTAAAGGTTTTCCTCTCCCTCAGTAATTTACACTCTCCCTTAGTCTCCACATGGTCTTACTCATTGAATAAATTCAGTGTCAAGAATCATACTAGGCACAAGGTAGGTGCCTATATGTTAAAATATATTCAGTATTTTATAAATAAATACATAAAGTTTGCTATATTTCTTCATGCCATTTCAGTTCCAGGCAGCTTGTAGGGATAGAGAAAATTGCATAAATTAAACAAATAGAAAACAAAAAAAATCAACATAATCAGTTTACTTACTGATAAAGAACCTATCAAGTTACAAAAAGTTTCACTTTTGCAAAGAAATAAGAAAGTGTTAAAAATCCAAGAACCTCTTGTGTTGTGTACTGTGTGTTCCTGAGAATCCAGCAGATTAAGGGATGTGCTGGATGCTCCACTAGATAAGCCTCAAATCCAGGAAGATCTTGACATTTCTCCACCTAATGTAACCCAACATAAGCTTCAATAGTTACATGACTACTAGCAAATTCAAGTTTTTCCTTCCCCTGAAAAACTTAAACACCCAAAAATATGTTATAAAATATGTTCAGAGTTTACATTCCACTGAAAACTGGAGCTCTAACATTATAAATTTATTGCCTAAACCTTAAAATTTTACTGATCATAATAAAAGGATCCGTGCCACTTTTTTGCATTCATTATACATAAGAAAAAATTTCTTAGGAGCTGAATACCATTTCTATTTTGAATAAAAATTTCAATATCTATAAACTTGGATTCTTAAGAAGTTGAGAATTAGCAAGGAGAGATGGCTCAGGGATTAAGAGTGCTTGCTGCTCTTCCAGAGTTCAGATCACAGCATGCACATCAGGTGCTCACAACCACTTGTAACTCTAGACTCAAGAGATCCAATGATCTCTTATGGCTTGCTTGGGTACCCATATGCACATATGCATACACACAAGAAGACACAGAACAGAACACATAAGCAAAAAGATATATTAGAAACAAGTTTCAGAAGAAACACCTGTTTCAAAATACCTCTCAAACACTGAAGTTTAGCTCTTCTAACTTTTTATTATACTGTGCATGTGAGAAAGAAGATAAATGAAAACACTCAAATTGTAATTGGAAAATCAATGAAGAAAATAACAATAATATATTGTTACAAGTTTAGTGGACTCAGTCACAGGAAGTAACAATATCTTAGTTTGGAAAGCTGAGTTTAGAAGAGGGCACCACTGTGTTAGGAAAATTCTGTTAAAAACATTTGCTTCAGTGAGAAGCATGTAGTACATTATGGCCAATTGAATACAAGGCAATGTTGCTACAAGATTTGTGGAAACATTTTCCATATACTAAAAGAAAAGTCAAATGTTCCAAGGCTCAGGATCTCAACTGAGAACCAAACAGCTATCTTAAAATAAAGTTTTTATTAGGGAGGTGAGATGGCTCACTAGATAAAGGTGACAGCTTCCAATCCCAGTGACCTAAATTCAATCCTGTGTCCTATGATCTTCTATGTATTACTGAATCTCAGAATTATTTTTTAGTCTATTTTGAGACAGGTCTCCCTTTAGTCCCACCTGGCCTAGAGCTCACTATGTAGAACAGGCTGGCCTTGAACTCATAGAGATCCATCTGCTTCTGCCTCCTGAGAGCTGTGATTAATGGCGTGCATCAACATGCCCAGCCCCTGAATCTCAGAATTATATAAAACACTGTGGATAGGCTGTGTATTATTTAAGGTAAAGTATTTTAGCTACTATGGAGTTTGGGTAATAGCCACCAGTTTTCTGACTTCATCCATAAGCCTTCTCTCAGAACACTCTACTCATGAGCAACTGCTCATAAGTGTGCATAGAAAAATCTGGTGTCCAATCAGGATGACTCCTCTTGGCTTTTTTCTAGACTGTGTCACTCTCCACTGAGAGACATCCCAATTCCTGGTGTACTTTTATCACTTCCTAGAAGCAAGAGGATATAGAAATTACAAGTCTGTAAACCAATGTTGACAGTGTCTAGGCGAAACTGGGTACTTGCTGAGCTCACGTCAATTAAATATGCCTTAATCGAATATACACCCGTGTCCCTCTCCCACTAGTTATAATGAGTCCTAATGAAACTTACCTTCTAGGTGCCACAAAGGTTCTGATATGAGAGACTTCCTTGCCTTCTCACCCATAGAACAAGGAGAAATATGACAATGATGAGGTCGCTCCCCAACTGTAAATTGGAGACAACTATTGTAGAGGTAATCTCTTATAAAACCGGTAAAACTGCTTTCTTTAATTGACTACTAGACATGGGAACTGTGGAAGGGATTACTCTCTGTTCAGAACCAAATATAATACTAAAGTCCTAGGGCTATGCACTCAGGCAAAATATATTAATACAGGAGCTCTGACATCAGCAATGGATTGTTCTACCAGGTGGATGTTGGCCAGGGGATCCAAGGCCCCACAAAAGGTAAGGGCTCCTTGCCTCTAAGTTGGGATACCTACAGGAGGAGAGGCAATAAGACCCTGCTGCCGAAGACCTGACGTTAACATGGGAGGGATGTATTGAGACCACACATGCAAGTGTACAGATGGCCTCTGGAATGCCAGAGAGTGTTACCAAAGGCCACTAAACCAATAAAGCAAATATGGGTCTCCCTGAGTCAAGCAAGACTCCACCGTCAGCACCAGCTACACCTCACCTGCCTGGAAATACTGTGCAGCAGAGGCAGCCATGTGCCTGTATATCCCAAATCTAATTGGCTATTGGCTCTCCCCTTGGAGAAATAACCCATGGCTGATGCCACAAGCTTACATCCTCTACAGGGTTAGGAGATGTTGATAAGCCCACAGTAAGACCTGTCATATTTAACAGGGGGAAAATTGTAATTCATGGATTAACATACCAAACATGTGTCTATGCTAAAGTAACCCACCATAACTATTAGTGCTGCTTAAATACCTATATATCTAATTGCTTGTTCTTCATTAGTAGGAATCGAAAGGTATCCTGGAACAAACTTGTCAGCCCATGAAGGAAACAGCCAAATTGACCAGAGTCCAAGTCAACAGCTCCAGAGAGAGTGGAACTGTTTTACCTCTCATCCACCTGTGCCCCTTTTCTAAGCCTAGGGAACAACCTGCGGAAGAGGGGGCGTGGTAGAATGTAAGGGCTGCGATGGGGGTGAATGGTGAAACTACAGCAATGTAGTCTGGACACTCATTTGATCAACTTGATTGAACAAACAACCTGTCACCCCCCACTGATGGTGGGCTGTGGGGTTTGGCAAAACAGCCTGCAGATAGTTTTGCATGAAGGATGCTGGTAACTCATGGATTATCACTTATAAGCTAAATGAAAAAAAAAAAACTGAGAGAAAGATGCAGGACAGTTATGGCAGAATGCATGATCGGGATGGGGTGGGGGTGGGGGGGGGGAAAGGGAAAGTATCCTCCTGAACTGAATTGGAAAAATGTATGAAATGCACAAAGCATCAATAAAAACTAATTAAAAAAAAAAGAAATTACAAGTCTGATTATATCTTTTCCCTCCAGTTATATGTAACCAGAGAGTGGACGGGAGGCAGATGGAGGCAGAGTCAGGCACATGTGCAAGGAGCTGTCAAAAGATGAACAAGAAGCAGCTCTTCCTGCCTGGCCTTGTCATCTGCCAAGTGCTGGGACTTCATCACTTTCTGGGACACAATCTTCCCACAGAATATGCACGTTCTATAGATGTCTACATGAAGTGCTCCGGTGCTCTCAAAAAAAAAAAAAAAAAAAAAAAAAAGTCCAAGCAAATCTCTGTAACAGGAACTTCCCTATTTAAATCTAAGTGCCAGTAGGCCATATGCACAAAAAAAGAAACCCTGAGATGGGAAGCTGACATACAAGTGCTGCATTTAGACAAAGGCCACTATGCAGTTATTTCCATAAAGAAAAATAGCCTGAACTTTCCCTCAGGTTGGAAGAAGGCTCAGTTAATAGTGACTGCCATCAATCATGAGGGCCAGCAGCACACATAAAGCCCTGGGGTGTAATAGCAAATCCTAGTAATCCCAGTGTGAAGGAGGGAGAGAAAGGCAGAGGGGCCAGCCTGCCTAACCTGTTCTGCAAGCTCCAAGTCCCAAAGACAGACTGTGTCTGAATAAACAAGGTGGATGGCTACTTAGGAGTATCAGTAGAGGTTTGAACTCTTGACTTTATACATAGGCATACACATGTCCACACACACACACACACATGAGCACACACATATGCACACACAGACACACACATGTACACACACTTGTACCTACGCAGAGAGGAACACACACACAGATACACGCATACACACGCACACTTGTACCAACACAGAGAGGAACACACACACACACACACACACACACACACACACTTACCTACACAGAGAGGAATATACACACACCCTCTCATTTACCCATACTTCCACTAAAACTTTTCTTCTTCCCACCAGCCACCATCTACTCTGATGTGACCCACCCCACAACACACACACTGAGTTCAGCTGTGTCTCCTGGGTCACAGCTCATCACTTAGGGAGCCCAAGACAGGAACCTGGAGGCAGGAGCTGAAGCACAGGCCATGGAGGAATGCTGTTCACTGGCTTGCTCCCCTGGCTCATGCCCAGCCTGCCTTCTTATATGGTACACAACAACCTGCCCGGGGTGGCACCACTCATTGTGGGCTGGGTCCTCCCACACTGCTCAACAATCAAGACAATACTCCACAGATGTGGCCACAGGCCAACCCAATGGAGCCAATTCCCCAATTGAGGCTCCCTCAACCCAGGTGTGTCAAGTTGACACTAAAGCTATCCAGCACACTGTGATTGCTTGTATGAGGTATATTACTAAAAAAAATGACTGTCCTTCCTTCTGCACTGATTAACTGTCCATAGTCCTTCAGAGAAAATTGGAACCTCCTACATGATGAAATGGCGATGGTCCAGTCTTCTGTAGGCCTCATGGAGGAAAACCATAGCTGCAGTGAATTCATGGGTACAGCTTTCATGTCATGTCCAGAAGACACTGCTTCCTGGTCCTACTCCCCAACCTCTCTCTGTCTCTTAACAGTCTTTCTGCCCTCTCCTTTTCGAAATATTTTCTGAGCCTTGGAGAGACTATGGTGACCAGTTGGCCAATGCTGTACATGTTCTGGATAACAAAGGGATGCCATTGGCAAACCAACATGCTGACTTATTAAAACCTGTGGAGAGGAATTCAACAAAATGGGGTGTTTGCTCCTTGTTGGAGATGAATGCATTGTGCCTGGGGAGTCCCAGCTCTTAGCAGATGTGAATGCTGAAACTGCCAAGCAGAAGTGTGATAGGAATCAGATAGAACATGCTCGCATCTTCTCAGAAAGCCAGACACTGTATCTGCATAGACCTATGTAGTTCACACTATGTGCAGATCTGTGAGACCGCACACTGAAACACTGAAGCTATGCTAGGTATCTAAAGCAGGGCCTTGTACATAGTAGGTGATCACTCCACCACTGAGCTAAATACCCAGCCCAGGCATTCTCTCACCACATTCCTGATCACCAGTAAAGGCAACAGCTCTAAGCGCTGCATGTATACCCAGTGACCACAGGAAGAGCTTGTATGACACAAAGTGAAACAAAAAACACCACCCCTAACTTGTAACTAACTGCTAGTAGAAAATTTAGTATGTAACAAAAATCAGTCAGATAGCCAAATAAAGATGTTTTAAAGTAAAGATAATCCTTTGAGCTCAAAGAGATGAAAGAGGACATGTCATATATCGGCAGCTAAGCAAAAGGATCCATTAGACATGTTGACATTCAAGACTGAGTCACACGAATGAAATAGGAAATAGATGAAGTAAAAATGTTAAAATGATTCATATTTAACTTTCCTAAAACATTGCAGAAAATGTCAAAAATTTGATGCATGATGAGATAAATCAAGAGGTAAGTATGCAATCAGAAATGTCAACTACAAATTATACACATTGAGCAAGAAAGACTGGCTGTCAGATTATGAAAGTTACTACTCAACAGTACAGTACAGTATTAGTCTGAAAAGATAGGTAGCTGAATTATCACAGTGAAGTCTGAAAAACTGAAAATAAGGAATATGAAGTTATCCAAAAGGAACAACACTAGATGTTCCCTTTTATGAAAAATAATCAAACAGTATTTTCAGTGCTGACATGATTACATGAAATATAACCCATTTGCAACAACACATACAATACAATAAAAATAAATTAAATAGGATATAATGTAAGAATTAAGAATATTAGTTAAAATGACTTTTTGTATAAAGAGATAACTCAAACATTTAAGACAACAAAATAAAAACTATAAATATGGAAATTGAAAATAGAAATGAAATTAAAGACAAGATTAAATTTGTCAGTCTTACCAAATGAAATAGAATTAAAATTGGAGTTGTTAAAAAAGCAAAGATTATATACTGCCCATAAATTTTCTAGTTAACTACAAACATAGAGGACTCTTCTACATTTCTATGCCTGTTTTCAATATATCCACTTCCATCAAATTTTTTAAAAAGTAAAAAGTGATTATGAAATTAGGACATAGTATTTTATAATTTGTAAACTTCTGTGAATTTTAATCAACATAAAATTATGAAGACTATAAAACTGTGTACTTAGTAAGTGTATGTATAGTTACTAAAACTCAAAAATAATATGGGTTGAGAAGATTACTACTTGGCAAATTTTACTTACCATTCAAGCATGAGGACCTGAATTCAGTTCTCAAAATGGGGTCTAGTGGTCCTCTCTTGTAATCCCAGAAAAGGGGAGGCAGAGGGAGGTGGACCCTGAGGTTCACTCAGCTAGCCAAGCCCATTCAGCAAACCCGAAAGTACCAATGAAAGACATTGTCTCAAGAGCTAAGAGGTACCCACCTTTCCCTGGCTCCTGATAAACCTGACAAAGACCAGCCCTCCTGACAAATATACCCCAATTCACTACTCATCCAAGAAAATTCTTTTTCAATCAGATGGAGGCTGCTGCAGAGTTCCACAATTGGTCACATACAAATAATATACATCTGTGATGTGCTCAGTCCCAAGTGACATATCTACAGTGGAATGTCTACATCCTAGGCTCATGGAATACAGGGGAATAGGAGCTCAAGAGAATAACAGTGAATCCCTCAACTCTCACCAGGGAAAGTTCCCTTATATAACACACTCCTTATACACAACACACGGAAGGCAACAACTGGCAAAGTTTTAGAAAATAAGTGTCTATGGAGGGTGTGTCCCTGGATAAAACCCCTATATTATAACTTGCCCACCCACAGCTCAGGGACCATTTTGGAAGATGGGGAGGAAAGATTGTAAGAGCCAGGTTGGTTCATGAACATAAGGAAAGAGGGGTTTTCAGGCTACTTGAAGATAGCACATGTGCACTTATAACAATGGTAGCATTAAGCACAAGACCCATGCTGGCTTAATCAGACAAAGGTCCAGAGTGGAATAATGGAAATGGAGAGATGGCTGGCCCTATCCTGGGTACTGTTGGCAACTGATTACTACTAGGTGAGGGAGAGTAGGCCTTACAATCACTAGATAGGCTGACTAGACTCCAGTGTATGAATTTGCACCGCAGGACATCTGGGTACAAATGCTGGATTGAATAGGACTTAACATGGATGACAGAATGCATGAGTTCTAGCTGAGGAATGGGGGAATGAATGGGGGAGGGGTCTAAATTTGATTAAGAACTGTTGAATTAAATGTACAAAAGCTCGATAAAAAACTAAGAAAAAACTAAGATGCATAACTCCTGGGGAATGACACCCAATGGCACCGTCTGGCCTCCACACCCACACACATGCCCATCTACTGCTCAAATGGACAGACAAACAGAACTGCATTAGCACTCTCATGAACATCCAGGCACATCCACACATACATGCAATAGCCAAAAATACAGTGTGTTTGGTAAACATTGAATGTTCATGTGTTTTTTTCAAAGTTGGAACATTAAAATTATAAATCTGTTTTTCTCAAACAATGACCAAAAAGCAATATCCTGAATCCTGTTGGTGGGAAGATGGTGTGGGGAGAAGAGTGGGCGGAGAGTGGCCAGAACCTTCATGGACATAACGTGCTGCCTGCTTTTATCACCCTCACATGGTTGGTGTAATTGTGAATCTCCATGTTTACAGAGAGACTCTCTCTCAAAAAATAGAAAGTGGAAAATAACTGAAGAACATATTTTTATCAACCTTTCATTTCCACACATGTGGAAACACACACACACACACACACACACAAATACACATACACATCTGCATATGCACATGCACACATACACACAAGAAAAAAATTATAAGGTTCTAAGTTAAATTATGTATGTTAATCAGATTTTTCATTACTGTGAAAAATATCAGCCATAAACACTTTGCCAGATAGGATTAATTTTGTCCAAGGATTCAGAGGTTTCAGACAATGATCCCTGATTGCTTACTTCTGGGACACATTGACCCTGATGGCTGTCATGGGGAACATGTAGTGGAGAAAAACACCTCAGCTCAGTGAGAGCAAGATGAGGTCTTGGGGAGGGAAGAGGGGGAGGAAGTGCTCCCAAGGACATGCACTGCTCCTGTGTCCTCTTAAAATGTTTAAAACCTCTCAGAATAGCATATCACTTGGAGACCAAGCATTCTTCAAGGACTGCAGGGAGGCCCTTCATGTCACATCCACAGAAGTAGAACTTTAGCTGCACAAATGCTTCAAGACGAAGAACTCAGCAGCTTGCTATCTACAACCAATTCACAACCCACCACTGCCATATCATATTGCTTCAGGGATGAGGTTTCAACTCTTCAATAAGAGGCTCTCTATGTAGTTCTAACAATGTGAACAAAACTGAAAGAACAGAGACATGTCAAAGATAAAGACAGGTTGATCATTATACCAGATTTCAAACTATATTACATGGCTATAGTCATAAAACAGCCTGGTACTGGCACAAAAAAACAGACACGTAGACCAATGCTGAAGATCCAATCTTGAGCACATGCAAATTCAGCCACCTCATATTTGACAAAAGGGGCCAAAAAGACTCAATGGTGGAAAGACAGCATCTTTAACAAATGATGTTGGCAAAACTGGATCACCACTTGTAGAAGAATAAAATTAAAACCTATCACTCACCCTGTATAAAAATTAACTCCAAATGGATCAAGGATGTCTATGGGAAACCCAAAACCCTGAAGGTGATAGAAGAAAACATTGGCAGTAAACTACAAGACATAGGCATAGGAAAAGAGTTTCTAAACAGCAGTTTCACAGAAAATAAGGTCAACAATTGACAAGTGGGACCTCATTAAATTCAAAAGCTTCTGTACAGCAAAATAAGCAATCAATGAAGTGAAGAGAAAACCCACAGAGTGGGAGGAAACCTTCCCAGGTGATACACCTGGCAGATCACTAACATCCAGAATATATAAACTCCTCAAAAAAACAGAACCAAGAAAACAAACGACTCATTCAAAAGAAGGAGTAAAGAGATGAACATAGACTTCACCAATGAGGAAATAAAGATGGCTGAGAAACAACTTAAAAATGTTCAACACCCCTAATAATTAAGGAAATGCAAAATATAACCATTTTAAGATATCATCTCATTCCAACAAGACTGGGTAGGATCAAGAAAACAAAAAACACCAAATGCTGGTAGGAATGTAAACTCATGCAACCACTATGGAAAGAAGTGTAGACAACAATTAAAAGACTCAAAATGAACCTAAAACCTGACTCAGTCATACCACCCCTGGATATATACCCACAAGACTCATCCTATTGCAGAGTTACATGCATAGGTTTATTGCAGCTCTCTTCACAATAGAAAAGAGCTGCGACCAAACCAAGCATCCCTCAACAGATGAGTGGATAAAGAAAATGGGGTACATCTACACAATGGAGTTCCATGCAGCAGTAAAGAAAGATGACATCATGAACTTTGCAGGTAAATGGATGGAACTAGAGGCCATTATGCTAAGTGAAGTAACACAGTCCCAGAGAAACAAACAATGAATGGTATCACTCATTTGTAGATGCTGGCACCAAATCCATTGTTGTAAGGCAAACTGAGCAACATTGATATATTTATTTTTATCTGAAAGCAACTGTGCTCTTGTAATGTGAACAGGCTCTAAAATAAACCTACCACTTATTTTCAGACTTTGTAACTTTGGTATATGGGTGGAGTGTTTGGATGCGTATTTTAGAGTAATAAATTAAAAGGGAAAATGTGAATTCATAAATATGATTTGGAATTAACATACAGTTTATATTCAGATGTCATAATTATGGTATATGTGTGACAAAAATATGGATGCATATTTTGGAGCAATACAAATGGGAAGGAACAACAACAACAAAAGGGCTTAGACAAAGAACTGACTATAACAATAAACTTCTGCCCCAAATAATAAACCTCCACATAGAAAATTTTAATAAGACTCAGAAAAAGATACAAGACATGTATGGCAGAATGCATGAACTTGAGGGGGGTAGGGGGGATAGAAAGGGGAATGAGTCTAAATTAGGCTGAGGAATGTTGTATGAAATGCACAAAACTTCAATAGAATTATTTTTAAAAATCTAGGATGCTAAATCATAAGTGCTTTTTTTAAATCTAAAAATGTGTGTGAATACATAAGTGTATTTCTGTGTGTGAGTACACAGGAGAGCAGAATAAGGAAAAGACATGGCTCATCAGTTAAGAGTTAAGATTCCTTTTTATTTTTTTTTTTTTTTTTACATCAGGTCAAAGTGAAGAATTTCCATCATCACATTCAAGACTACTGTTAATTGATGCAGGGGACCCAGATTCAATTCCCAGAACCAACATAGTGGCTAACAAACTTCCTTAACTCCAGTTCCATGGGATCAGACACCTTCTTCTGATATCCATGGGAACGCACAACACAGATGCCCCTACCCTACATGCAAACAATATACTCAAATACATAAATAAAAATAACAAATAAAATATAAAAAAGACTTTGCAAGTAATTTTGTCCTTCTCTTGATAATTTACAGAGTACACGGAAACATTAGTATTTCTGCTTAATCTAAAAACTCAAAGGATCTTCATTGTTTTAATCCTTGTTCCATGTTCAAAGCTTATTAGAATTGTTTTATTGGCTAAAAGTATAGTAGGATCCTTAAAATATTAGCAATGATGGCCTTCAGATTTCACTTTGTATACCAGCAACTTCTAGTTGGATAGGTTTTTTCTAGTACTTTTTCTGATTCTTGGGTTTACTTGAATTTTGTTGTGTAGGACACCATTTCACCTATCACTTATGGAGACCATGTCATATACAATATGTATTTTCAATGTATTGCATGTGTTCATTGCAATTACAACATGTAATCTGGCAGTGTAGAAACTATATGCAAAGCCTTATATTTGGTGTTCAACATATGGTACCAGATAGGATTCTATACTATGTATCTATCTATCTATATCTATATATATCTATATATCTATATATAGATATATATAGATATATAGATATATATTACCTCCTGCTGTATTCCATGTATAATTCAATATTTTAATCCTAAAGACCAGAGACCTTAATTGAATTTCCTGAATTTATACTGTGTGTTAATGAATGATGTGCTAATATTTCTTTTTCTTTCTATACATAATTGTATTCTATTTCCTAACCAAAGGCAAATGTCCTAAAATAGTGACACCATATTCAAGCCTGTTATGAAATCTTACCAGGTCTTTTTGTTTGTCACTCCCTGGTTAACATCCCTAGAGGGTTGATGGACTGTGACCACAGTATAACTTTCGTTTCTACTGTAGATAAATAAGTACTAACAAATGTATTTGATAAGAACCCCTACATGTTCCTAATAATAAGCTCAATACTACAGGTGCTTGCTGATATGTTTAGTAATAACAGAGCTTTGCGATCACACATAAATTTTCAGCCTATGAACTTCTTTTTTCCCATTTTTTAAATTTATTTTATTTTTTTATTTTTTAACATTTTTTTATTGATGCTTTGTGCATTTAATACATCATTTTCCAATTCAGTTCAGGCATATTTCCCTTTCCCTTCCCCCCCACCCCCACCCCATCCCAGATCATGCATTCTGCCATAACTGTCCTTCATCTTTCTCTCAGATTTTTTTTTCATTTTGTAGCTATAAGTGATAATCCATGAGTACAAGCATCCTTCATGTAAAACCAATTTGCACGCTGTTGTGCCCAAACCCCCACAGCCCCACCTTCCAGCGGGGGGTGAGGGGTTGTATGTTCAATCAAGTTGATCAAATGAGTGTCCGGACTACATTGCTGTAGTTTCACCATTCACCCCAATCGCAGCCCTTACATTCTACCATGCCCCGTCTTCCACAGATTGTTCCCTAGGCTTAGAAAAGGGGGGCTGGAGACCCTCTTCTGACCTCCGTGGCATTGCATGACACGGGTGCACAGACTTGCTTGCAGACAGTACATTCATACACATACAGAAATAAATAAAAAAAATTAATAAAAATTTTTTTTAAAAATAAAGAAAAGGGACACAGGTGGATGAGAAGCAAAACAGTCCATTCTCTCTGGAGCTCTTGTCTTGGACTCTGGTCAATCCTGGCTATTTGCTTTCATGGGCTGACAGTTTGTCCAGGAATAACCTTTCGATCCTACTAATGAAGCACAAGCAATTAGATATATAGGTATTTAAACAGCACTAATAGTTATGGTAGGTTACTTTGGTATAGACACATATGTTTGGATGATGTGTTAATCCATGAATTACATTTTTTCCCATTAAATACAACAGGGTCTTAATGTGGCTTATAACATCTCCTAACCTGTAGAGGATGTAAGCTTGTGGCATCAGCCATGGGTTATTCCTCCAAGGAGAGAGCCAATAGCCAATTAGATTTGGGATATACAGGCATATGGCTGCCTCTGCTGCACAGTATTTCCAGGCAGGTGAGGTGTAGCTGGTGCTGACGGTGAGTCTTGCTTGAAGTCAACTTTCCGTGTGGACCCCCATATTTGCTTTGTACTTGTCTCTACGTGGGTGGATCGTTGTTGGTAACACCCTGGTGTTCTAGAGGCCATCTTACACTTGCATGTGTGGTTCAGTACATCTTCTGTTAACGTCAGGTCTTTCTTGCAGCAGGGCCTTTATCGCTTCTCTGTTCTTGCAGGTAACCCAGGTTTAGAGACAAGGAGCCTTTAACCGTTTTGTGGGGCCTTGAATCCCTGGCCAACATCTGCCTGGTAGAATATCCATTATCGATGTCAGAGCTCCTTTATGCTAATATTTTTGCTTAAGTTGCACTTAGTCTTAATGGATTTTGCGTAGATAGGAATTTGTCTGATTCCAAGACGAATAATTGCCGCTTTCCACGTTCAGTTTGCTTTATGTCTATTAGTCCTTTTCTTTTCTTATTTACAATTACTTTACGAAGGAAGTTTTATCCCAGTTTTATAAGAGATTCTCTATATAGTTGTCTCCAATTTACGTTGGAGAAGACCTCATCCATCGTCATATTTCTCCTTGTTCTGGGGGGGAGGGAGGCATGAATAAGGTCTCTCTAACAAAACCTTTGCGCACCTAGAAGGTAAGTTTCATTAGGTCACTCATATAATTAGTTGTTACATGTAGGATCCACAGAGGGTGTTCAATGTTTATGGCAATCTGAGGCTTTTCTTCCTTTCAATGTTCAGACGAGTTAAACTTTCAGTTGGCACTTTCTGATATATCCAACTCAATGCAAAGTGTATCTTTTCTTTCTCAGCCTTAAGGTGGTGACATTTTGCCTGTTGGAACCGACAAATCTTTTCCAAGTTAGTTTTTAAGATTTGAATTGCAAGGTTTTTTGACGAAAAGGTTTCCTGTCTATCTGTACCCCCCCCCTTTTTTTTAAACAAAAAAGACAGTTGTATTATACATAACTATAGGGTGGTCAAGGGCTCAAATTTCGTCAAATTCACACAAGTTGTTTTGGGTGACTATATATGATTAACTTGGGAAGAAAACTTAATTTTTATGTTAAATCATCTTAAAGAGAATGCCACAAAGTGATACTGTATACAGAGAAAATGATAGAGAACATTTGTATGTGCCAATCCCAAAAGTTATTGCTTACAATTTATGTAAAACAAATGTTGACAACGCGATTTATATCTCCATTTAACTCAGATACATTACTGTTTTTATCAGAGCTGTAAACCAATGTTGTTTAATATACAATATTTACTTTTACTACGTCCTAAAACACAATGTATCCTGTAGACAGGTCTAGGCAAAACTGGGTACTTGTTGAACTCACGTCAATTAAATATGCATTAATCGAATAAACACCCATGTCCCTCTCCCACCCTCACTCCTTCCCCAATTCACCATTTCGGTCCGTTTTCTGATGCAGTCTTTCTGTTGTTGTGTTTTTACTATGCAATCCCTCTCCACGAGAAATATTTATATCTGGGTTATTGGTACTAGCATCCACATTGAGGGAACTATTTGTCTTTGTTTTTCTGGGACTGTGTTACTTCACTTAACATAAATGTCTTCTAGCTCCATCCATTACCTGCCAAAGTTCATGATGTTGTCCCTCTTACCACGGCATAGAACTCCATTGTATACATGTACCACATTTTCCTCTATCCATCATCAGTTGAGGGTGCCCCTGGGCTGGTTCCAGCTTTTTGCTATTGTGAACAGAGCTGCAATAAACATAGCTGTGCATGTATCTTTCTCAGTAAGATGTGTCTTGTGGGTATATTACCTAGGGAGTGGTATGACTGGGCGAATGGCAAGCTCATTTTAGTCTTTTTAAGGGTTCCCACCATGCTTTCCATAGTGGCTGTACAATTTTACATTCCCACTAGCAATGGATGAGTGTTCCCCTTTCCCACAACCTCTCCAGCACTTGGTATAATTCGTGTTCCTTGATCCTAGCCAGTCTTATTGGAGTGAGTGATATCTCAAAGTGCTTTAAATTTGCATTTCCTTAATGATGAATGTGATGTTGAACACTTCATAATGTTTCTCCACCATCTCTATTTCCTCCTCTGTGAAGTCCTCCATTCAGAACTCGCTATATCTTTAGTGTTTCATTGTTTTTTCTTTTTTTTTTTTTTCTTTGTTTTTTGAGTAGCTTATATACTCTGGAAATTATGCTTTGTCAGATGTGTCTGCCGTGAAGGTTTCCTCCCACTCCGTGGGTTTTCTCTTCACTTCTTGATTGTTGTTTCTTTTGAGTACAGAAGCTTTTGAGTTTAAGAAGGTCCCATTTGTCAATTGTTGATTTATTCTTGTGCAGCTTCTGTCTGATTTAGGAAGACTTTTCTCCCACACCTATGTCTTGTAGTCTGCTGCCAAATTTCTCTTCTATCACCTCCAGAGTTTGGGGTTTCACGTTGAGCTCTTTGGCCCATCTTGAGTTTAACTTTTGTACAAGGTGAGAGGTGGGGTTTAATTTCATTCTTCTTAACAAGTGGTGACCAATTTTGCCAACACAACTTGTCTGAGATGCTGCCTTTCCTCCATTGTGTCTTCTGGGCCCCTTGTCACAATATGAGGTGGCTGAATTATATAGCTCAAGGTTTGGATCTTCAGTTTTGTTCCATTGGTCAAGGTCTGTTTTTTGCTGCCAATAATACCAGGCTGTTTTTATGACTATAGGCCTGTAGTCTCGTTTTAGTCTGGTACTGGCGCTCCCCCCTGTATTGCTTCTTTTATCAGGGGGTTGCTTTGGCTATTCGGGCGTCTTTTGTTTTTCAACTGAAAATGGAGGATTTTTTTTTTTCCAAGCCTGCGAAAAGAAATTCTTGGGGATTTTGATTGGGATGCATTAAATCTGTACATCAGTTGGGTAGGATGACATTTTTACTATATTTATTTCACCAATCCATGAGCATGGGAGGTTTGTCCATCTTCTGATGTCTTCCTCATTCCTTTTTCAGGGGTTTAAAAATTTTTCTTTTGTAGAGATCCTTGTGTCTTTGGTTAGGTTCGTTTCATAGGTATTTATTGTTTTGAGGCTATATGTGGGGGAAAGGTCTCCTTGTATTTCTTCTTACGTTGCTTATTGTTGGTTTGTAAAGAAAGGGCTCTACTGATTTTTTCTAGCATTTATTTTGTATCCTGCCCTTTACCAAAGTCTCTTAATCGTTCTAGGAGTTTTCTGGTGGAGATTTCCTAGCATTCCTTAGGTAGACAATCATATCATAGAAAACAGGGATTAGCTTGATCTATCTTTTCCACATTTAGAATCCTCCTTTACTTTCTTTTCTTGCCTTATTGGCCCTTAGCAAGGGTTTCAGCACTATATTGAAAAGGAGATTTTTTTGTGTGACCACGGGCCAGCCTGCCGATGTTCTACTTTTAATGGATGCTTTCTGTCGTTTTCCCATTTTAGTTGATATTGGTATGGGTTTCTGGGTATATTGGCTTTGAGTTACATTGAGGAATTGATCCCTCTAGCCCAATTCCCTCCAGGACTTTAAACATGACAGATGCTGGATTTTGTCACAGCTTTCTCCGCATTCATTGAGATGATTGTGTGGTTTTTTTCCTTCGTCCCAGATATGTTGCATGATGTTTATTGATTTTCGTATGTTGACCAATCCCTTTGCATTCTCTGGATGAATCCAACTTGGTCATGGTGGAGATTTTCTTGATGTGGTTCTGTATGCGATTTGCCAGAATTCCTGTTTAGAATTTTTGGCATCTGTGTTCATTAGGGAATGGGTCTATCGTGTCTCCTTTTCGCTTGTATCTTTCCCTGGTTTGTAGTAGGTAATGCTGGCTAAACAGAAGCTTCTGGGAGAAGTCCCTCATTTGTATCCTTACTAAACAATTAAGTAGTTAATGGTTTAAGTCTTTTGTCGAAACTATTTTTTATAAATTTTGCCTGAAACCATCCGGGGCTGGGCATTTTTTGGTTTGGAAGCTACTTATTACACTCTTTGAAATTTCTTCCTGTACTAATCGGTCTTGTTTAGGCTGTCAATCTCTTCTCCATGAGTTTGGTTGCATTCCCAGGACTTTCAGGTATTCATTCCATTTCTTTAGAGGTTTTTCAAATAGTAAGAATATAAGTTTTTGAATTAGTCCCGTATGATTTGTCTGTGGATCTCTTTCATTGTCTTTTGTTGTGATATTTCTCCCCTTTTCACACAGATTCTATTGATTTGGAGTCTTCCCTTCTCCCTTTTCCCCTCTTCTCTTTTCTTTTGGTTTAAAACTGGCTTAGAGGTCTCTTTTGGTTCTATTTGTTTATTCTCCTCAACGAAACCAATTTCAGATTCATTTGATTTTTTTTGTTGGTTTTCTTGTTTTGTTTCTATTTCATTGATTCTTCTGCTCTGTGATTTTTGTTTATTTCTTCTTGTCTTCTCCGTTTCGGCTCATTTGTTTTGTCTTCAAGTTTTTAGTATTTTAGCTCGTGAGTGTTTAGCATTCATTTCACTTGTGTTATTTCTGTTTTTTTTAATTTTTTTTTTTTTTTTTTAAACTTCCTTCTTAGGATTGCTTTTAAAGTGTCCATAGATTTTGCTGTGTTGTTTATCATTGTCATTCCGTTTCCCGGACTGTTTCTTTATTTCTTCCTTGTAACCACTCTATCAGGGAGAGTGTTGCTTAGTCTCCATGGTTCTGTAGGTTGTAGGGTTTATTCTGGTGTTGATATTGGTTTTATTGCACTGTGGGTTGATAGAATGCATGAGATTATTTCAATGCTTTTATATTTGTTGAGTTTTTTCCTGTGTCCCATTATATGGTCTATTTTTTGGAGAATGTCCATGAGGTGCTGTGTAGAAAGGATATTCTCTGGTGTTTGGGTGGTGAAATATTTCGATAGATGTCTGTTGAGGTCCATTTGATGTATTGTGTTCATTTAGTTCCGATGTCTCTTGTTTACTTTGTCCTGTTGATCTGTCTAGTGGACTTAACGGGGTACTGAAGTCCCTATTATTTGTTTGTGCTGGGGGTTAATCTGTGCCTTGAGATCCTGAAGAATTGTATAACACCAAACTTTATAAAGTTTGGTGCAAAAGAGTTTGGTGCATATATATTATTGATTGTGAAATCTTCATCATTAATTGTTCCTTTAATAAAGATTTGTTGTACTGGCCCTCTTTGTCTCTTTTGGATTTCTTTTGAATTGAAGTCTATTTTGGTCTGCATATTGAATAGCCACACCTGCTTCATTTCTTTTGGTTACCATTTGCTTGGAATACTTTCTTTCCGTCCCTTTCACTTTAAGTTGGGCCTATCCTTGAAATGAGATGGGTTTCTTGTAGACAGCATCTAGAGGGTTTTGTTTCTAATCCATTTCTCCCAGTCTATGCTTGATTGGGGAGTTTAGCCCAGTCGTAATATTTAGGTTATAATTGAAAGATGGATGTGCTTCCTTTCACTTATTATCCATTTGGATTTTCTAGCCGCGATTTTGCTTCCTATGGTTTGTTTTTATAGTTTCTTTTCCTAGGTGTTTGAGGATTGTTGCTCCTCTCTTCTGCCCTTTGAATTGCTTCAAGTATTTTATGAAGAATTGGTTTTCCAGACATGTATTCCATCATCTTGTTTATGTCATGGAAGATTTTTCTCTCTCCTTCAACTACAGTCGACATTTTTGCTGGGTAAAATATTCTGGGTTGGCATCCGTAGTCCCTTAACACTGGGAATGCTTTGCTCCATGTTCTTCTTGCTTTCATGGTTTGAGGTGAGAAGTCAGTTGTAATTATGATGGGTTTCCTTTTGTATGTGACTTGTTTTTCTTTTGTAGCCCTCAGAATTTTGTCTTTGTTTTGGGCATCTAGCATTTTAACTATGATATGGCGTGGGGTGTTTCTTTTCTGATCTTGTCTATTTGGGGTCCTATGTGCTTCTTGTATTTCTATGGGTTTGTCTATTTTTAGTTTGGGGAAATTTTCATCTATTATTCTGTTGAAGATCTGATCAATACTATTTTCTTGAGATTCTTCTCCTTCCTCTATTCCTATGATGTGGAGGTTTGATCTTTTCATAGATCTTTTCCATCTTTTCATTGGGCTTCCCTTTTGTGGTTCAGATCACAAATACCTTTTCACTATGTTAGGGGATGGTTTTACTTTCCTCCTTCAGATGATTTTCCTCCCCCCCTTTCCTCCTCCTTGTTTATGGAGTATTGACTTGTCTAGTTTTCAATTTTGTAAACCACTCTTCTCTTCTTGTTCTGAAGGTTCTCAAAAAAAAAGTCCACTTGGATTCTCACCAATCTGGGGGGGGGGTATATGCCTGACCTAGCCCATGCCCCAGCAGCCTCCCCAAAGTTGCAGACCACTAGCCTGACCCTCTGGCCCCAGCGCCAAAGAAAGACGTAGGGCGGTCCCACCCAGAGACGCGACCCCCTAACTTCGGTCCCGGAACGAGCCCACTTGCAAAGATGCTTGCCCAAGTGACTTCCGGGCTGCCCGCCCAAAGGTGCAGACCACTTATTTTATTTTTTAAATATTTCATTGATGCTTCGTGTCTTACATACAACATTTCTCAATCCAATTTAGATCTGTGTTTAAAAACTGTAAGACCTTCAGACAGGGAAAACTCATGAAATCCAGTCTGTTGGTGCTTTGAAGAATTCTGCTTCTTGCAATGATCTTGATGAAGCACCTAATGCAATGTGTGCTATTTGTTAAAATAGCTGAGATCAGCAGTATAGCATGTTACTGAGAAATGTTACAACACTTTCCCCCACTTGCTTGAAATATCTACTTTTGTAAATTGCTGTTTAAATGTTCTATAAAAACACAAAGGGCTTTCTAAGTATGGTTTGTATATCCTCACTTGATCAGGGCAGTAGGAGACATCAAGTACATATTAGACTCACTGGATGAAGTCTGGCTAGTGAGCAGCTCAATGGAGTCCTATCGATGCGGGTTGTAGTGTGCTCACAAACCAGAGGTAACCAGTGTAGTTAGAAAAGCCCAGTGTACTATGCCCTCCAAAATATTTTTTCCATACCTCCTTTTTACAGCACCATTAGGGTACCTAACCCCAATATAGCACAGCTAAGAAGCCACAATAAGGTTACTATAAGTATGCATATAGCCATGTGATTTTGAAAGTATTGCATTTCCTTATATGTTTTATTCAGTGTATCATAGTGTCTTAAATTCTCACTCCATCTTGATGATAAACCCATCATCTCACACCCTAATATACCTGTCATCTTTTTTATTTCAGAGACCTTTTTAAATACTGTTTTCAAAATTTTTATTGAGCTTTTGTGCATTTCATACAACAGCTCTTAATAAAACTTAGACACCCTCCCCATCCATGCCTGCACACACATACCACCGCTGCCAGACCTCATGTATTCCACCATGCATGTTAAGTCCTATCCAGGCAACTGTACCTAGATGTCCTTCAGTGCAAATTCATCCTCTGCAGTCACTGCTCCAATAATTAAACCTCCCATTCATATATCTCAATCACTCACATTCCCTCACACATTGGCAGATGTGTAGCCCATTGAATCCTCTCCATTGTTTTCTAGATTTCATAAATGTTTCAACTTCCTTAGCTTTAAGTAACACTGGTTTTCAACTCCTATGTATAGTACAATTATCAGTGGAAACATATTTGAGATCAGGATGATCCAACTTAGAGCAAGTGGAGTCCAGAGACCTTCAATCTCAGAATGCTGTCTTAGATAAGGAGAGATCACTGAAAACAGTATCCCACAACCCCTGCCAGGCAGAGCACTGGGTTACTGAGACAGGGCCACACTATGTAATCCTCGATTGCCTAGAACTTGCTACATAGACTAGACTGGTCTCAAACTCATAGAGATCTGCCTGCCTCTGCCTCCTGAGTGCCTGGATTAAGCATTATGCATCACCACACTCAGCTCTTTCATGGGTGTGTTGATAAAAGAATTCTGAAACAGACTCAGTTAAAGCCCAAAGAAAACTTTACTAGAGTTTGTGAGGAAAATAACAGAGTAGAAATGCTATATATCTTAGAACTGTCCCAAATAGGAAGATAAAGAAGAAGAAAGCTATGCTTTTTTCAAGGGAGGTTAGCAAGCTGCATCATGGAAGAAGGGGAGGGTTGAGAGTGGCAGACAGTGAGTGGGAAGGCCCAAATGTCAGAAAACCATGTCCAGGCTTTGAGCAGCATCTAAAAGAAAAACATGGAAGAGAAAGAAAAGGAAAATTAAAATTTCTATGTTAGAACTTGGAAAACCAGACAGGCCTCGTAGCACAGGCTCCACAGTGCTAACTGATGGAAACTCTGAAAGTTGCTCACCCAGGGAGAGGCTGCTGAGGAAGAAGAATGCTTTAACCACATTAAGTAGTTAATTAATTGTCTCTCTCCTTAACATGTCTTCAAGTGACTCATATTTCCTACAGGAAGCAGGGTGGCATCCTGGTCAGGTGGTTGAAGGACAAGCTGGAGTAGCTCTTAAATGGAGCAGACAATAGTATGCAATGCCTTTGAATGACACAGAGGGCTAAAGGTAGAACTTTCACCTGGAAGAAGTAACATTGCCTTATGTGTCTCAACAAGTCTCAGATAATTCCATATTTTTATTTGCTATTATAAATTCGAAAGAGTGGTAAAATTAAGGCCGGGCGTGGAGGCACACACCTTTAATCCCGGCACTCAGGAGGCAGAGGCAGGCAGATCTCTGTGAGTTCAAGTTCAGCCTGGTCTACATAGTGAGTTCCAGGCCAGCTGGGACTAAATGGAGACCCTGTCTCACACACACACAAAAAAAAGTGGTAAAATCTATGTGGGTCTTTCTAGTCTTGCTAAGGTAATGCAAGGAGGGTTCAAAGCCTCGATGGCCTCTAAGCCCACTGCAACACATGGATTGGTAAAAGACTGAATAAAAGCACTCGTTATAAAGCTATTTCCCAAAAGTAAAGGTCATTATTTTAAAGCAATAACTCAAACATTCCAACAGGCCTCTTATTCTGGCTTCTTAAATAAAAATGCTACATTGTATAAGCCCTAAATATTAGTTGAAGACGGGGACACTACCACTCTGTACTTTAAAAATATTTATTTATTTATTTATTTATTTATTTATTTATAAGCAGATTTCATGTATTCATATATTACAGAGTTACTGATATACATACATATGTATAATATGCATGCACATAATTCATATGTTTCTTATGATATATTCTAAGGCTGGGTTTCTCAATCTTGGTACTTATTATATCTGCTATTTTCTTGCTGTAGTGCACTTGTACCTGGAGCTGTTAGGGTCACAGCCTGGACCCCAGGATCCCTAAAATTCTAAGTATAGCCAGCCATCTTCAATCAGCCAAGAAATAGTGAATAGCAAAGAAGGATGATTTCTTCAATGTGTGTAGGAAAGCTTTCTTTTTACTGAGTAGGTGCCACATGGCCCTGCTAAGGAGAGGGGAACACAGTACCCGACAGCAGACACTGTAGGGAACTGGCCTCTCGACGCAAAGACCAGTTAGCTACTTCCATAGCCTGGCCTGAGAGGTACCTCCAACTCGGGCCCTTAGCCTGGGACAATGAGACACATTTCCTGCTCTTAGCCATGATTTCCCACCTGCCCAGAGACTGCTGACCCCTGAACAGGAATTTCAGGCTGATTGCTGATGGTCTATCTTCAACCTATGTCCACTCACAATTCGCTTCACCACACCAGCTATCCAGGATGGTGGTCTGCACCGGTACCTGTTTCCAACCCACTGGCCACCCGAACGAAATGCAGCCCTGCTTTGCCTGTATGCACACAACTGAAAAAGATGACAGCCAGGAATTCTGTAATGATGGTAATGGAGACTTTGATTTATTACCTGCTACAGCCTGCTTTTATAAGCCAAATGACATCAGTTCCCAGAGGCAATCACAGGCCCCCCAGCATCACACACCTAAGCCATGTTGTCTGCTCCTCCTTGAGGTGGGGTCAGAGAAATCTCCTGACTCCCATCCACGTAGTGCCCTGAGAGGTGCTAGCTGAGAACTAGCCCCCAATTCAAACTGGATCTTCCTACAAATGTGACCACATTGGGTAACAAAGCACAGAGGTCTGGGGACCCTCCAATCCATTTTTGGAGTCTTGCTATGAGGTTTAGGTTTAAAATCAGGGCAACTGTTATTTATAACTCCCTTGGTCAAGATGTGTTCCTGTCCATTCTCATCATCATGGACACAGTTCTAGTCTTACCTTCAAGGTGGCCTAACAAGTTTTTAGAACTGTGTGAAATCTTTCTGGAGTGACAAGCTCACATCTTGGCTGGCACCAGACTTTAACCTTTCCATTACTCAGCATGAGACTCCCAGGGAAAACCTGTTTTCTTGGGATCCATTGTATTAATAACATTAGAGATAAAAGGAGGGGCACACCTGTTTAGAGAAACCTCATTTCTCCCAGAAAGGTTACACACTTCTCTCTGTGTTGTGTGTGTTCGCACCCTAGTCACAGGCATGGTCACAGCACTGGTATGTGCTTCCACAGAAACAGATCAAAAGATCTCCCAGGTAGAAAACCATTGGACCAATGGCCATGAAAAGTCTCTTTTATCCATGTAGGAACAATTGCAGACTTCTGAATAAGACTAATATAGTGGCATTGTATAGGACAAATTGTGAGGAGAAGGTCCAGCAGGCTGGTTGTGTTCAAGCTACATTACTGGACAAAAATGAACCCAGTGTTGCCCAGGAGAAAAGAGGAGACTATGTTAATGAAGAAGGCATTAAAAACCTCAGACTCAGCAGGGTGGTGTCTGACCTGAGGAAGAATGAAGAATGATCATTTTCTAGAATGGAGATGGTAGACTGAATATGATAATTCCCTTAGTTTTTTGAGCAAGACTTCAGGAAGAAAAGTTAGATGTTTTTTCCTTGTTGTGTTGAGGGAGTCAGATCATCAGACAAATTTATGGTGAAAGGGAAGTAGAACAGATGTAGCATGGAGTAAAACACAGAGGCAGTTTATGCACAAGGAAACTTGCAGGGGTTATGTAATATGTCAGGATGAACTGTAGACTTGTATATGGGGGCTTCTCTGTAGAGAGGAGAATGCAATGACGAGAGGCAAATTATATTGGGGGGGAATAAAGGTGTTATAACAATGATGAAAGTAGAAAACTTTCTAGAAAGGTGAAAAATCAAACTGAGCACCCAAAAAGCCTAGACATACTAAGGTTTAGTTCAACCTTTTGATACTGTGACATGAGGTTGTCATGTATAAATGTGAGGGACTGCATTCAAATCTGTCCTGGGATCTGGGATCCATGTGGACCACAGAGCACAGGTTGAACATGCCTGAAAAATCTAAGAGGAGATAAAAAATGCATAAAGTATAAATAAAAAATATAGGTCAGGAGACTTGAGAGGTATTTCAGGAGTTAAAATGGTTGTCATGCAAACATGAGGACCTGAGTTCCATCCCACGACCCATGTAACATGGGCTGAGTGCTAGGGGGTGGAGGAGGATGAGGCTTCATGGAAAGACATCTGAGCAACTGGACAAAGTCAAAGCCAATAAGACATCTGTCTCAGAAATTATGGTACACAGTGCCTAAGAAACAACACTTAAGACTGTTCTATTGCCTTCACATACAAACATACACCCCTCCCACGCAAGGTGGCTACTTGAGAAGAGGGAGAGGGTCTAAATTTGATTACAATCTATTATATGTAATGTACAAAAACTCAATAAGAAATTGGGGGGAAATTGTTTAAAAGCTATTGGCCTGACACTGAGTAATAGGGGAGTTGGGTTCAAATGAATGATATTTGTGGGGTGACAGGGTTACATGGAGTTTGAATGTGAGTGCTTTGGGAGCTTTGGTAGAATAAGAATGAAATTGACTGCAATCCTGAGAGGAAAGAAAGAAAAAGTAAGCATTTTCAGGACCTAAGAGAGACAAATGCTTATAAAAGAAATGTGTAAAGGAAGAGAAAAAAAAAAAAAACAATAAAACATTAGCTGTAAAAGCTCCACCTTACAGTTATTGGTTAAAATACAGACATGTTGCTATGCTTCAGCAAACATACATAAATGAGGTACTTTTCGCTTCAGTAGCTTTATGCATTGCTGAACCTTGTAAAAGAAGCAAAGACTGAGACAATTAAATATTGAAACTATGACAAAGAGAAAGTACAAGTGTAATTATGGTCTCTATCTTTTAAAAACTAGTGTATAAATGAAAAATAGGCCATGTTTTATAATTGTCAAGACCATGCAGACACACTCAAGAGCCAATTACATGTTGTAATTATTCCCAGACTTCCTGGGATAAAAGGTGGTAGGGTTTTAGTGAATTTTGTACTCTGTGCCCTTGTTACTCCAAACCTTCACTAAAATATGCAAAAGATTCTAAACTTTTGCAACAAATATAGTTAAATGCAGAACTTACAGTATAAGAATGTGCTTCCAGCACCAGCAAGATGGCTCCGCAGGTAAAGCAGCTTGTCACTCAACCCTGAGGACTTGAATTTGATCTTCATAACCCAGGGTGGAAATAGAATAGCCTCTCAAAATCCATGGCCTTCTATCTTCTTGCGTTGGCATATGCATGCACGTGATCACATGTATACACACAAACACAATAATAATAAATACAAGACAGAAATATGCTTCATAGTTTCACATCCCTGGCAACAGAAATAGTCTTTTAAAAACATATTTTATGATATTTTATGTATATATTTATTCATTCATTCATTCATTCATTCATTCATTCGGGGAAGGTCAGGGAACAGGGGACAACTTCCAGGAGCTGGTTCTTTCCTTCTAGTACATGGGTGGTGGGTATTGAAACCACGGTGTCTGGTTTAGTGACAAGTGCTTTACCCACTGAGCCATTTTGTTGTCCCCAGGAACAGGCTTTGTACATATTCTCAGTGGGGTCTAGACAGAGATATCAGAGAGCAATTCATCAGAATTCAACAGGCATGTGAAGATTCTTTGACATGTGTAGATCATTAGGTGGGCAACAATGATTTCACATTCAAGAAATTGAAAGGACAATCCTTGCAGTAGAGATTCATCACCAGCAAAAATGTGAAAGAACCTGGAAACATTTCAGAGCATTCAAAACTTGAATACACCACTATGATTTAACAAAAGGAAAGCTTAAGAGTAGCAGTATGTGCAACATGGAATGATAGGAATTTTTTTAGAAATTCCAGAATCTCCCTGAAAACATAATTTAGGGAGATCATGCAGTTGGTAAAGTACTTGACTTGGAAGTACTTGGACCTGAGTTTGATCCCTAAAACCACAAGACTGATAGTGTGTATTTGTCATCCCAGGGCTGAGGAGGAAGAGACAGGCCTCTTCATAAGGTTCATTGACAATATAGTCTAGCCTAGATGTTGAGTTCAGGGAGATAAGAAACCTTGTATCAAAGAACAGTGGATGATGCTTCTGAGGAACAACACATGAGGTTGTCCTCTGACTCTCACACATGTGCATGCACATCTCCACACAGGAACATGTACACATCTGGCACATGTGAACACTTACAGGCATACTGACATGCAGGCACACACACAGAAACAACAGTGTTTTCAATTATTGATATAAATGTACACGCACGTGTGTGTGTGTGTGTGTGAAACATGAAAATAGAAAGGGTGTCATAACAGAGAAAGGGAGAAAAAGGAAGGCAATTGCTGGGAAACAGAAGGAGGCACTGTTTAAGAGGAGAAAAGGGACAATAAAGGGGTCAGTAGAGTAATAGGGAAAGCTGGGATAAGAAGACAGAGTACAATGAATATATGCATATAATATGTATGCATAATATATATTTATACATATGCAAATCCCATCATGAGGGGAGATAGCTCAGCTGGTAAAGTCCTTGCTGAGCATGAGGATCTAAGCCCAGCATAGCAGTGAATATCTTCCTTAACCCAGCCTGAGGTAAGGACAGGACAGTCCTTGGGATCTTGTGGCCTACTAGTCCAGCTGAATCTGTGAGTTAATTTAGAGAAACTATTTCAGAAAACAAGAGGGAGAAACCACCAAGGAACATATGCTACATCAAAATCTGTCCTCTGACCATGCATGCAAACACACACACACCCACACACACACACACACACACACACACACATACACACACATTTAAAAATACGAATGTGAAAACCATGACTTTATATGTTAATTTAAAAATTAATAATAGGTCAGAGTTTTAAAACTGAACACAGCATTTGGAGGCAGAAGTCAGCTTATCTCTTTGAGTTCAAGAACAGCTGATGTGTAAAGTTCCAGGCCAACCAGAGCTATATAGTGAGAAGCTGTCAAAAGACATTAATAATAAGCAAAAGAATAACATTGTGTTCTGATGGTGAACATGGAAGAAAGAGCTGAAGACTAATACACATTCGGAACTGTCTTTACGAATCCAAGTTTGACTAGAGATATGGTTAGAGGGCAAGGACAAGGTCTAAGATATCTTCTTATTCACATATTCCTGAGGTGATGAAGTCAACACAATAAGCAAAGAAGAGAATTTGGCTTTGTGATGCAGCAGGACCCCTTGTGTGCTTGGCATGTGGTAGACTAGAAGAGACCCAGAGGTATGTGATGGACAGGAGGAGACCTGAATGTCAGTGGCCCCTTGTTTAAGGATACTTTCCTTGTACTTTTATGACACAAAGACAAGTCTGAATCAGGCTCTGCTGCTCCTGTTGATGTCTGGTAAAAAGTCAACATTCATCCTGCTTCTCACTGATTATGCTTTACTTTTGTACCAGTCAGTATCATGTCATAAAAGCCAGCAGATCTGCTTAGATTATATTTCAGCCCCATTGGTAAGGACTGCACATCAGGTGGGTTCTGTAATGCACTTCTTCATACCTTCTCCCTCTACCTTTTTCCATGCTTATAAATTCTATTCTCATGTATTTATTTATATAATTTAGTTTATTTTTAGCTATGCATATAAAGGATCAGTTTTATAAAAATTAGCATAAAAACCAGCAGACTCTCAATTTCCTCCTCTGAATTCCTATTTCCCCAAGCAAAACATTAATCTTGCTATTGTTCTAGTCAACTCCTTTGGTTTACATTTCTAAGCATCATGCAGATATTTATTTTTCTTAATTTTCATTTAGAATATATTTTCATGCTCTGTTCCCAGGAGATGTGTGAATCTATGTTTGCAGCTTAGTTCTCTCCCCCTGTCCCTCTCAGTACCTGTACATCTCCCATCATGCTTCTCTACCAGCAGAATATATAATACAGCAGTTTGTAATAAAATACCTGGCAAAAGCAACTTAAGGGACAAAGAGTTTATTTTGACTCACAGTTCTAGAGGGATAAAGTCCATTATGTTGCAGAAGACATGGTAGCAGAAGCAGGAAGCTGGCTAATCACATTGAAGCAGAAAGAGTTACAAGTGGGGTCATGCAGAGAATATGAATTCTGAGGGCAGGAGAGCTGCGGGAGGGTGCCAAGGGAGAAGCAGGTATAAAGGAGATTAAAACTGACTGAAAAATTATGTATGAAACACATAAAAGTCAATTAAAATGTAGTTTTATCATTAAAAACTAAAAATAAAAAACAAAGTTCCTGTAAAAAACAAGTGGGTCATGCTAGAAAATCTCAAGGCCCATCTCTGCCATATACTTCCTTCAGAGAGGCTCCAGCCTGTACAGCTTCCACAGCCTTTCCAAACAGTGTCTCCAGCAAGGAACTCAGTCTTCAAACCAGGAGCCTCTGAGGGACAAGTAAAGGAAAATCTAGTATTTACATTTCTGTGATCACAGAACTATAACTTTTCAGAGTTAAAGCATTGACTATAGCACATTAGGTTTTCCTTTCTTGGATACTTTGTTTAGCTTTGCTGGCAGTACGGGTTCTTGGTTTTTATGTTTTCTTTTTCCTTTACCATCACCTTCTGGCATCATTTTCCCATCAGTACAGTCAGTCATACATATTTTAAGTAATTTTTATTATCTTCTCTCCAGGGTCTTCTTATCTGTTCTAGTAAGAACTAGACTCTTTATAGATTTATTAGTATTTGTGCATACATTTTCATGTATATGCTACTACATGTGTGTGCAAATGCATCTGGAAGCCAGATGATAGCTTCCACTACTGTTACTCAGGTGTGTTGGCCTTATTTATTGAGACAGGAATGGCCTGGAACATGTTACTCAGGACAGGCTAGCTAGGTCAGTGATCCTGTCATTCTTGGTCATTGCCTGTCTAGTGCTAGGATTACAAAACATATGATACCATACCCAACTTTTTGCGTGGGTATTATGGATCAAATTCAGACACTGATGATGGTACAGTAAGCCCTTCCTGATTGAACCATATCCCCAGACACTAAAACAGAATACTTCTTAATTTAAATTTTAGTTTTTCTCTTTTATATGTATGACTGCTTTACTTGCATATATGTAAGTGCACTTGTGCTGCACAATACCTCCAGAGGATGGAAGAGCACATCAGATCCCTGGAATTGGTGTTATAGATGGTCGTTAGCCTCCATGTGGGTCCTGGAAACTAAACTGGGTCCTTTGCAAAAGAATCCAGTTCTCTGAACTGCTGAGCCACTTCTTTAGCCCTAGAAACCTTTTTAGATAAGGTAAAGTCACTGTTTTACACAATTTTCCAACAGAAATGAAATGGGAGCCACAAATCATAGCTAAAAGTTATAGTAGCCCATATTCACAAAGCATACATTTTATTTACCCCAATATACCTAAAGTGGATTAATTCCATAACACAATCAATATAAAAGTTATTAATTACATATATGATTTTTAGTAGCTTTTGAAATCTGCAGCATGTTTACACAGGAGTGTTCACAAACACTTGGAAAAATTCTGCTGGCTTCCTGACTTTCTGTCTAGAACCCAGCCATTGAAATTTGTTTTTTATTTCAGAGTTTCTTCTGTGTACTGTCACAGAATTTTCTTCCTCATAAAGCCTAAAATATTTGCTAGTTCACCTTTTCTAGAGAAAGTTTGCTAAGCCTGATTGATTTGAATAACTGACATTTGAAGACTCAGTGGCTGGCTTTATCTCAAGCCTAGAGCAATGAACAGCTCTTCACCAGGAATTTGGGGATTTCCTTTCCCCCTCTCTTGACCAATACTCCTGTATCCTGCTCCCCTCTTCCTCTTTTCTTTCTCCCTCATTTCAGTAGAGGACACTCTCTGTAGTATTCTCAGGAATATTGCCTGATGGACAGTAAGATGCTGTCTGGAGACCTTCATGCTCTTTGTGATCTTAGAAAATACTGGGCAGGTGAGAAGCTCTTACTCCAAGCTTATGTTTTAGCAACATAAGACCTCCACGTGGTGGGCCTGTAAACCCCTGCCCAGCAGGGGGGACAGGTAGATAAGAAAGGCAAAGGATGACATATTGGCAGATAATAGTAGGGAGGAAAAGCTTGTGTATGCCTGCCTTGATGGCATATAATGGTGGCTATGGGTAGTAGTAGTGTTAGCCAAGGGCAAAATAGTCTCTGAGGACTTCTAATCAGATAAAGGTACCTAGGGTGGAGGCTCATTTGACCCTGACCCTCCTTGAAAACTTATAGGCAGATAATCCTATTTGAGGATTAAGTGGTTAGTGGGAAGGGACTCACACAGCCCTTTCCCTCCATGATAACAATTATCGGAGAGCACTAGCTATGGTGGAAAGACTCATGATACAAAGCCCTCCCCAGTACTTATTGACAGGTAATAGTAGCCAGAGGCAAAGGCCTCATTAGGCCTTAACTGTCATGATGACTATTGGCAGATAATGGTCAATCCACAAGGTCCCACTCCTCCCTAAGAATCTACTAGTAGGTGAAAATAGCTATGAGAGAAGGGCACAAAGGGTCTGGCCTCTCTATGAGGACTTATAGGTAGATAACGCTGCATGATGAGGGTTCAGTAAAAGGGGAACAAAGGGCTCACAAGTCACCTACAGTGAAGACTTACTGGAAGATGGAGGGCCATACCAAGTCCCGCTCCTCCAGGAGGACTGTTGGTACATAATGATGCTGGAGGGAAGGGCCCCACCTTTCTCCACTACTCATTAGCAGATAATAATAGCTAGAGGAGAGGGGCTCATGGAGCCTCCACCTTGCAGACTTCCCAGGAGATGATGCTACCAATGGTAAAGAATTCATGAGGCTGTTCACCTCACCAACCTTTATTATCAGATACTAGTTGCTACAGGGGAGTTCCTCAGGAGGCTCCACCACTCCTTGAGGACTATTCCCAGACAATCGTAGATAGGGAAATAAGATTTTTCCAGGAATGAACAGGCAGAGCACTGGCAGTATACAGGAAAGTGGTTATTTTAGTTAGTCCGAGGCCTGGTTCAGGGGACTCAACCCTCTTCTGGACTCCACAGGGAAACAGCACATATCTTTTGTAGCATGGACATTAGGTTATAGTGAGAAAGAAACTTACATATTGATTGGCTATAAGTGCAGTCTGAAAATTAGGCAAATTATAAATTTTGAGAGAAAGCAAATGTTAAACAAAATCTATCTGAAAATTGTTGAAGAAGACTCCATCTGAGAAAACAGAATTGATGAGGCTTTGTCAGGACACAAGTCATGTGACTCTAGCTAGCTAGGTTAGTGTTCTAACCACAATCATGTCAGCTGAAATTTGCTGATTGAGAACAAGTGAGAAAAAGGAATAAAATCTGTGTTTTATTTAATATTTCATTAGGCTCTGTATCAGGCTCAGAAGGCCCGGTCCCTCCTTGAGAATTTATTGGCAGTTAGTGGTAACTTAGGGAGGAGGGGCTCATGTGGCTGTGCACTCTCCAGAGGATTGACAGGCAGAGTCAAAGAATGTTCTTCAGAGGTGTAAGCATGGGTAAGGATCCCAAGCTCTTGGAAGTAACCCCTAAGCCACTATATGGAATCCTAGTGGAACTCACCAGGTCTGTTAGAAAATGCTAGATTGAGGGGCTGGAGAGATGACCTAGTGGTTAAGAGTGCCGACTGCTCTTACAGAGGACCTGGGTTCAATCCCAGCACCCACATGGCAGCTGAATCCAATGCCCTCTTCTGACCTCTGAGTGCACAAACCTACATGCAGACAATACACTCATACATATAAATAATAAATAAATAAATAAATAAATAAAATAAAAAATTTAAAAAAAGAAAATGCTAGTCTGTGATTGACCAGAGGGCGATGCCCTCTTCTGACCTCTGAGTGCACAAACCTACATGCAGACAATATACTCATACATATAAATAAATAAATTAAATAAAATAAAAATAAATAAAAATTTTTTTAAAAAAGAAAATGCTTGATCGTGATTGACCAGAAGGATATGAGGAACAGGTTTCTCTGTGGGATAGAAACTGTGCACTGAGGCACAGTTGGTGTAAGGGTTTTAAGGTGGTTGAAAAATGAAATGAAGGGTATTTATTTCTCTGTACTTCTGTTCTTGTTGTTGATGATGATGATGATGATGATGATGATGATGTCATTTTGGGGTTTTTGTTTGTTTGTTTGAGGGTTGAGACAAAAAGTGCTGGTGTTACAGTTTGTGGGTTTAGGCCAGTAAGTGCAAGTGCTGGCATATGTTTTCCTTGGATATTACCTTTTCCAGGTTGTGGCTTTCCCAACTTATCTTGGGTCTGTGGCTTCCTCAGTTTGGAAGACTTCCAAGAGAGATGTTTATAGTTTATTTCAGACCTTGAGAACAAATAAAGAAAAGGGGATGGGCTTTATCTGTGGCTACTTCCTGTTGGTAAGGGTTGATGAGAGAGAAGTTGTCTTTAGGAACAAAAGGTGTGTATGCAGGGTTGACTTTGAAGTAGAAACAAGGTCTTCACATGTTCATCTGCAGCGGACTGGGAAATGTCCTGAATATGTTCCTGAAAGAATCTTTGTAGACAATTGATTAAGCATAGTATAATTGTTTAGAGCAAGGGTGGGCTTAGTTCTCTTAACTTCAAGTAGACACTGCAGTGTTGAATTAGGCCTGATTTGAAGCCTTATCTTTAAGCAGTATATTAATTAAGAACAAAATCATTAGGGAAAAATAATTGTCTAATCTTTTATATGAACTTAAGTCTAATGTCTGGAAAGTACAATCCCCTTAGACATTTAAAGAACCATATTATTTTAATCTTTGGTTATATTTTCCTGTGGGATTTTTAAAACCATGCAGTTCTTCCAAATTAATGGATATTTTTACTGCCAAAATTCAGTTAAGGCTCTTCAAGAGACACTTGGGCTTTGGGGGGAGACTTTGGTAACTTTGGCCTTTCTTTTACCAGTTTCATCTAAATAAGGATATGACTTATATGCTGGTTGACCATGGTTCTGCTTGGAAGGATTGATGAAAACTTCTGTGTGTTCACCCTCCACTTTGTAGACTGGACATTGGTTAGAATACACCTAGTTGGGTCTCCATTGCCTTCCTGAACAAAAGGATAGGCAATCTCTGGCAATCACATTTCCAGGACATTTTGACATACTCCATAGTCCCCTGAAGACTTAGTTGACCTTGCAATGCAAGAAGCAAAAAGTTGTTCCCTATGTTTCTCTGATCAGAATAGTATAGGCATTCAAGTATAGGTATTAAACAACTAAGAAGGTTAGTAACACTGGTCTGGCAGTTTTAATTACTGGGTAACATGTAGATATCTTGGAAAAACAACCCAAACATTCTTAAATAAAACCTGACTTAACATATATTTTGTTCCTTAAGTCAGCCTTTATAACTATGAACAAGAACTAATTAAAGCCAAGGTTTAGGTGAATTTTAACCTTAGAAATGTTAAGGTTACTGTTGTAGATAACTGTATGTACTATAGGTACATAAAGTGCTACCAAGATAGTGTGGCTGGAGTAAAATATTTAATATTGTTGATTCTCTTGAGGAAACTCAGCTTTTATGGCCTAAGTCAGAGCAAGTAGGCATATCCCATGAAAGTGATTTAAAACAATTTTCTTAGGTCTGTCTCAAATGGAATGTGCTCTTCTGCAAACAAATGTAGCCTTCTTTATTTTCTCAGCTCTCTCTATCCAGATTTATAGTCATTTAGAAGGAAAGTTTGGTACAAACACATCACATACCTATAGGAAATAAGCTGATCAGCATCCAGACAAAGGTCACCAAAATTGTTTTTTCCTGGACTTGGACTGTACCCATCTGGGACAGGGAGGCAAAATCTAGCTCTTTTTTTTTTTTTAATTTATTTTTATTGATGCTTTGTGTATTTCATACATCATTTTCCAATTCAGTTCAGGCATATATCCCCTTCCCTTCCCCCCCACCCCACCCCTACCCATCGCAAATCGTGCATTCTGCCATAAGTTTTCTGCATCTTTCTCTGCTTTTTTGTTTTGTTTTGTTTTCATTTTTTTTAACAATAAGTGATAATTTGTGAGTACAAGCATCCTTCATGTAAAACCAATTTGCAAGCAGTTGTGCCCAGACCCACACAGCTCATGGGTCCCACCATCCAGCAGGGGGGGCTTGTATGTTCAATCAAGTTGATCAAATGAGTGTCCAGTCTATATTATTGTAGTTTCACCATTAACCCCAATCGAAGCCCTTACATTCTATCACGCCCTCTCTTCTGCAGATTGTTCCCTAGGCTTAGAAAAGGGGCACAGGTGGATGAGAAGCAAAATCTAGCTCTTTTTAAGGCAAATTACTTATTATAAATTTTGTACTTTTTGTTGTTAGAAGGAAAAACTCCCCAAAGTAATGCATGCATAATACAGAGAAACTCAAAGGACATTTGTCAGTAGTTGTAGATAACCCCAATACTTGGTATGGGCCCATCCAATCTGAGGCTATAACTGCCAGAGGAGGAGACCTGAAAAATTTTCAGCTGCAGCAGCAAATATCATAATAAGAACACTGTATCTCTGAAGTATCTGGTTACCATGGACATAGTGCTTGCTTTTAGAAATCCAACTTATTTTTCATTCTCTGGATTTGTTGAAGGTTATTTCCAAAAAAAAAGGAGTCAAGTTATATTTGTCCTGGGTAATTGTGTTATATCAGACACTTTAGATGCTTAAATATCAATGCATATCAGTACTTAAAGTATAAAATATTCTAAATATTATTGTTAATAGAGAGTGATATTTTAGATTGTGGACAAAAAAAACTTATAATCCAAATAATACTATAGTGAAATATTAAATATCAGAAGCCATTAAAAATATATAATTTAAGGGCTAGAGAGATGGCTCAGTGGTTCTTGCAGATGATTCAGGTTGGTGCCCAGCACCCACGTGGCAGCTAACAACAGTCCATAACTCCAGTTCCAGTGGATCTGATGCCTTCTTCTGATCTCCATGGGCATACCAGGACCTGAATGCACTTACATATATGCAGGCATAACACTAATACACATAAAAATAAATAAAATATTTAAAAATGTATATATAATTAAAAATAAGTTTGTATAGTCATATTTTTTCCATTTTTTAAATTGGAGGTTTGTGTGTATCATACAGAGCTTCTCAATCAGTCTTAATCCCCTTTATACCATCTTCCCAACTGGCACCTTTAAACTGCACCAGACCCACTGGAATTCATACACTGTGTTATTTGTGTGAAGGTTCATTGTGTCAAGTTAGTGTCCCCAGATGTTCTTCAGTGAAAGTTCACCCATTCAAGCCTGGTCAGCCCATCCAGATTCCTTCACGTTAGGAAGATGAGTTCTTCCTCACCTACCAGTAATCAGCTCCCAGTATTTCTTCTGCTAAGGTACAGATCTGCTGCCCATTTCCACATGTCTGTGCTGGGTTTTGTCTGCTTACATTTGCATGTGTCTTTAGGATGCTGACACCCAGATCTCTGGACTACCCGCTTAGCTCCCCCTGACAGTGAGCTCTCCAAATTGCACCATATCCATCCCCCTACATTGGGACCATCTGCAGTCCCTCCCACTGCTGAATGGCTAGATTTTTCTCAGCCTTTTAGTAAGGGCCCAGGTTTTGAAGACTGCCTGAGAATACCTGAGTCCGGCCTCCACTTAGCAAGCTTCCCTAATTTTTAAATCATTTTTAAGATTGTTATGGTACTCAATTTCATAAGGCAGTATGATTTATCAAGCCTTGGAATAAATCATCAAATTGCATTTATAAATATTCGCATGTGTAATTTAATTGAGCATGACAAAAATAAAAATAAAACCAATACTTTTGTGCACAATAAAAAGAATGAGAAGGGAAAAAACTGAAGTGGCCACAGTCTGTTTAAAAAATTGTCCTGACACAAACAACATAGGAAAACAATTACCTGAACAACACATGACACAATTATGTAAGATCTCAAACAGCATAGGGAAACGATTGTCATAGACACATAAGACAAAATATAGGAAATTTAAGGCACTTGCTTGGCTCAGAAGAGAGTGCTGTGTAGAATTATTTTGTTAAAGGAAACAAATCACAAATTAATATTACCTGTGTACATATTGGAACCTTGCAAATTCTCATCTGAATGTAATAGAAAATGCAGTTCAGAGAGTTTAGGTTTTAAATGAGCTTAGGAAAGTAGATAGAGAGAAAATCATTATCAACTTGATGTTTACAATAACCTCTATGATGGTGACAGTGAAGGTAAGGTAAAGAGGGGAGTAGAGATCCCACAGGTAGAATGGGAGCTGAAACATGGAGGTAGGTGGTTGCTAAGGAGACAGGAAACCTGAAAACAAACTTGCAGTGAGTGGTGGGCGAGGCTCAGGCAGAGTTTTATGTCAGGCTGTACAAATCAAAAGAGCTCCTTAAAAACATGTAAGTGTTATCCAAAATAGTCAGTTCTAGAACTCAGTAAATATATCACATAAATCAGAAACCCAAAATCGTTTTTTATAGAGTAGGTCAAAACAATGTAAAAAACTAACAACAGTTTTTTTTTTTTAAGTCATTTAATAAATTATACAAATACATATCAAAATCCAAAAAAATTTCACTGTGGAGGACTGTTATTATCTTTTTAGTCTGTTATAAAAATGTATTGATTTTGTTTTCCTGGAGTGAAAACTGTGGGGATTTGGGAGCTTTTTATTTTTATAGTCTTGTTAGAAAACCAGCTTTTAATACTGAAGAAAAATCAATCTGAAATGTAAGAAGTGATAGACAAATAACAGTTCTGTAGGAAATCTCATTAATAGAATGGATTAAGAAGGAGACATAACAAAGATAAGATGTGAATCTAAGCTCCAGAAAGAAGCTACACCTTTAAATTAAGGCTGATTAATTGACTAGAACTTTTATGATGTAGAGAGATTGGAATGTTGCAAGCCCAGGGCCAAACTCAGGCCAATTTTAGTCCTACTAATAGACATTTATTACTCTTTCTAACAGTTTGATGACTAATAGGTGAATCATTTGGAATATACAGAGAACCAGGTTTGCTTTATGATGTATTAATAAACTATTAGGTTCTATTAACCCTGAAGCTAACAGTGTCATTAGAAACCATGTGAGGCTAAGAGATGTGTCGTGTTTTACAACTTTGATGGAAAAACCAAAAAATAATAATAATTGCAAGAGGATTTAGATAGATGAATGACTAAGTGTCTGTGGTCCAGGGGATTTTTAAGATAATATGATATTTTTTATATATGTAGTCCCAATTAGAGAAGCAAGGCAAATGAATTTTATGGTTAGGACCATTGAGAGCTGAACTAAAACTGGTTAAGGTGGGAGTTTGAGTGTCAAGCAGCACCTGGAATCATGAGCAGCCTGGGATCAGCAGCCAAGTGGCAAACAACAGCGCGGGGCTCCAGTCAGACACATGAGCCTAGGCAAGGCCCTTTAATGAGGTAATACAACTAATATGAGGTAGCAATTTTTAATGATTTAACATTTGCTGCTGTTTTATTTATTTATAAATATCTTTATGTAATTTTTGTGCATTTCTGAAGTAAATTTTAAACATATTTAGATCCTGAAAGGATCTGACAAAAAGAGGGACTGCCCAGAGAGAGAGAAAGGTTTGAATATGGGTTCTTCAGATCTCACACCATTCCGTTTTCTGAAGTTGTCTAAGTCAGTGGGATCCAAAGTCTGAATTCAGGCCAAATAGGACTATTGTACTATTTATATTGCCTCCAGACTTCAGTTGATAAGTGAATTAATGTGGCAGGCTTGAGGTCAGTTAAGCCTAACATTTTATTGCTGTGTCTAGCGCAAGCAAGAGGTGTGTCCTTAAGAACAGAAACCTTGGACCCATTTCAAGAAAGGTGAGAGTGGGACTCTTTCTGTGACAGGAAGTCTTTACCTACTACCAGGAGGAGACTGAAAAATGAAACCCAGGGCCTGGAACGGCATTCCCAGTTCCAGAGGCCTGGAAGACAGTGAGGGAAGGCAAAATGTCAGAGAATTCCCTAGAGTGGGAACACACAAGCTTTCAATCCAGGAAGCCTCTAGACTGGACCTGAATGCTATCTTGAAGGTGGGGTGTTGGATGTGCTGCTGTGGCGAATGGCAAGGGGCATCTGCTCTGGAGAGTCAAAGGAAGTTTCAAAGGTGGAGTTTCTTTTGATGGGGCCCAATGGGAAAGTAGAAGCCAGGGTATAAGAGAGAGGAGAAAAGAGAGAGTGAGAAAGGAAGGTCCAGAGGGCAGAGCTGAGGCTCAGGACCCCCAGATCATTCCCAGGTTTCCACACCAACTGTTAGACAAAGTTTCATCAATACTGATGAGGGATTTGTGAAAATGATGAGAGACCTCCCTTAACAGGAGCAGATTACTCTTTATTAGAACAATAGAGGGCAACCGTTTCTCCACCAGATGGAAACTGCACACCCAGGCACAGCTGGTGTGAGGGTTTTGAGGGATGTGAAAGAAGAAACAGAGGGTATTTTTCTGAAGTTCTCTAATTTTACAGTTTGCGGGTTTGGGACAGTAAGTGCTGGTGTTACTGATCTAGGAATATTGGGGTCTCTTTGAGAAGGACGGAGCCTTTCTCGGCTCTATCAAGAAGCTAAGGTCCTTGAAACCCAAATCCCACCAAAGGCGCCACAACCAGAGGCTTTCAGTCTCACAAATGCCAACTATGAAGCTCACTAACTACAGAGAATTTAATTACCAGGAGCTAAGGATTGAGAAAGCAGAGCTCCTGTACAGCAGGAGGGGTCTTGGGAATGGGATTCCACCGAGAATCATTACTCAGGAGTTAATAAGGATTTAGTGGAGAGGAGGAAGAGGGAGATGAGCTGGTAAATCCAATCCTAATTCTAGTTGTCCAGGTCCCTGGAGGGCTTGGTCACACATCTCAGCATGACTTCCAGCAACAGGAAAAAGAGAGATACGGAAAAAAAATAATAACAAAATAAAACAGACCACCTTACAGCATCGTTAGCCTCTGGCTATGGTGGAATCAGCGACTTAGTTGGATTAGATAGTTCTGGCATCTCTAGCCTTAGGGAGGGAGTTTACTGCCAGATTCAAGGAATTTCCAGCTGTCAGGCAAGAAAAGAAGCTGGCCATTGTTCTTCTGGGTTCTTTATCCTAAAACTGCCTAGTCAATTTCTTCCTTCTGCTCTTATCACTATAGTATTGGGGGGGGGGGGTTGAGACAGTAAGTGTCGAAGTGTCGGCATACATTTTCTTCAGATCTTACAATTTCCAGGTTGGCGTTTTCTCAGCTTTTCTTGGATGGGTGGCTTTCTCATCCTGGCTTGGATTTTTCCAAGTTGAGACATTTGTCCTTTAAAATCATCAAATTTAAAGTCTTGAAAGAAGGAGGGAAATATTGGGAAGAGGAAGGAAATCAGCAGGAAAGGAAGGGAACGGAGAAAGTACAGGGGACAAATGTGACCAAAATACATTGTGTGGATATATAAAATATGAAATCCATTATGATGTATAATTAGTGTATAAATAATGATAAGTAAGTAACACCATGCCCTTTACTCTTCAGAGCTGCCGGTGAATCCGAGGGTTCTTTCAGGTTTTCTTATCTTTGCTATGAGACTGCTATGCTTCTCCAAGCACCTTGCCCACTTTTGTTTAGTGTGGTAAGGGCTTGGAGAGCAAAGAAAAGGTAGCATGGCAACATCATCCATGTGCGCATGGGTAATCCCGTCACAACTCTGTAGTGTAGAATACACAATCAGAGTGTTTGTTACCCTATGCAGAAAGAAAGGGACAAAAATGGAAAAGGGATCTATCAAATGTAAGGAACTGCCCTCTGTGCTCAAGGCTTATCCCTTGGATATGAGTTCACTGAGCTGGTCCCAACACAGTAAATGCTGCTTCCTGCATGACAAGTGGCTGGCTGTTATGTCTGCTCCTCTGCCAACACTTGTCTGGATTTCTATATGTAACTCTCTACTTACATTTCCTGTGAGTGGCATTTTTTTACAGCTGTTGTTCCTGAGGTCATGTCACCTCCCCCCTCATTAGCCTTTGATACAGTTGCAAAAAGAACACCAGGAGATTAAGAATCTCTGGACTGGTTGGAACCTTAGCTTTGCAGCTTTTCAAAGTAAATGGCCTGGTCATCAGATCACCCCTAAGAGAGTAGGTTCACCTTAAGTCATGCTAAAGAGATTGGTGGAATACCCTGTGTATTGTTGAGATGGTGAACTTTTCCTGACAGAATTCCCTGCCCCTTAATGCCATGCTTCTGGACCCCTTACAGACAGTATCTGTGGGTCTCAGCTGGCCTGATTTATTGACTCCTTCAGAAAAGCAGTCTCTCCTTTTCTATCTGTTTTCTTTTTTCTTTTTCTTTTTCTTTTTTTTTTAGTTTTACCCTTCTTTTTGGTATTTTTGAGACAGTGTCTCCCTTTTAGTACCAGGTGTTCTGGAACTCGGCTCTGTAGACCAGGCTGGCCTTGAACCCACAGAGATCCACCTACCTCTGCCTCCCGAGTGCTGGGATTAAAGGCGTGCACCACCTTTGCTTAATGGTTCATGCTGCCACAACATTATTACTTTTTTTTACATTTTTCCCTCTAAAGCTCCCCTTCCCTCTCTGACACACAGCTCTAGTTCCCCAGGTTTCTCTGTCTGACATCCATTCCAGCCCTAAACAAGCTTGACTTCAGGGCTTTTTTCTTCCTTTCTTCTCCATTCCATTCCCCTCCTCAAAGCAGCTGTGGAAATGTACTGCTTATTTGCCCTGAGGATTTTTCCTTAAATTCTAATAAAGTTGTTCTAAAGCTTCCTTTTGATGCTATGAAGGAAAGTTCACAGAAAAGACCCACATTTTAAACTGAACTTTCTGCAAGGCTTACCACCTGATAAGCACTTCAATGACTGTGGAGAGTTTGGAATGGTGTAGATCTACATCCTAGTCAAATTCTTTGGGGCTTTATTTAATTCCCTAAATAGGCCACAGGTTTCTGAATTAACATCTTGTGACTAACAGAATGTTCTAACTTAACAAAGAAACAGTTCCAGCACCCAAAACCCTGCATGCCATCAAGCAGCTCCTGAGGCCTATGGCTGAGGTTTCTCCTTTGCTGCACCTACCTACTTACTGTTCCACAATGAATTTGAAAAGTGTCCTGATTTATGACCTGTCTTTGTTCTGTTACTATAGAAACGTCATCAAACTGTTCCCACCTGGAAACACGGAATTTGTGGGAATGAGAATTTGTGTCCTCGGCCATTCACCTCCATTACCTCCAGAATAAACTGTCTCTTATCCCCTTGGAGGAGAGAGTTATGCTTTTGGACCAACAAGTCCATTCTTAAATTACTTTATGAATGAGACTAGGGACTGTCTGGGGGGGGGTAGTTTCTCCCCCACATCACTTCCTGACTTCTTTCTTCTCCTTGTGTATACAGTTGCTATTTTGTTTGTTTGTTCTCACTGCTAGCATTGATACAGTCAAGCTTTGTCAGTTTCCAAGTTTACACAACTGTCCTTCCTGAGTTTCAAAACAATGTTCTTTACAACTTATCTGTTTCTCCTTTACTTTTTACTTTTTGTTTCTTTTCTTTGGAGTCAGTCTTATTCAAACTGCAGTCTATACAAGCAAAGAACTTACTCTATGGCTTGAAATCTTAGATGACCTCCACCTTGTAGGCATCCACTTGCCATAGCCTCCCAAGATCTGGTATATAGGCGTGTGCCACAACTCCCAGTTTTGATTTTGGTTCTTCTGCTGTTTATTGATGCCTGTAAACAAATCTTTAAATGTGATTCTCACTAAACATAGAGATGATGTCTATGTGTTTAACATACCAATTTAATAGGACAACCATCCAAACACTTTCTTAACCTGTTCTTTTATTTTAATATTTAATTTTTAAATTATGTGTGTGTGTGTGGCGGGGGTTATGTACGTGTGAGTGTAGTGCCCAAAACAGAGTCCAGAAAAGAATGCTGGAGTTATAGGTTGTTGTGAGTCTGGCATGAGTCCAGAAAACCAAACATAGGTCCTCTGTAAGAATAGTATGTACTCTTTTTTAAAAAAATTATTGGCCTCATTTAATATATGATAAAACTGCATTTATCATATGAATATGAACATTTCATAACTATTGGATGCTACTTTCAAAGACAAACTGTGATTAATAAAAGCTTAAGATAGTAAGAATTTTCTCCATGTAGAAAAAATATGCATCTGTCACTTTGGAAAAGAATTGAAATTATTTGCATTGTGCCTTAGTTTCAATTCCTGTTTGCTTTGATGAAATACTCTGACAAAAGCTACTTGAGATAGAAATGCTTCCTTTGGCTTTTATTATCTGGATTTTATTTGTTCTCTACAGTGTATCACTGTGGGAAGTCAGGGCTGCAGGAACTTGAAACAGCTGGTCACATTCTACCCACCTTAAGAGAGAGTGACAAACTCGGCACATGCTAAGGCTCACTTCTCTAGCTCTACTTATACATTCCTAGATCCTCTGCCCATAGAATGCTGTCACTAACAGTGGGCACCTATTCCCACTGAAATTAATGAAAGTAAGATATGCCCCACAGACCTGCATATAGGCTGGTCTGATGGAGACAATCCTTCATTGAGATTATCTTCATATCCACAAGACTCTTCTTACCATAGAGATACATGCATAGCTATGTTTATTGCAGCTCTGTTCACAATAGCAAAAAGCTGGAACCAACCCAAATGCCCCTCAACTGATGAGTGGATAGAGAAAATGGGGTACATCTACACAATGGAGTTCTATGCAGCAGTAAAAAAAGACAACATCATGAATTTTGCAGGTAAATGGATGGAACTAGAAGATATTATGTTAAGTGAAGTAACACAGTCCCTAAAAAACAAATGAATGGTATCCTTCACCTGTGGATGCTAGTGCCAATAACCTAGTTGTAAATATTTCTTGTTGGGAGTGATGCATATTGGAAAGAATAACGACAACACCAACAACAGAAAAAAACTGCATCAAAGAACTGACTGAAATGGTGAATCTGGTGGGGTGGGGGTGTTGGGACAGGGACACAGGCCTAGATTTGATTTGTAACATAATCTGTACAAATATATATATATATATATATATATATATATTTTTTAAGTTTTAAAAAAGACCAAAAAACAACAACAAAAATTGCTTCAAGTCAGCAGCTAAAATAAATATTGCACACTGATTTTTATTTCACTTTTAATGAAATTAATACAAAAGTTATTTTGTTCAAAAAGTGTGAAGTTAAGTATATTAAGAAATTATTATAAGTTAAGGGATTTTTGTTATCTTTCATACATTTGGCCATTTTTCATTATTTTCATTGTTGGGTATCCTTTGCACAAAGTGATGATTTTTCTAACAAATAATGAATGGTATCCCTTATCTGTGGATGCTGTGCCAATTACCTAGTTGTAAGTGTTTCTTGTGCAGATAATAATTATCCTTACATAATTGTTGTATAATAAAATTAGGCTGGGACAGTACTTATCACCTGAACTTCTGTAGAATTCTGATAGTTATGTTCAACTTCTTAAAGAAAAGACGCAATAGAAAACACATTAGATAATTTCAGAGAAATTATCTAGAGAAGATAATGGGTAGGAGAAGAAAATGGGTAGGAGGAGGTCTCAGTGGTCAAGAGTGACTGCTGCACAGAGACAAGGAACTGAGTTCTGATTCCCAGCAAACATGAAAAGCCAGATGTGGCAATGGTGTTATGAGGAGAAACGAGACTCAAAAATGGCTGGGGCTTGCTGGTCAGCAAGCTAGCTCCAGGCTTAGTGACAGACTTTATTTCAAAGGAATAAGGCAGAAAGTGATGTCAGGATATCTGATGTCTTCCTCTGGGTCCAAATGAACACCTACATCCACATACCCTACATATCAACATTTACATATGCACACAGCACACACACACACACACAGCACACTCACACACATGCAGCACACACACATACCGAGAGAGAGAGAGAGAGAGAGAGAGAGAGAGAGAGAGAAAGAGAGAGAGAGAGAGAGAGAAAGAGAGAGATGATATGCACTAGATTCTAATGTACAGACTTCTCTTCTGATACTAAACTGGAATTCTGTGGCAGAACCCTTTTACTTTATCTGATAGCTTCCTGAGACTTCATTGTACCATGCTGTGAATAGGTTAGACTGTGGCATATAAATTGCACCCTGACTAATTATAATTATAAATTATGAATATAAAGCAAAACAATTTTCTGAGACTTCAAAATTTTTAAAGCATATAAATATAAATCCTTCAAATGAAGCTTATAGTCTTTTGTTTGGGATGTACTTGAAGAATATATCAGAACTCATTTTAATAGAGATGTTAAAAATACAGCTCTGTACATTCCTGGCCTGGGTGTAGATCCTACTCTATTACTGCCAGCTATCTGCCCACAGGCATGTATTTCTGACTCCAAATCTTAAACAAAGTGATCACAACAGAATCTAGTTCCTATATTGTTTTAAAAGTTTCAGTAATACATAAAAAAATGTTTTAAAAAATTCTGACTTGGGCCTGTGAGTGGCTGAGTAGATAAAGGTGCTGCCTCTAACCCCAAGACCTATGTTCAGTCCCCAGGACCCATGTGATGGAAGTTGTTCTCTAAATGCATATTGACATCTGTGTCTACACACACACACACACACACACACACACACACATACACACCACATGCATGAGAATTATTAACTTTCTCAAAGGAAGGGCCATGCACTGAAGATTGATCACAAGGGACAAGCCACATGGAGACAGAACGGTTCTCCACTCGAAAGTAAATTTCCACTGTAACAGTTGACTATTCATTCCAACAGAAGAGCGCTTCTTCAACTCCATTTTATAAGAGAAAGCATCATGGGAGGTAGAAGTCAGTGAGGACCTGCAGGGAGCAAGGAGACTTCCATTATGAGGCATCGGATTGCTGTTGAACTCTAATGAATGGGAATGAGTACAAACTGGCTTCTGTACGTGCACACACAGGTGTGCCTATCAACACTTGTGCAAACAATGTATATAGCATGCATCCACAAAAGAAAAGTAGAGAAAAAGGGGAGCTGAGCACCAGCATTCTCCTCTGCCTGCTTCTTGATTACAGGCAGCTGCGTCAAGGTCTGCTGCCTCGTCCAGCAAAACACATTCCTTCCTTATTTCTGGAAGTCTCCATAGACAGGCAGACAGCAGCATGACATGGACTCTAGAGGGCAAGCCCATGAGACAGAGTGGCTTCCCTCTCACAGATTTCATGGGGAGGGAAGTTCCAAGTCATCTGGTTGAGGAACAGTTGCTGCATAGGCTGCTACAAGTTGTTCCTGATTCCTGGGCAGCAAGGGGAGGCGAAGGAAATTGGAGAGGTGGGCTCACCTCCTTGGATTGGACAATCCCAACATAGCTGAGTCTGGCACCTGAGGTGAGAAAGACATCTGCCATTCTGTAGGTCCAGCACCAGGGAGCCTGTCAGAAGGTCACAGATGAAAACACCTCTGGCAATGCTTGCCATTTCCTTCACAAAAGCTCTAAGATAGAGGCTTCTGTAGGCAGGCATGGCCAACTGGTCTCTGCACTTAAATCGTAATTGAAAAATAAGAAATAAAAAAATCAAAATACAAAAATGCCTTATATTAAACATTCAAACTTTTAGAAATAAGGAAGGATATTTGGTGACAGCAATGAAAAATAGTAATTGACAAATAAGAAAGAAAAAATTCAAAAATCAAAAATTCCTAAAATAAAACATTATAAACAAAGATTCTTGAACTTACTCCAACAATGGCCAGGTACACACTAGAAAGAAAGGAACTGAAAACAAGAGTGAGAAAACAAATAACATTCATCACATGTGAGAAATGACCAGTCAAACCCAAGCAATGGAAGGCCAGGTGGCAGACTAAGGATGACAGCTCAGCACTGTATACTCACCAAAACCACTCTCTGTGAAGATCAAGGTGGAACAAGGGCATTCTAGAATGAGTGAGTTACAGAACTTAAGGCCAGCCAACTCACAGAATGGGGTAATTAAGGTCTTTACAGTGAAATAAATGCTGTGAAAGGTAAATGATAATCAAAGGTAAAAAGACAAAGCACTCCGGAGGCAGAGGTAGGTGGATCTTTGTGAGTTCAAGGCCAGCCTGGTCTACGAAGTGAGTGCCAGGCCAGCCGAGGCTACAGGGAGACACTGTCTCAAAAAGACCAAAAACAAACAAACAAACAAATAAATAGATAAATAAATAAAATGAATGACTAAATAAATAATGTGTGTGTCAATATGAAATATTTTTTTAATTTTTTTAATTTATTTTTTTATGTGTATGAATGTACTGTCTGCATCTAAGTTTGTGCACTCATGTCATGCAAAGCCGCGGAGGTCAGAAGAGGGTGCCAAATTCCCCTGGAACTGGAGTTAAAGACGGTTCTCAGCCACCATGTGGGTGCTGGGGATTGAACCCGGGTCCTCTGCAAGAACAGTTGGCGCTCTTAACCGCTAGGTCATCTCTTTTTTTGAGACAGGGTCTCCCTATAGCCCCAGCTGGCCTGTAACTCACTGTGTATACCAGGCTGGCTTTGAACTCACAGAGATCTGCCTGCCTCTGCCTCCCTAGTGCTAGGATTAAAGGTGTGTGCCACCACACCCGGCTTAATGATAGTTCTTAGCCACCATGTGGGTGCTGGGAATTGAACCTGGGTCCTCTGCAAGAACTGCTGAACCATCCCTCCAGCCCATCAATCTGAAATATTAGTAAATAGTGCTTTCTCATCCTTTGACTCTTACCATATCTCAAAGACATAACATACATACATCAGTAATTTTAACACTATTTTATATTTTCCAATTCTTATCACATATATTTGTTTGCTTGTTTGTTTGTTCAACATGTGTGATCTGTATATTGGCCTGTGCACATGATGGCACAGCTATGAAGGTCAGAGTTGTGCAACTTGCAGGAGGCAGTTCTCTTCTTCCATCATATGAGTACCAGTGATTTAATTCAGGTTGGCAGAGTTGGCAGCACTTTCCTCATCGAGCCACTTCACCAGCCTTATAACACGATTTTAAATATTTATTTTAAAATAGGAATGTTTGATAGAAATTATAATATATGCTATTTTAATAAAATTATGCATGTGTTTATAATATTGTGTACATAATGTCGGGTGAATTTGATGAAATCTGAGCATTGATTCCACCCTATAGTTATGTATAATACAACTGTCTTCTGGAGACTTATGGGTTAAAAAAAAAGGGGGGGGGAATACAGATAGACATGAAACCTTTTCATCAAAAACTTTGCAATTCAAATCTTAAAACTAACTATGGGAAAAGATTTGTGGGTTCCAACAGGACAAAATGTCACCAACTCAACGGCTGAGAAAGAAAAGATACAGCTTTGCATTGAGTAGGATGTACCAGAAAGTGCCAACTGAAAGGTTGACCCGTCTGAACATTGAAAGGAAGAAAAGCCTCAGATTGCCATAAACATTGAACCCCTCTGTGGATCCTTCATGTAACAACTATTTATAATGAGTCCTAATGAAACTTACCTTCTAGGTGCCACAAAGGTTTTGATATGAGAGACTTTCTTGCCTCCCCCCC
>VZQC01009358.1:1643583-1837656 GCA_009823505.1 Rhizomys pruinosus
TTAACATATCATCCAAACATATGTGTCTATACCAAAGTAACCTACCATAACTATTAGTGCTGTTTAAATACCTATATATCTAATTGCTTGTGCTTCATTAGTAGAATCAAAAGGTTATTCCTGGACAAACTGTCAGCCCAAGAAAGAAAACAGCCAGAATTGACCAGAGTCCAAGACAACAGCTCCAGAGAGAGTGGACTGTTTTGCTTCTCATCTACCTGTGCCCCTTTTCTAAGCCTAGGGAATAATCTGCGGAAGAGGGGGCATGGTAGAATGTAAGGGCTGCGATTGGGGTGAATGGTGAAACTACAGCAATGTAGTCTGGACACTCATTTGATCAACTTGATTGAACATACAACCCCTCACCCCCCGCTGGAAGGTGGGGCTGTGGGGGTTTGGGCGCAACAGCCTGCAAATTGGTTTTGCATGAAGGATGCTTGTACTCATGGATTATCACTTATAGCTAAAAAATGAAAAAAAAAACTGAAAGATGCAGGACAGTTATGGCAGAATGCATGATCTGGGATGGGGTGGGGGTGGGGGGGAAGGGAAAGGGAAATATGCCTGAACTGAATTGGAACATGATGTATGAAATGCACAAAGCATCAATAAAAAAATGTTAAAAAAGTATTGTGTATATAGTAGTCTTTTACAGCCTTGTGTGTGTATATGTGGATCTACAGAGCAAAAGAGAAGGAAACAGTAAATCTTCCATATTTTAATGAAATTACATTAGAATTAATTTGAAAGCAATTGTGATAAGATTTAATGCTAACTATAATATAATCTCTGGAAAAATAACTACAAAATTATTTTATAGCATTAAAAATTTCAACAACTAAATTTTAACAAATATAATTAAGACTACAGAGGCTATTTTGATTATTTGGATAAGAAGGTCCATAGGAAGCTTCAAGTGAACGCTTTGTCCCCAGGTGATGCACAGTTAGTTCTGAGAGATTTAGAAGGTGTGACTTTGCTGAGGAAGCATGCCACTGGGGTAGGCTTTACTCTTGCACAAGAACATTCCATGGGCACTTTCCATATTCACAAGCACACATACACACACACACACACACACACACACACAAGCACACACACACAGAAAGAGAGAGACAGAGAAAAAGAAACTTGTTATATCTAAGTAAATAATGCATGTTAGTGTTTTGGAAAATCATTTTCAAATCTACATTCTATGCAAAAAAATCTATAGTCATTAAACTCCATTTTAAAATTGTATAAATTTTGCATAATTTGACAGACTGATCATGTGATATATTAACCAATATTGTCACCTTCACACTGACATGTCCACAGCTTTATACCTCTAATACTTGGCTGTGTTTAATTTACCAATGGAACCGTTTTCAAATTAGACCTTCATTCATTCTCCTTGCAAGGAAGCCCATGTTTGATTTCTTGGCTCATGCCTTTCAACATCCTAATACACACCTGTCAGTTTTAGCTCAGTATAATTGAAAGCACTGTTTGTTTATTTTCTTCTCCATCCCTGGTTGATAAATAAAGGCTGTACCAGAGTCTGTTTGCCCCTCCTCTTCTTCCCTTCTCCTTCAGCTACAGTGGAGCATCCAGCCCCTCTGTTTATGTCCAATTTGTGGATCCTGATGAGAAATGAATCTTTGGCAGAGATCATTAATTTTATAGCTTGTGTTTCAAAAAGTAGTTCCTAGCTATTTACATCTCTTCATTTTAACACCCGAGGAAATGGTCGTGCCCCAGATATAAAACTCAAAAGCAAAGTGTGTTTACAGTCCCCCTCTAAATATAATTCATGGCTCAGAACAGGTCTTTATGGTGCATGATCAAATATTTTCCTGGGGTTGAATTGGATGTGCAGGAAGTGTCTTGATCCTTTGATTCAAAGACATTCAGCATCCAGCTTGATTGCAGTATCCAATATGGAATTATTACAATGCATGTTTTCAGGAAGAGTCAGTCTTTGAATTAGCTGGTATAAATGTCACATGTTATGAAATGTTTTTATTCTAGGAAAAAAAATCCAACAGAGATTATACAGTACTGTCTTCGCTTGTTTATGAAGGCAAATTACATCTGAAATCTCTCCAGTGCTTGGTATACACCATGCATTTGAATTTATGTACTGCAGAGTAAAAGATATCTTGGGACAGAGAGAGGGTTCTACAGGTAAATGTTCTTGACACCAAGCCTGATGACCTGAGTTCAATCCGTGATACACACATTGCAAAAGAGAACCAACTCCAGCAAGTTGTCTTTTGATCTCTCTATCATGCTGTGTCATACATTCACCCTCCAATAAACAAACAAATAATTAAGTAAATAAATAAATAATGCGGTCAAATTTTTAAATTTTGTATTGAACTTTTGCTAATTTCATACAACATTTATTAATCAAATTTAGACCGATTCTACTTCTTGCCCCCCTCCCTGCCAGAGCTCATGCATTCTGCCATATATGTCTTATATCTCTTTCTCAGTCTTCTTTTTTTTTAAGTTTTTCAATGCATAAGTTTACTGTTTGGGGAAGAATTTTACTGATTCAGTCAGTTGTTTGACCCAGTCTATTTTTGTTGTTGTTGTTCCTTTCAATTTGTATCTCTTCAAAGCATGCATATATGCATGCCACACACAAACTAAAATTATGACGTCTGAAAATAAACTATAGGATAATTCCAAAGCATGTTTAGGGGATTGACATTTTGACTGTAAGATTGTATGCAGATAAAGAAAGAAAACATTATGCTAAATGCTGACCCACAGAATTGGGATTCCTTCATACCATCTTCATACCATGTTCACAGAGTGTCAGGTAAAATTCCTTTAGATTTATTACTATATATTACACAGAATCTCATGAGTGCAGTCTAGGAATATGTATTCTCATTTCTTTTCTGGATGTTTTGCTCAGGATTTAAAATTATTCTAGAGTGTGAGGTTGATTCTTTCTCTTTAAAGGGTTCATGAGACATTAGAAGTAAGCAGCTGGTAGAAGAGCAAACAGGATGAACCTGAGGTACAAGGGATAGATGGATCAGGCCATAAACTCAGGGTTTGTTTTCATGTTCCTGTGCCTTCAATGCCTACCTTTCATCATCTCATATTAGAGCTCTGGTACTAATGAAGTCCCAACTAACTTTTTTTTTTCACATAAATTTATTTATTTATTTATTTTTAACAAATCTAGACCCGTGTTCCCGCTCATTCCCCCACCGCGCCAGAGCTCATGCATTCTGCCAGACATGCTTTCCATCTCTTAGTCATTCTCAATATTTTCCATGGGGAAGTTGACTGTTTTGAGCAGAAGTTCACTGTTTCAGTCAGTTCTTTGATGCAGTCTTTTCTGTTGTTGTTGTTGTTTCCAAAATGCATTATGCCCAACTGCTTTGGACAAAAGCTCAGGGGGCCCTATACAAGAAATACTTACAATTGGGTAATTGGCACTAGCATCCACAGATGAGGGATATCATTCGTCGTTTGTTTTTCTGGGACTGTGTTACTTCACTCAGCATGATGTCCTCTAGCTCCAGCCATTTTCCTGCAAAGCTCGTGATGTCTTTCTTTACTGCTGCATAGAACTCCATTGTGTAGATGTACCACATTTTCTCTATCCACTCGTCAGTTGAGGGGCATTTAGGTTGGTTCCAGCTCCTTGCTATTGTGAAGAGAGCTGCAACTTTTAACTTTTATACTTTTAATGATTCAAATAGAAAATTAACAGGAGCCCAATATGATATTGGAAATGTATATGGACGAGAGAAAATTGAAAGAGGATTTTATAAATCAGATTATAAAATAAGTTTTATCTTCCTTTAGTGTTGGTGACTAGGATCAACTGACTTAGGATAAGGGGAACACAGGGGCCTTGGAAGGCAGCTGTGTCTTAGATAGGGTGGAGGGACTGAAGACAGTCTTTCATAGAACCCTGCTAGTTTGTGGCTTTCTGTGTTAATCTCCATCTGTTCCATAAGGAAGCTTCACTGGTGAGGAGTTGAGAGATACATTTAGATTCTCTCTGTCCCCTCTTCTACTATGAGCCTTGGGTGTAGAGGTTACATGGTAGATATGTCATTTACACCTGGGCACCTCATAGTCATCTATTCTTTATATTTGATTAGTTGCAGAATGAAATCTGTAATAGTCTCCATTTGTTGCAGAAAAAAAGCTTCTTTGTATAATATAAGACTCCTATATTAAACCTCTACCACCCAGAGCTCAGGGACCACTGTGTAAAGGAGACATAAAGACTGTAAGAACCAGACGTGGTGGATGACCACAAAGAAAGTGTTACTTATATGAATATGCAGCAATAGGAAGAGTATACACAAGATTCATGCAAACACAAACCAAACAAAAAGCATCTTAGAAGTGGAGAAATGGGTCAGAAGCTCCACTCTTAAGTGAGAAACTATTAGCAACTAATATCTACTGGGAGAGGGAAAGTTGGTTTTCTTTAAAGGAGTGATGCTAGATAAGTTGACCTGGATCCAGTGGATAGACTCATACCAATGGACATTTTGTAACACAATCTTAACTCAATAGACCTTAACAGATACATATACATATACATATACATGAAATCTGACGGATGGAGCTATGTGGAGTAAAGATAAGGGAGGGGGTCTAAATATAATCAAGATGTGTTGAATAGAATACACAAAAATTTAATAACATAGTTTTAAAAAATGAATGATAGGCTGGAGATATGACCCAGTCAATAAGAACACTGGCTGTTGTTTCAGATAACCTGGGTTTATTTCCCAGAATCCATGTTGTGGCTCACAACTGCCATGTAATTCCAGTCCACAGGGATCTGTCACCCTCTTCTGTTCTACATGGGCATTGTATGACATGGTGCACTTACATACATGCAGGCAAAACACCCACGCACACAAAATAATAATAAATTTCTTTTAAATGGAAATTAAGGGACTGGAAATATGGCTCAGTGGGTTAAGAGTACTGATGTTCTTACAGAGAACCCAGGTTCAATTCCCAGCACCCACATGGCAGCTAAGAACTGTCTTTAAGCCAGACTTAGTGGCGCACGCCTTTAATCATAGCACTTGGGAGGCAGAGGCAGGCCGATCTCTGTGAGTTGAAGGTCAGGCTGGTCTATAGAGTGAGTTCAAGGCCAGCTGGGGCTACAGGGAGATGCTGTCTCAAAAAAAAAGACATAAAAATGGAACTTAATTGATCAGGGGTATAATTTTAAGATAAGTCTCGTGTGGTCTGAAGATGGTGAGGAGACTCCAAGACTCCATCAACTAAATAAGCAAACCTATCTAGGTGCACTGGCACATACCAGTATTCTCAAACACCAAATAGGTTGACACAGGGGGTTATTCCACTTAGTGAGACCTAGTATGTCCAACTTGATAATTAGCTGTCTCTCTCAACAAGTAAAACAGGGCTGGGGAGACGATCAGTGGTTAAAGTATTTGATGCACATGTGTGAGGACCAGATTTCAGAAGCCAAGAAAATGCTAGGTGCTGGTGATCCACCTGTAATTTTAGACTCAAAAGGCAGTGAGAGGTGATGCCTAGAGCAAGTTGGCTAGTGAGAACATGCACACACAAAACATGCACATCACATACAAATGAAAATGGTGAAGAAGAAAAACGTTTGTTTTGCTGGGATTATATCTCAGTGATAAAGCACGTGCTTTCACTAAGCAGGGTTCTGAACTCAGCCCTCTCATAAAACAAGATAGCCTAGCGGTTAAGAGCGCCGACCACTCTTGTAGAAAACCCAGGTTTGATCCCCAGCACCCACATGGCGGCTGAGAACCGTCTGTAACTCCAATTCCAGGAGAACTCCAGTTCCAGGGGAATCTGAAGCCCTCTTCTGACCTCCGAGGCATTGCACGACATGGGTGCACAGACCTACTTGCAGACAATACATTCACACACATAAATAAATAAATAAATAAATAAATAAATAAATAAATAAATAAAATAAAAATTAAAAAATTCTAAAAAAAATACTTAAAAAATAAGCAAACTATGCATAAGGGGAAAAGACAGAATGCATTCTAAAAGAAAACAATCAGCAGTCCTTGGAAGAACTGTTGTTCCTAGCCTGTGTGTGGTTGTAGTAGAGGAAGCTATAGAGAAATTGGAGTACAAAGTTTGTGACTTCTGCTGTGGGGATAGTGCAGCCGTTAAAGGCTGAGGCTAGGAACCACAAAAAAAAAAAAAAAGTTTGTGACTTCTTTAATAGAGTGCATGAAGCCCTGTTCTCAATCCACGGCACTGATAAACTGGGCATGGTAGTACAGTAATATAATGTCAGCACTTGGGAAGTAGAGGCAGGTGGACCAACACCTAAGATCATCCCTAGCCTCATAGGATATATAAGGCAAGTCAGGAATACATGAAACCCTGTTTCAAAAAAGAAAATGAAAGAGATGAAAAGAAGAAAGAGAGAAAGAAGGAAAGAAGGAAAGGAGAGAAGGAAAGAAGGAAAGAAAGAAAGAAAGAAAGAAGGAAGGAAGGAAGGAAAGAAAGAAGGAAGGAAGGAAGGAAGGAAGCATGGAAGGAAGGAAAGAAAGAAAGAAAGAAAGAAAGAAAGAAAGAAAGAAAGAAAGAAAGAAAGAAAGAAAGAAAGAGAAAGAAAGAAAGAAAGACACTTGAAAATTCAGTAGTATCTTATGAAATAGATTTGTGAAAGACATGTTGGGCTATCTGAAGTTGCAAGAAAATGGAGCTAGTATCTGGAAAATACACAGCAAAGACACTTGTAAATGAACACATATTTCAAAATGCATTGCTGGAAATTGTTTTGTGGGTTAAAGCCATGTGCAGAAACCTCTACCAGAGGCCCCAGATACACCTGGTACTGGGATCCTCTAGGCTCCAGCATCCTGTCAGTGGTCCAGGTAATGAGCCTCTATTCTTATTCCCTATTCTCTCTCTTCATTTATATCCTATGATTTTTATAAACCAAATCAATATTTTATGCCATGAAATTTGGATGCAATTGATACTGAGCACTGCTATCTGGAACATATAGTTTCCAGGGAGTGGAATGGCCAGACCCATAGTGGGCTGAGACTTCCTATATCAGTTAATCATCAGACAATCTCCACATCCCAACAGACATCTCCACAGACATCCCCACAGACAAATCTGATCTGGAAAATCTTTCACTTGAAACTCCTTTCTCCAGTGAATATAGGCTGTGTGAGGTTGACAGTGAAAGCTAACTAGGACACAAACCAGCCATGTTTCCTGGAAATTTCCATTTAAGATCTAAAATATTTCCACACTCTTGAAATTCTCCTTATCATTTTAGGATTCCAGATGATATCTGCTCTACATGTTTTTACTGTCTTATATTGATTCTATTAAAGACAAGTTCAAGGTTGTAAAGAAAGAGTCCACCACTCCAATTAAAGTATACCCACAGGGTAAATAAAACTTTACTTGTGATCAGATGGGTGTACAGCTCAAAAAAGGCAAGGAACAAGCACACAGGAGCAGGAAATTTGATTTTTGTCCTAAAGCATGAATACTGTCTTTTCCCTGTTGACTGGGGTCTTACCTCATAGTCTTTCACAGTTGTAAAAGAACTGACAAAAAGGAAATGAAGGAAGAAGAGGTTGGCCTCTCTGGGACGTCAACTTCAAGCAGTGTAAAGGACCTTTGTATAAAGAAGAGTTTTACAGATTGGAAGGGAATGGGCTAAAATATATTAATTCCTTGTCAGAAGCATATTTCTCTAAAGTTGAGATTAAAAGATTTGAATTCCTGTTTTAAATAGATAAATAAAAGTTATTTAGTGCTTGGGCTGGAGAGATGGCCTAGCGGTTAAGAGCGCCGACCGCTCTTGCAGAGGACCCGGGTTCGATCCCCAGCACCCACATGGCGGCTGAGAACCGTCTGAAACTCCAATTCCAGGAGAACTCCAGTTCCAGGGGAATCCGAGACCCTCTTCTGACCTCCGCGGCATTGCACGACACGGGTGCACAAACTTGCATGCAGACAGTACATTCATACAAATAAATAAATAAATAAATAAATAAATAAATAAATAAATAAATAAATAAACAAATAAATAAAAAAAAGTTATTTAGTGCTTGACATAAAGAAACTGATATGTAATATGTCTGATAATCCAAATACTCATTCCATAGATTTCTTTTCATAGTTTTCACTGTGGAAAGGGTAAATCACATAAAGTGTTGTGGCGGGTTTTGTATATTTTTATTGAATTTTTGTGTATTTAAAACAAAATATTTTAATCATCATTATAACATCTCCCCTATCCTCATCCTTCCATATCCCATCCAAAAAATTTCATGCATTCTTTTTTTATGTTGAGGCCTATCAAGTGAAGTTAGTGTACCCAGATGTCCCTCAAGGAAACTCATCCACTTGGCTGGGTATCCTCTCTAGAGCCATTCCCTTAATATCAGTAAGCAGCTGGCAAAAATTCTTCTACTGAGATTGGGACCTGCTGTCCATTTCCCCAGTTCTAAGCTGGGTCCTTGTCTTCTTGAGTTTACATGAGTCTTCTGGATGCTGACACCATTATTGTAGGTTCATATGGGTCAGGTCTCAAGAACCCATAAGACTCTGTTTCCATATGGTTGTGCACCTTCTCCCCTGGCTATTATAATCTTTTGACCCTCTCTTCCACAATGGTCCCTGATCCCTGAGTGAGTGACATTTAATATACGAATCCTGTCCAGAGGACCACACTCTGCACTCCTACATTTTTGTCATTTGTGGCCTTTTATGTTCACTGCCCTCTGTAGCATGAGGGAGCTTCATTGATGAGAATTGAAAGATAAATTACTATTCACTCTACTTTTTAAATTTTATTTATTTATTTATTTATTTATTTATTTATTTATTTATTGTTATTAAACTTTTTCCATAAGTCATACATCCTTTTTCAATCAAATTTAGAATAATTTCCCCCTTTTCAATCAAATTTAGAATAACTTCCCCTCCCTTGCCCCCCACCCCACCTGAGTCTCTACACTCTGCCATATATGTCTTGAACCTTTGTCTGAGTATTTCCAGAGTTTTTTTTCCAGTACTTTTGTTTGCTGTTCTATTGTTTGCCATATATAATATATATATATATATATATATTTATACATATATACGTACATACATACATACATATACATACACCTGAATTGGAGGATTTTTTTTTTTTCTAAAAGATGTCATGTTTTCCTTAAGGAAGTGCTCGAATGTTCCTCCTTGGCAAACACAAACAACAATCAATCCTACCCTTGTGCTCCACATTGGGGTCTTTCCCTCCTATTGTCCCCTAAATAAAGTCCAGTAAGCATGTGTCTTGTCTTGATCTTCCTGTACTGGCTTCCATAATACAGCCCAGGTAGTCCAACAATGGCAGTCTATACTCTGACGAGGCTGAAATCCCCTTAGCTTCTTAGTCCACAAGCTTGATATCTCAGTACCCCCAATCTGGCATTGAAGGTTTGGAGGATTCTTGGAGAGACATGAGTCTTCATTCCATCTTGAAAGGTTAAAAAAGGTGTGTCTCGTGTCTGTGAAGAGTGGCAAAAGCAGTGGCAGCCACAGAGTAGATGCACTTGCCAGTAAGAATTGAGGACAGGCCAAATAAAAGTGCTCTCTCTTTTCTCTTTTTGTCTTTTTACTAAGATCTCAAGTTTTATATCTGAAGTACAATATCTCTGGTCTTACTGATTGTTTATTTCTGGTTTTACTTTCCTTTTGGATGCTTAAGGCCACACAGTTAGCCCAGATTAACCAAGGTTTTTGTTTTCTTGAGGTCAGTTGAGGATCTGGTCCTGAGAGTTCTCTGGGGTTTTGGGGGGGAAGGAGGAGGGTTGGGAACCCCTGGCTCCTTTCAGCTTTTCATTTACCATTTCCATCCACTAGAGGACAAAAATCAGGTCTTGTTAGAACAGGCTTCCTTTTTCTGAAGCATAAGCAGACTTTCCTCTTTACAAACTGGACACTGGCTGAAGACCTATTAGTGGATCTCCAAGACCTTCCTACACAGGAAGACTGGTGACCTACATTTTCAGGACATTCCTTTTTTTTTTTTTAATTTCATTTATTTTTGGATGTGTAGGAGTGTACTGTCTTCATGTAGGTTTGTGCACCCATGTCGTGCAATGCTACGGAGGTTAGAAGAGGGTCTCTGGATTTCCCTGGAACTGGAGTTCTCCTGGAATTGGAGTTACAGACGGTTCTTAGCCGCCATGTGGGTGCTGGGTATCAAACCCAGGTCCTCTGCAAGAGCAGTCGGTACTCTTAACCATTAGGCTATCTCTTCAGCTCCTCAGGACATTTCATGGTATACACCCATGCAGAATCCCTTATGACTTGGTTTACCTCTAAGGGCAAGGAACAAAGTTATCCCTTAGATCCCTCAGCCAAATTGGTATGTCCATTAAGTATGGTCGTTAAGCACCAAGAAAGGCTAAGTTACACCAGCATGATACATTGCACCTACATTAAAATTGTATCTTTTGAAAACAAACTGTTATTTCCAAATCATATTTCTTGATTCACATTTTTCCATTTTAATTTTACATTACTCTAAAAGATGCATAGATATTCTCCATCATATACCAAAAATCCAAGGTCTGAAAATAAATGGTAGGCTAGTTCTAAAACCTGTTTAAGGATTCACAATATAAGAGCACAGGTGTTTTCAGATCATGAGAACTATAACATTAATGTTGCTCAGTTGGCCTTACTAGTTACTTGGTGCTAGAATCCACAGATGAGGAATACTATTCATTGTTTTTCTGGGACTGTGTTACTCCACTTAGCATAAAATCTTCCAGTTCCATCCATTTACCTGCAAATTTCATGATGCCATCTTTCTTTACCTTTGCATAGAAATCCATTGTGTAGATGTAACACATTTTCTCTATCCACTCGTCCATTGAGGGGCACTTGGGTTGGTTCCAGCTTTTTGCTATTGTGAACAGAGCTGCAATAAACATGCCTGTACATGTATCTCTGTGGTAGGAAGAATCTGATGGATATATGCCCAGAAGTGGTATGGCTGGGTCAGGTGGTAGGCTCATTTTGAGTCTTTTAAGGGTTCTCCACACTGCTTTCCATAGTGGTTGTACAAGTTTGCATTCCCACCAGCAGTAGATGAGTGTTCCCCTTTCCCCGTACCCTCTCCAGCATTTGGTATCATTTGTTTTCTTGACATTAGCCAGCATTATCCCAGTGAAATGATATCTTAAAGTGGTTTTAATTTGCATTTCCTTAAGTATTAGTGATGTTTCTCATCCATCTCTATTTCCTCGCTTGTGAAGTCTCAATTCAGCTCTTTGCTCCATCTTTTGAATGAGTCATTTGTTTTCTTACTTCGTTTTTTGAGTAGATTATATATTCTGGAAGTTAATGCTATGTCAGATGCATCAGCAATGAAAGCTTCCTCCCATTCTATGTGTTTTCTCTTCACTGTCCTGATTGTTTCTTTTGCTGTACAGAATATTTTGAATTTAATAAGGCCCCACTTGTCAATTGTTGAACTTATTTCCTGTGCAGCTGCTGCATGATTTAGAAAGTTTTTTCTTACCCCTATGTCTTGCAAGTTGCTGCCAACTTTTTCTTCTATCACCTTCAGAGTTTTGGGGTTCACATTGAGGTCTTTGATCCACTTGGAGTTGATTTTTGTACACAGTGAGAGGTAGGATTTTAATTTTATTCTTCTACAAGTGGTGATCCAATTTTGCGAACACCACTTGCTGAAGATGCTGTCTTTCCTCCACTGAGTCTTTTTGGCCCCCTTGTCAAATATGAGATGGCTGAAATTATATGTGCTCAAGTTTGGATCTTCAGGTTTGTTCTGTTGGTCTACGGGTCTGTTTTTGTGCCAGCACTAGGCTGTTTTTATGATTATAGCCCTGTAGTATAGTTTGAATCTGGTATAGAAACTACCTCTGTATTGCTCTTTTCACTCATGGTTGCTTTGGCTATTCCAGGTCCTTTGATGCTCCATATGAATTTAAGAATTTTTTTTCTAAGCCTGTCAAGAATGTCTTGGGGATTTTAATCGGAATTGCATTGAATCCATATATTAATTTGGGTAGAATGGATATTTTTTTAATTTTTTTTTATTAATTTTATTTATTTCTGTATGTGTATGAATGCACTGTCTGCATGCAAGTTTGTGCACCCGTGTCATGCAATGCCGCGGAGGTCAGAAGACAGTCTTGGATTCCCCTGGAACTGGAGTTCTCCTGGAATTGGAGTTTCAGACGGTTCTTGGCCGCCATGTGGGTGCTGGGGATCGAACCTAGGTCCTCTGCAAGAGCGGTCGGCACTCTTAACCGCTAGGCCATCTCTCCAGCCCCTAGAATGGATATTTTTACTATATTAATTTTTCCAATCCATGATCATGGGGGGGTCTTTCCATCTTCTGATGTCTTCTTCAATCTCCTTCTTCATGAGTTTATAATTTTTGTTGTAAAGATCTTTGGTGTCTTTGGTTAGGTTTATTCCTAGGTATTTTACTGTTTTTGAGGCTATTGTTATTGGGAAGGTCTCCTTGTATTCCTTCTTCAGTTGCTTGTTGTTGGTGTAAAGAAAGACTACTGATTTTTCTAGGTTAATTTTGTATCCTGCCACTTTACCGAAATTCTTAATCATTTCTAGGAGTTTTCTAGTATAGTTTTTAGCATCCCTTATGTTAAGTATCTTATCATCTGCAAAAAGGGATACTCTGACTGCCTCTTTTCCAATTAGTATTCTTTAATTTCCTTTTCTTGCCTTATTGCCCTAGCCAGTGTTTCAAGCACTATATTGAAGAGGAGTGGTGACAAGGGGTAGCCTTGCCAGATTCCTACCTTTATGGGGAATCCTTCTAACTTTTCTCCATTTAGGATGATGTTGGCTGTGGGTTTCTTGTACATGGTTTGATTTTGTTGAGGAATGATCCTTCCAGTACTTTAATTCTAGTACTTTAATCATGAAGGGATGCTGGATTTTGTTGAAGGCTTTTTCTGCATCAATTGAGAGTATCCTGTGGGTTTTGTTCTTCAGGCCATTTATGTATTTTATGATATTTACTGATTTTCATATGATGAACTATCCATGCATCTCTGGTATGAATCCAACTTGATCATAGTGAATGATCTTTTTGATGTAGGTCTGTATATGGTTTGCATGTGTTTCATTGAGAATTTTTGCATCTGAGTTCATTAAGGTGATGGGACTATAGTTCTCTTTTTTGGTTGCATCCTTGCCTGGTTTTGGTATTAGAATGATGCTGGCTTCATGGAAGGAATTTGGGAGATTTCCCTCTTCTTGTAGCCTTCCAAACAGAGTAATAAGGGTTGTAAGTCCTCTAAATGTTTTATATAATTATACTGTGAAACCATCTGGGCCTAGATTTTTTAGTTGGAAGTCTCTTATTATATTTCCAATTTCTTCATAATCATGGGTCTGTTTAAGATGTCAACTTCTTCTTGGCTTAGCTTTGGTGATTCTCCAGATTGCAGATATTCATACATTTCTCTTAGGTTTTCAAATTTAGTAGAGTATAGGTTTATGAAGTATTCCCATATGATCGTCTGGATCTTTTCATTGTCTGTTGTGATATTTCCCCTTTCATCGTGAATTCTATTGATTTGGAGTTGCTCTTTCTTTCCTTTGGTTAACTGAGCTACAGGTCTGTCTTTCTTGTTTATTTTCTCAAAGAACCAACTTTTGGGTTTGTTGATTTTTTATATTGTTTTCTTTGTTTCTAGTCCATTGATTTTTGCTCTGATTTTTTTTTTTTTTTAATTTCTTCCGATCTGTTGCATTTAGGGTTCATTTGTTGTTGTCTTTCAAGCGTTTTTAACTGCAATGTTAGCTCATTTATTTGTGTTCTTTCTGTGTTTTTTTTTTTTTTTTGTTGTTGTTGTTGTTTTGTTTTGTTTTGTTTTAATGTAGGTACCCAGGGCTATAAACTGCCCTCTTAGGGCTGTTTTTAAAGTTTCCCATAGGTTTTTATTTTTGCATTGTACTGTCATTGTCATTTAGTTCCAGGAATGCTTTTATTTCTTTCTTTATTTCCTCCTTTACGCATTCATTATTCAGGAGTGTGTTGTTTAGTCTCCATGTGTTCCTGTAGCTAGCAGGGCTTATCCTGTTGTTGAAATTGAACTTTATTGCACTAAGGTCTGATAGAATGCATGAAATTCTTTCATTTTTTTTTTTGTACTTGTTTAGGTTTTTTCTGTGTCCAAGTATGTGGTCAATTTTGGAAAATGCTCTGTGGGGTGCTGTGTAGAAAGTATATTCTCTGGTGCTTGGGTGGAATATTTGGAAGATGTCTGTGAGGTACATTTGCTGTATTGTATTTTTCAGTTCAGATGTCTCTCAGTTTATTCTCTGTCTGGTTGATCTGTCCAAAGGACTCAGTGGGGTATTGGAATCCCCTACTACGAGTGTGCTGGGGTTAATCTGTGCCTTGAGGGCCTGTAGAGTTGTATTTATAAAGATTGGTGTACCAGAATTTATTGCATAATATTCATGATTGTGAAGTCTTCATGGTCAATTTTCCCTTGGTAAGGATGTAATGGCCCCCTTTGTGTCTTCTAATTGCTTCTATTTGATGTCTGTTTTGTCTGATATTAAAATAGCAACTCCTGCTTTCTTTTTGGTACCATTTGTTTGGAATATTTTTTCCATCTTTCACTTTAAGTTGGTGCCTATCCTTGAGGGTGAGATGGGTTTCTTGTGGACAGCATATCAACAAATTGTTTCCTAATCCATTCTCCCAGTGTATGCCTTTTAATTGGGGAGTTTAGTCCATTATTATTTAAGCTTATAATTGAGAGATGTGTGTTGCTTCCTTTCACCTTATTATCCATTTACCTTTTTGTTCTAGGTGACTACCTCTGCAGTTCTACTTTGGTTAATTTCTCTTTCAATGTGCCTGGAGGTAGTTGCTCCTCTCCCCTCTCCTTAGAATTGTTTCAATTATTCTCTGAAGGGTTTGTTTTCTGGAGATGTATTCTTTCATCTTGTTTATGTCATGGAAGATTTTTCTCTTTCCTTCAACTAGAATCAACATTTTTGCTGGGTATAGTATCCTGGCTTGGCATTTATAGTCGTTTAGCACTGGGAATGCTTTGGTCCATGTTCTTCTTGATTTCATAGTTTGCACTGAAAAGTCACCTGTAATTCTTATAGATTTCCCCTTATATGTAACTTGTTTTTCTCTTGTGGCTTTCAGAATTTTGTCTTTGTTTTGGGCGTCTAGAGTTTTAACTATGATATGGCAAAGGGACTTTTCTTTTGTGGTCTAGTCTATTTGGTATTCCATATGCTTCTTGTATTTGTATGGATATGTCTTTTTTTAGTTTGGGGAAATTTTCATCTACTATTGTGTTGATGATCTGATCAATACCATTCTCTTGAGATTCTTCTCTTTCCTCTATCTCTATGATGTGGAGGTTTGTTCTTTTCATAGTGTCTAACATTTCCTGGTTGTTCCACTCCTGTGTATTTTTAAAATTTTCTTTTTTTTGGGGGGGGGTCTTTTTGAGACAAGGACTCCCTTTTGTTCCAGCTGGCCTGGAGCTCATTCTGTAGACCAGGCTGGCCTTGAGCTCTTAGAGATCCACCTGTCTCTGCCTCTCAAATGCTGTCTTTACTTGAGCTTTTTACTCATTCTATGTTATCTTCTAGGTCTGATATTCTTTTTCCTGCTTCCTCCATTCTACTTCTGAGGCTTTTTTCCCATTCTTTCCTTTTAATTGGATGAGTGTTCAGTTTCCTTTTTCATTTCATCCTGTGTTTTCTTTAGTATTTCCACTTCCTTTTGGGGCTTCTCCATCTTTTCTTGTAGCTCCTTGTTTCACTTGTTGGTTTCCTTTTTCATTTCAGCATGAGATCTTTTCAGTGTTTCCACTTCCTTCCAGAGTTCGTCATTTTCTCCCTCTGGCTCTTTTTAGAGTCTGACATTTTTTCGTTTTAGTTCTTTCTGATGTTTGTCATTGTTTCCCTCTAGGTCCTATCTGAGTTTTTCATTTTCTCCCCTTAGTTCTATGACTTCTTTGAATATATCTGTGATTGTTATTCTGTGATCTGTGTCCTCAGCTACCTCTAGGGAGATCCTATTGTAGGAGCCCTCCACAGGCTCCATAGAGTTTGGTGTAGAGTTAATCTGAGCTTCTCCCATATTGTTCTTTTGCTGTGCTCTCAGCATGTGGTTTGCCTTTTGCCTATATTCTGATGTGAATCTCTACTGCCTCTTCACTGTGCTGAAGGATTGCGTTCCTTGATTCCTTCAGGTGCCTTCCTAATTTTCTCTTTATTTATGGAGTGTTGGCTTGTGTAGATTTCATGCTTTCAATTTTTGTTATATATTGGAAGGTATAGTTCACTCTTACCTCTTCTCTTTCTGTTCTGCAAGAACTGGGTGGGTAACAACACAGATGACACCTTCTGAGTGCTGTATTCCCTCTGCTGTTAGCCAGTTCCTCTAGGTCAATTGTAGGGCTTACTGGAAACTCCCTCTGGCAGTTGGGGGCTGGGGGTTTGCTTACTTTGCCCACACACTGGTAACCTGCACCCCAGCTGCTCTGGTGGGCACCAGCAGCCTCTATTCACTCTACCTTTTTTTCCACTATGTTCTCTGAGTCTTACATGAGAATTTCCAATGTAGATGAGTCACCTGGGGTTGAGCTTCTCAAAGATACTTATTCTCTGTATGTGACTAGTTATGGAACTCTGTTAATTGTCTCCATCTATTGCAAAGAAGCTTATTTGATGAGTAGTGACTAGTATATACACCTGTAAATATAAGGATCCTTATTTAGCATATAGTAAGAAATTATATTTGTGTATAGGGATATGACATCCTTGGTGTTTTCTTTATTTTTTTTTATTGTTTTTTTTTTCTTTTTTTTTTTTTAAATTAGTTTTTATTGATGCTTTGTGCATTTCATACATTTTTCCCAATTCAGTTCAGGTTAGTTTCCCTTTCCCTCCCCCCCCCACCCCCCACCCCATCCCAGATCATGGATTCTGCCATAACTGTCCTGCATCTTCTCTCAGTTTTTTTTTTTCATTTTAGCTATAAGTGATAATCCATGAGTACAAGCAACCTTCATGCAAAACCTATCTGCAGGCTGTTGTGCCCAAACACCACAGCCCCACCATCAGTGGGGGGTGACAGTTGTTTTGTTCAATCAGTTGATCAAATAGTGTCCAGACTACATTGCTGTGTTTCACCATTCACCCCAATCGCAGCCCTTACATTCTACCACGCCCCCTCTTCCGCAGGTTGTTCCCTAGGCTTAGAAAAGGGCACAGGTGGATGGAGGTAAAACAGTCCACTCTCTCTGGGCTGTGACTGACTCTGGTCAATTCTGGCTGTTTCCTTTCATGGGCTGACAGTTTGTCCAGGAATAACCTTTCCGATCCTACTAATGAAAGAAAAGCAATTAGATATAAGGTGATTTAAGCAGCACTAATATGTGTTATGGTAGGTTACTTTAGCATAGACACATGTTGTGGATATGTGTAATCCCATGAATTACAATTTGTCACCCCCGTTAAAATAGACAGGGGTCTTATGTGTGGCTTTAAAATCTCCTAACCTGTAGAGGATGTAAGCTTTGTGGCATCAGCCATGGGTTATTTCTCCAAGGGGAGAGCCAATAGCCAATTAGATTTGGGATATAAAGGCACAGAGCTGCCGTCGGCTGATACAGTTTTCAGGGCAGGTGAGGGTGTAGCTGGTGCTGACGGTGGAGTCTTCTTGACTCAAGGAGACCCGATTTGCTTTATGGTTTAGTGGCCTTTGGTTAACACTCTCCTGGGCATTCCAGAGCCATCTGTACACTTGCATTGTCGGGTTCAATACATCCCTCCCCATGTTAACAGTCAGGTCTTTGGCAGGCAGGGTTCTTATTGCCTCTCCTCCTGTAGGTATTCCAACTTAATGAGGCAAGGAGCCCTTACCTTTTGTTGGGGCCTTGGCTCCCATGGCCAAAATCCACTGGTAGGACAATTCATTGCTGATATCGGAGCTCCGTATTAATATATTTTGCCTGAGTGCATAGCCCTAGGAACTTTAGTATTATATTTGGTTCTGAATAGAGAGGTAATCCCTTCCACAGTCCCCATGTCTAGTAGTCATTAAAGAAAAGCATTTTTACCGGTTTATAAAGAGATTACCTCTACCATGTTGTCTCCATTTACAGTTGGGGAGCGACCCTCATCGTCATATTTCTCCATTTTCTATGGGGGAAGGAAGGTAAGTCTTTCATACATCCAAGAGGAAGAAAAGCCTTCAGATGCCATAAAAATGCGAACCCCTCTGTGGATCCTACATGTAAAACTAGTTATAATGAGTCCTAATGAAACTTACTGTCGTCAGTTTGTCTTTCCATTGCTGTGGACAAAACACTCTGCCAAACAACTTGGGGAGGAAAGGGTTTATTCAGCTTACATCTCCTGGGTCACATTTTCATCACTTAGGGAGCCCAAGACAGGAACTCCAGGGCAGGAACTGGAGCATGGAGGAGCTGGCTGTGCTTCACTGGCTTGCTCCTACTGGCTTGCTCTCTGACTCATGCCCAGCCTGCCTTCTTATACTGTCCCTGTTCTCACAATCAAGACAATACACCACAGATGTGGCCACAGGCCAATCCAATGGAGCCAATTCCCCAACCGGGCTCCCTCAACCCGGTGTGTCAAGTTGACACCAAAGCTATCCAGCACAATTGACCCCTGTCAACTTGACACAACAAACACTCACTATTAAACCACACCTTTCCCTAGTTCTTAATCCCAAGGTATGATGTTAACATTAATCTCAACTAAGACAGTACATCCTAAAAGCCCCACAGTTCCTTAAAATGTCCAAACACTTAAAAGGTCCAGTCTTATTAAAAGTACTCTTAAATGTGGGCTGCTTGTTAAATCCAAAACAAGTATGTTTATTTCAAAGAGAGAAGACATCAGGCACTTTCAAACAAAACATAAGTCCAGCAAGTAGCTCAAGGTGGACAACCTTGGATGTCACCTCACGATTTCTGGGCTCCAACAGGGTCTCGGCAGCTCCCCCTCCTCCGACTCTGCCAACCGTGGCACACTTCATCTCGTGGGCCCAGGCCGCTCCATTCCACACCTTCGCTTGCTCTTGGTGGTGTCCCATGAGTACCGGCATCTCAAAACAGCTGGGGTCACTACTGAAACTGATGCAGCACCTTCACCACTGGTCTCTTCCTGACCTCTCCTTGCAAAGCGTCAGCTTCTCTCCATGACCCCTGCAATCCTGGGGTGTTCACAGCAACCAGAGGTGCACTTCCACCACTGGTCTTTCCTGACCTCTCACAGTGCCAAGCCTCGGCTGCTCTCTTGACGCCCTCAAATTTCAACACCGGCCACCATATAGGAGACTCGTACACGTTACCAAGTCCGGTTTCTGGCTCGAGAATGAGAGGTCTAGGCCCTTTCTGGTCACAGCTTCGGTGTGCTGACCTTTGAAGATATTCTCACCCAGAAGATTACACTCAGTTGGGATCGCTGGCTCTTGTTACTAACAGCTGATTTTTTCAGCCCCAGCTAACCAGCAGCTTGCTGCCCAGTAACAAAAATTTCACTTCAGGTTCTGGTCCTCTTCTTGTTACTTAAGCTGATGCTCCACAGCCCCAGCTGACCAAAACCCAAGATACACATGTCCTGATGAATCTCTGCTCTCCTTTGAAACTAGAACTTCACAAGCCAGGCCTCCATCTTCTACAAACTCCTTCAGCAAAACTGCTGCCAAGCTCCACAGCCTTGATCTTTAGGACATCAACGGATCTTCCCAAGCCTTAAAGTTCCAAACGCCTCCACGATCCTTCCCCAAACACAAGGTCAGGTCTGTCACAAACAATACCCCACCGTTCTGGTACCCATTTCTGTTATATAGTAGTTTGTCTTTCCATTGCTGTGACAAAACACTCTGACACCAACTTGGGGAGGAAAGGGTTTATTCAGCTTACATCTCCTGGGTCACATTTCATCACTTAGGGAGCCCAAGACAGGAACTCAGGGCAGGAACCTGGAGGCCATGGAGGACTGCTGTTCACTGGCTTGCTCTCTACTGGCTTGCTCTCTGACTCATGCCCAGCCTGCCTTCTTATACTGTCACTGTTCAACAATCAAGACAATACACCACAGATGTGGCCACAGGCCAATCCAATGGAGCCAATTCCCCAACCGAGGCTCCCTCAACCCAGGTGTGTCAAGTTGACACCAAAGCTATCCAGCACACTTACCTTCTAGGTGTTTTCTTTAAGAGCTATGATCTCCCCAGCCTTGGGTGTTTGGCTGTTTACAGTACCACACATGACTTCCCTCCCATTGAGAGAGATTTAAATCCAATTAGATTGCTGCTGATTAACCCCAAGATAAAAGTGTCACTATTGCACCAATATCATTTACTATGGAAGCCTGTCATTTTTGTTATTAATAGGAATAAAGCCAGGGTTGGAACATTGCTTGAAGCTCTCCCGTAGCAGTTTGTATAGTGTCTTCCCAAACTATGATATCTACTCTATTTTGTCAGATATTAGAATTGCAACCCCTTCTTAAGGTAAAAGGAAGAATAAATTATTCCAAGCAAATGGCACTAAGAAGACAGCCCAAACCACAGTACCCTCTCTTTTTTTTCTTTTTGTGTTTTTACTAAGACCTCAAGTCTTATGTCTGGAGTATGGTTTCACTGGTCTTACTGATTATTTATTTATGGTTGTACTTTCCTTTTGGATGCTTAAGGCCACATAGTTATCCCAGATTAACCAAGGTTATCGTTTTCTCAAGGTCAGTTGAGGTTCTGGTCCTCAGAGGTCTCTTGGGATTTTAGGGGGATAAGAGGCTGTTGGGTACCTTGCTCCCTTCAGCTTTTCATTTACCAGTTCCATCCATTCGAGGACAAAATTGGGTCTTGCTAGACCAGGCTTCCCTTTTTGAAGCATGGGCAGCTTACTAGTGCCTACACTACTGAAAAAAAAATGTCTCTGCCTCCCTCAGCCACAATTAACTGCTAATAGCTACTCAAAGAGAAGTTAATCCTGAGCACTTTTCTAGCCTCACTATGGTTTTAATCCCAATTTTCTCTAAAGTGTTTTCCTGCCAAAGCCATATTCCTGCACCCAGGGTTCTGTGATAAAATAAACTGGTTTATGTTTGACTAGGTTCAAATGTCATGTTTGAAAGGAAAGATCTATCAAAAGATGCACTTGCTTGTAATTGAAATGCCTTAATTGTGTCTTCTAAATTATGAGGAAACCAATTATGTTTGCTTCAAGATTAAGGGCTATGAAATGGGGTAATGAAAACATAAAAAGGGGTAATGAAAACATACAAAAGTGTTATAAGGATTTCAAAAGCAGTTCCTTCTACCAACTCTAGTAAGTTTCCAACTCTTCCAGTTCTCCTTTGTGTGAATCAGGACTCATTGTCACTGCCCATGGCAACTTCTGACTCAGTCCATCCCAGACAAGAGGAATAATGTCTATATCATTTAGGTTCAGTAATAATGTGTGAACTATTTTTAGGAGAAAAAGCTTAGTAATTGTATTTTCTGTGTATCCGTGGTTCACTTCTCTGTTCATCTTGAATTATAGTCTTTAGATGATGGGAAAAAATAAACAAAAACAGAAACAAAGTCAAAATGTTTTGACCTTTAGTTGGAAAAATCTTCATTTTTTGCAAATTTATAGTATTTATGATTCATTTTACCAGCTTCTCAGTTAAATTGGCACCATTCATTCTTACACCACCCCCCAATTTCCCAACATCACAGGGAAGAAAACCATTTGTAACCAAGTAGGCTGCTGAGGATCAGCTCCTCCCACAGAGTTCTTCCATTCTAACTTAAATTCCTGCATTTGTTCACTTTAATTCTTCTAGTATAATTGACTCTAATGCCTTTTATATCCCAAATTGACTAAATTTGAAAATAATAAAAATAATTGTTACTATCAATCATTAATGATTATTCATTATTCAGTACATGTATATGCAGATGACCAAAGGGATGTATAAGGAATGAACCAAGAGGACTGCCTACCAGTGTGTGTGTGTGTGTGTGTGTGTGTGTGTGTGTGTGTGTGTGCATGTAAAAGTCAGAGGACAACCAATAAGAATCAGTTTCTTCCTCTGGGCCTTGAGTTTGGTGGCAAGTGCCTTTATCCCCCGAGTCACCATGTGCTCCACCCCAAGTACTGTTTTTCTGTAGTTGTTTTGGTCATTTGAAACTTCAGCTGTCCCTATAACCTCTCACTCTAGGAATCTAAATAAGACAGAAATTACTAAGATTCTCAGACTGAATTAGCTAATTTTCTTCTTTGGAAATAAGGTGTATTTTCTTTCTTCAAGAATGTTGTATAAAATTACATTCTTGGATTAAAATAACAAATCAGGCACAAATTGATAAGACTAAATTGCATAATCACTGCATCATTGAAATATTCACCGAGAGCCTGATCTCATTAATGAGTGCTATACTAATAAAATTATGCTCCATTACATGTAACCATATTTCCTTAACTCACCTGGTAAGTCCCATCACTACTTCACAACTCAAGTGTTTTATTTAACATTCAGTTTAAAGTCTAAATTATGAGCCAGTCAGTTGAATATATGAATGATTTTTTTACCTCATTTAGTCATTGACAAACAGTAATAATTCTGTATTATCATCATGGTTTTTCATTTTGACAGTAAAATCAGAGGCAAAAAGCCTAAACAAGATTATCTCCCAAGTTATCAAACTGAAACCCAGAGAAATTTAAATGGAAAAGATAGTCCTAGTAGGAAAATCAGGGACATTTTAGAAATAAAATACTTAATTTTAACTGTAATGTTAACACATGGTGGGGTAGTGGGTGGAAGGGGACATGCCACAGCATGCATATAAAAGTCAGAGGCAACTTACAGGAGTCAGTTCACTCCTCCCACCATGTGTGTCATAGGAGTGCACCTCAAGTTGTAAAGCTTGGTAGCAAGCACTTTTACCATTGGAGCAATCTCAACAGCCCTAAAATATTTTTAAAGATTCTAGATGCAGGCTGGCTCTCTTCACAATAGCAAAGAGCTGGAACCAACCCAAGTATCCCTCAAGGACAAGGACAAATGGATAGAGAAAATGTGGTACCTCTACACTATGGAATTCTATGCAGTGGTAAAGAAGGATGACATCATGTACTTTGCAGGTAAATGGATGGAACTCAATGCCATTATGACACGTGAAGTAACACAGTCCCAGAGAGACAAATGACAAATGGTATCCCTCATTTGTGGATGCTAGCATCGAATCCTAGTTGAAGGGCAAGCTGAGCAATGTTAATGTTATATTTCTTTTTATCTGAAGGCGACTGTGATGTTATAGTGTGAATCCCGTAACTGGTTCTAAAATTAACTTACCACTTATTTTTAGACTTTGTAATGGTGGTATATGGGTAGAGGGTATGTATTCATATTTTAAAGTAATAGAAAAGTAAAAGGAAAAATGTGAACTCCTAAACATATTTTAGAATTAACATACAGTTTATTTTCAGAGGTGTGCCTATTTTTCAATGTGCCTTTATTTTCAAAATGTGCCTATATATAGGCACATTTTGGAAAAATACAAATGGGAGGGAACAACGAGAAAAGGACTGGGTCAAAGAACTGACTGAAACAGTTAATTTGTACCCAAACAATAAACCTCTGAAGAGAAGAATCTTAAAAAGACTGAGAAAAAGATGCAAGACATGTATGACAGAATGCATGATCTGGTGTGGGGTGGGGGACATGGAAAAGGGAATGTGTGTAAATTTGACTGAGAAATAATGTATGAAATACACAAAACACCAATAAAATATTTTATTAAAAAAAGAAACTATCATGGAGGGTTATGTTTTTGATTTATCAGAGAAGAGCAAATAAATACTCCTTCAAGGAGACACCTTGGTAGTCATTTTTTTGTAAGAAAACCTGTCCTTCCTATAAGTGCTGGTACAGAATAAATAAGACTATGACAAATGCACTGATAAAATGTAGATAAGCTTTACCTAGACTCCAGCTGTGATGCTTCATGCCTGTGATCCCAGTACTCAGCTAGGAGGAGGGGGGTAGTGAATCCAAGCTAGTCTAGGCCTAGGCTGTATAGTGTAATAGTCTTAAGGATAAAGAGAGGAAGGGGGAGAGAGAAAGAGAAAGAGGGAGAGAGAGAAAGAGAAAGGAAGAGAGAGAGAGAGAGAGAGAGAGAGAGAGAGAGAGATCCCTAGATAACTTGGTAAGGACTAAGCTACTGAGTACTCTAAAAGCCTATGTCCACTGCATTCTTCAAAGTCACTCTTGTTCCTGGAATCTCTAAACTTTGAAAAGAAACAGAATGGTAAGATAATTCTACTTAGAGAGTTTCCTTCAAGTTATAGAAATAACATCTGGGGCCTGGAGAGATAGCCTAGTGGTTAAGGGCGCTGACTGCTCTTGCAGAGGACCCGGGTTTGATCCCCAGTACCCACATGGCGGCTAAGAACCGTCTGTAACTCCAGTTCCAGGAGAACTCCAGTTCCAGGGGAATCTGAGACCCTCTTCTGACCTCCACAGCATTGCACGACATGGGTGTACAAACCTACATGCAGACAGTACATTCATACACATTGAAAATAAATAAATAAAAAAATTTAAAAAAAAGAAATAAAATCTGATCATTTTCTCTATCCTCTACAATATTTCAAGTCAACCACTAAAGTAGGTTTTGGATTATTAATTTTAATATTCACGTAGACAACCAAGTGTGGTGATATACATCTTTTAGCCCAGACTTGGGAGGAAGATCTGGTTGGTGGTTAGGAGTCCACCCAGTCTACATAGTAAGACCTGGTCTCAAAAAAAGCTTCACACACAACAGAACACAGATTCACTAAAATTATAAGAAATCAATCATGGAGTAATTATTTTACAAAAATTCATTGAATAAAATACACATTTCGTAAATCATTCTTGAGTTGTCAGAGGTACATCTCAAAGTCAGAAGCAGCAGATAACTCACATAGATTATGTCAGTCATCTTCATGTGGATTAGATGATATTTCACCAAGGCCTTGCAAACTAGGTGAGTGAGCCAAACACAGAAGAGCTAACTCTCACCCACCAAAGAAAGACCAGTAGTTAAATGGCAGAATCAGTTCAAAGTGCTTCCTACACACAAATGCCAGTGCCTAAGAGACATGAGATGGCGCCAAGAAGTGTGTACTCTAATGAAGAAAGTAAACTTACATAATGTTCCTAACCGTCTGATTTTTCCTCCTCTGAGACCAGCTAGAATTGGGCATTTATTTTTGCAAAAGCCTTTTGAACTTCACTTTTGTTGCATCCTGAAAACAATTTGTAAGTCAAATGTGTTACAGGGAAATTTTGGCAGTATTTTAATTGAGACGTTGTGTACTGAGAAAGGACATTCATTTATACTTGTTGGCAGTAGCCTTTGGTGGATGATTCTGTTTCTCCTCTCCTGGATGAAAGGATACAGAAACCTTCCCTCTAGCAATGGGCCCCCAGGCTGCTCCACTCTGGCTAGGTAATGAGTTTGGCTTGTCCTCTGAAGTAATTCTATAATCCAGGTACACAGAAGTTTCCAGAAGGCAAGATATTGGATCACTGGATTTTACAAAAAAGATTTCCATTGTGGATTGAATTTTGAATTCAATGTGCTTTTGCTTTCTGCTGAACAGCAACTCAAGCTATATGGATAATATCACAAGAAAGCTTTGGAATGTGACTTGACAACCTCTTTCTGGTTAGTAGACCAGAAACAAGATTTCTTTTTTTTTTAACTTATTTTATTTTATTTTAACATTTTTATTGAAGTTATGTGCATTTCATATATTGTTTCTCAGTCCAATCTAGACTATCTTTTCTTCCATGCCTGCCACCCCACCCAAGTTCATGCACTCTGCCATCCCTGCCCTGTATCTTTTTCTGATACTTTTCAAAGTTATTTTTTCAAAGCAGAGGATTATTGTCTTTGGGAGAATTTTACTGTTTCAGTCAGTTCCCTGTCCCTGATCATCCGCTGTTGATCCCTCCAATCTGTACCACGTCAATATATGCATATATATATATATATATATATATATATATATATATCACATATTCTATAAATATATCATATATATACAAACTATCATTTCCATATCATATTTCAAGATTCATATTTTTCCTTTTTAAATTTATACTACTCTAAAATATGCCTATATATCCTCCACCCATATACCACCATGCCCAGCTCCCTTACTTATTTTCAAAGACAGGGTCTTTTATCTAATCTGGAGCTCACCAGTTGGGCAAGATTATCTGAGCACTGAGTTTTAGAAATCTTCTCTGCCTCTGGTGTGATGAAATTATAGGTGAACACCACTCTGTCTTGTTGTTGATAGGTGTGTTGAGATATGAACTCAGTTTCTCCTGTTTGCACAAGTAGATTTTCAACATTTCCCCTGCCCCTGACTTGTACTTAACTCACTGCATATGCATTATATTCTCAGAACAAATATATCTGATCTTATATTTTTCTGCTAATAGGTATACCTAAAATATATAAAAAAAAACTTGCAGTAGATGGATGATAAACAGTCATACAAAATATTTGAAATGCCTTAAGGAAATCTTGTTTCTGACAGAGCAGAGCACTAACTTCCTGAATATATAAACTACTCAAAAAGCAAAGAAGTAAGAAAACAAATGACTCACTCAAAAGATGGAGTAAAGAGCAGAACAGAGACTTCACAGATAAAGGAATAAAGATGGCTCAGGAACATCTTAAAAAATGTTTAACATCACAAATAATTAAGGGAATGCAAATTAAAACAACTTTAAGATATCATCTCACTCTGATAAGACTGGCTAGGATCAAGAAAACAAATGATACCAAATGCTGGAGAGGTTGTGGGGAAAGGGAAACACTCATCCATTGCTGATGGAAATGTAAACTTGTACAACCACTGTGGAAAAAAGTATGGAGAATAATGAAGAGACTCAGATGAGCTTACTACCTGACCCAGCCATACCATTCTTGGGTATATATCTACAAGACACTTCCTACCACAGAGATACATGCACAGCCATGTTCATTGCAACTCTCTTCACAATAGCAAAGAGCTGGAACCAACTGAAATGCCCCTCAACCAATTAGTGGATAGAGGAAATGTGGTACATTTACACAATGGAATTCTATGCAGCAGTAAAGAAAGATGACATCTTGAACTTTGAAAGTAAATGGATGGAACTAGAGGATATTATAAGTGAAGTAACACAGTCCTGGAAAAACAAACAACAAATGATATCACTCATTTGTGGATGCTAGCACCAAGCACTGAGTTGTAAGGCAAACTGAGCAACAACAACATTACATACCCTTTTCCCTGGCAGAAACTGTGCTCTGGTAATGTAAATCCCTTAACAGGCTCTAAAATTAACCCACCACTTATTTTCAGGCTTTAAGTATTCAGATATTTTGTCCCCAGCTGGTGGCATTGTTTTGTGAGGTCTTAGAGGGTGTGGCCAGGCTGCAGGAAGTATGTCATTGGGGGCAGGTTTAGTGGTTTAGTGAGTTCAACATGCCTTGCCAGTTGCTCTCTCTTGACTTCCTGTGCTCATTGCAAAATGTGAACTTCGGCTTTCTCCTCCAGCCCTGGCCACCATACATCCCTCCACAATGGACTCTAATTCCCTGGAACTGTCAATCATAAGCTTAAATAAACTCTCCCCTTTATAAGTTCCCTTAGTCACGGTGGTTTTATCACAGCAACAGGCTAATCTCTTAACTGTAAGCTCAATTGACAGTTCCAGGTAATTAGACTCACTAAGCCTGCCCCCAGTGATGTACTTCTTCCAGCATGGCTACTCCCTCTAAATTCTCCCAGAACAGTGCCACCAACTGGGGACAAAATGTCTGAACACTTAAAGCCTATGGGGGACATGCTCATTCAACCCACCACATTCCACTTCCTGGCCCCATAGGCTCATGAGTACATCATTGGGGGCAGGTTTAGTGAGTTCAACAAGCCTTTTCAGTCACTCTCTCTTGACTTCCTGTGCTCATTTTGAGATGTGAACTTTGGCTTTCTGCTCCAGCCCCAGCCACCCTTCCTCCCACCACAAAGGACTCTAATTCCCTGGAACCATGAATCATAAGCTTAAATAAACTCTTCTTTTTATAAGTTCCCTTGCTCATGGTGGTTTTATCACAGCAACAGATAAGTGACTAATACAGTTATTTGGTACCAGAGAGTGGGCTTTTGGCTGTGAAGAACCTGACCATGTGGATGTTTGGAGAAATGTGGAAGACTTTGGAACTTTGGGATAGAAAAGCTGTTGACTACTGTAGGCAGATCTTAATGGGTCATTCTAGGGGAAACCTGGAAGAAAGCATTGCTGCAAACAATGTAGTTCCAGAGGAAAATAAAGACTTATTTTAAGTCTTTATTTCTGGGATATTTTGCCAAAAAGTCTGGCCACAGTTTGCCCACAGCCCAAATACTTGCCTGATGCTAAGTTGAAAAGAATGGACTAATTTCTTTGGTGGTGGATATTTCAAGACAGCCTAATGTAGAAATGGTGGTGCGGCTAATGGTGAATATTGTGCAGATCTGCAGTGAAAAAGAGCAGAGGGGGGCAGAAAGAAATGCAGAATGTACAGTTTGGATCTGAAAAGTACACTAGGAAGTTTAAAGGTGGGGCCAAGTCATGTGAAGGAGAGGCTCCCTTTGATAAGGAGACTAAAGTGATTAAGGAGATGCCTAGCTATTTACAAGTAAACAATGGAAAAAGTGAGAAAAAGGTGATTAAGGAGAAGCCTCAAGATTTACAAGTAAACAACAGAAACAGTACCTTCATGGCAAGACCACACCCAGCTAATCCTCCAATTTTTGAAAGGAAAATACTGAAAGGGTTTTCTACTCCAACAAGTCCAGGGCAGAGAAAAGTTGCAAATTCAGTTAAAGTAGGACAGATTTCATCCTGAACTTGCAGCCAAACTCGGCAGTTTCATTCATGTGGTACTGGATTTCCAGGCATGGTGGCCAGGGCTGGAGCAGAAAACCAAATTTCACATCTTGAAATGAGCACAAGAAGTCAAGAGATAACAACTGGCAAGGCATGTTGAACTCACTAAGCCTGCCCCCAATGATTTATTTCCTTCAGCATGGCCACACCCTCTAAGATCTCCCAGAACAGTGCCACAAACTGAGGACAAAATGTCTGAACACTTAAAGCCTATGGGGGACATTCTCATTCAAACCATCACAGTGTCTTAGTAAAATTGTACTGGTTTTATGATTTGCTTTTGCAAGATCCTATTAGTGTAGAAACTGTCAGTTATCGCTTTTAACTTAATGGAGACATGTTGGCCAAAGGGGCTTTACTTCTGTTTAATTGTGTATTTTGCAAAATTAGTTTATTTGTGCATGTATATATGTGTGAGGGCTTCCTGGCATGCACATTGTTATATACATGCAGGGCGCATATGCATATGTAAGCATGTGCCTGTGGAGACCAGAGGATAATATTGGCTGTCATTTCTCAGATGCCATGCACATTGTTTCCTGAAGCAGGGTGTTTTACAGGCCAGGAACTCACCACGTAGGCTGGGTTGGCTGACCAGAGCAGCAGTAGGCATCCACCTCTGTTGTCCTCCCCAATGCTGAGTTTGGACATGTGCACCACCATAACTCAGTTTTGTCCTTAGGACCTGGGGCCCTAAAATACATTCTCATGCTCATACAGCAAGTGCATTACAGATGTTATCTTTTCAGCCCTAGTTCTGTATTTCTGACTAAAAATTTCAAATTTCTTCTGCATGTATTGAGTGATCATTTCCCACAAATCCCCAAACTTGCACCATACAGATCTTTGATTTGCTTTCCTTGTGCTCTGGCTCACTTTTCATCCTCTCATTTAAAAGTGATTCTCATGATGTCATAGTTAGTAGTAAAACAGAGAATGAAAAATAAAACCATTCTCTACAAAGAAAAGAAAAAGTAAAATACTGAAACAGTCTTAAGGACATTGATTGGAATTCTTTACCTCAATTACACATTAAGACTGAGAATTCTTGTTTGTCTCCCTCTATGCTAAGAATATGGTAAGACAGAACTGATCTCACCAGGCAGCACAACATATCCAATTTATTGACTCCCTCTGTAATAGACTTCAAAAGGTGCAGAACAAATAACAAAATGGTGAAATATCAATAGCCCGACAAGTTGGTTATAGATCTACCAAATTGCTTTGGCTTCAGTTACAGTAATGACATTAAAACTCTCTTGGAACACATACAGCCAAAGTATCAAATCATGGGCTCTTAGAATGGGAAAGGATATTAGGTCATCTATATTAGCCCTCCAACTAGATGCATAAATTCCCAGTAAGTGCTCCTGTAGCCTTTTATTGCTCCCTTCCAGTGATGGGCAATTCACTGACTCACTAGGCAGTCTGTTCCTTTTCAAGACAACTTTAATTATTTGAATCTCTTTTCTTCCATTAAGTTTATATCTAGATCCTAATAATTTTCACTTACTAACTTTTGTTCTGCTAAACTGAGAGAATGGAAGAAAGGCCCAACTGTGCTGACTTAATGTGGGCTGCTAAATATTTGAAGAGAGCAATTATATGAACCCCAGTCATTTTCAGGGCCAAAATAGCATATTCCTATATTTTTCTAACTCTTGTTTTCTTATGTTCTCAATGGCTTACCCCTCACCATCTTGGTTACCTTCACCTCATCTCCAATTTACCTAGGTACTTTCAAAGAATTTCATTCAGAATTAGTTTACCACCTACTCTAAAGTAATTCAAAGAGTGCTACCATCAGCATCTGATACCAAACATTGCACTCATTCCAGAAACCCATCTGAGCTGGAAACAAAGATTTACTTGGTGGTCGATCACTGCACAGGATAATTTCTGCTTACTTCTCTTCTCTGGTCTTTGTTTTTCTTAAAAGACCATTTGTGGTTTAATAATTCTTGGATAATATTCAAATTTCTCAATGCATGGTCCCTTATCAGAGGGAAATCAATGATGTAAAAATCAATCTTGTGACAGCATAAACACTTATTATTAGATTATCAGCTGAGCAAATGAAAGGACTAGTAAAATAATGTGTAATGAAGAAAGACGAGAGAATAGAAATTTGAATAAATTGTACTTTCTTAACATTTTAATGGAAATATGTAATGGAATGATCTGTCTGCTTTGGAGACAAAGTAACCAGGCTTGGAATTCATCCTCTTTTACTCTTTGATTTTACAACAAATTTGAAAATTTTCTAATTCTTAATTTCCTTCTTCATAAAATCTAGAAAATTAAGGCACCTCTCTCAAAGGTCAGTGATGAGACAGTGATGATATTTGACCAGAATGGACTTCATTCTGGTTTGAGTGTGAAGTGTTCCTCTTAGGCTCATGTAATTGAACGATTGTTTCCCAGTTGGTGTCCCTGGAAACGTTATGGAATCATCAGAAGGCGGAACCTCACTCTAGGAAGGGAGTCACTGTAGTAGGCATCCAGGATTTCTGAGAGTGGAAGCAGCCTGACCAGCCAGACTCCTGTTCCTGACACCATGGTCCTTTGCTTAATGCCATGTCTTCTCCACCAAGATGGGGTGTAGGAATTATATGACAGAATAAACCCTTTCTTCCTGAACTTGCTTTTGTTGGTGTATTTTGTCACAGCAACAAGAAAACAGCTAAGACATATCTGTATTTTTATACAGTTACTTCTGCCTCCGTGGTGCTATGACCCATGACAATTCACCAAGTCTGCAAATAATCCTTTAATAACTCTGGTTACTCTTGGTTCAAACCTCAGTTAGATGGTATGAATTGTGACTTGGTGTATTAGCTTTTTTTTCTTTGTTGCTTTGATAAAAGAATCAGTGTAAGAAAGGAAGAGTTTATTTTTGTTTACAGTTCAAGGGTATTTTTCATCCTGGCAGGAGAAACATTGAGGTAAGAGTGTAAGACAACTGGTCACATGACATGAGCAGACCGCTCTTGCAGAGGACCTGGGTTCGATCCCCAGCACCCACATGGCGGCCGAGAACCGTCTGAAACTCCAATTCCAGGAGAACTCCAGTTCCAGAGGAATCCAACACCCTCTTCTGACCTCCACGGCATTGCACGACATGGGTGCACAAACCTGCATGCAGACAGTACACTCATATACATACAGAAACAAATAAAAAAATCATAAAAAAAAGAAAATAAAAAAAGGAATAGGATCATAGCACCCCTTAAAATGACCAAATGGCTTGAAACTGACTATCTGGCCTTGCAAAAGCTTTATCAACCAGTCACTCACAGGCAGACAGCTTGGGGAATTGGCCTATTGGCATGAAGGCTTTGAGGTAGCAGCCTGCTGGGCCCAGGAACTAATCTTAACAAAATGCTTTTAATTACGCAAAGACACCAGACCTCATAATCAAACACACACCAACTGAGCTCAAAGGGAAATAAAAGGTTCCCACGAACTCTACCAAGTGCTGAGAACTTCTTGAGAGGAGAAGGTCCTTCTGTCCCTCTCACTATATGCTTTAATGAAAGTAGATATTCCTTGCCTCTTACAGGTCTGGCTCTGGTTCTTTTTCTTAGCTTTAAACTCCTTCCTTTTCCCTCTCCAAACAACTAACATCTGATGCCTAGTACCAGTTTCTATATTAGTTACTTTTCTGTAACTGTGATAAAATACCATGATCAAGGAAACTTATAGAAGGAAGAGTTTTTCTGAGCTTATGGTTCCAGAGAAATGAGTTAATTGCAATAGAGAAGCATGACTGCAAGTAGCTAGCATGTTAACAGAAGTCAAAGGCTGAGAGCTAACATCTTCAATGGCAAACATGAAGCGAAGACAGAGAATCTGGAATTGGGGCCATGTTATCAATCCTCAAAGCCCACCCCCAGTAACATGCTTCCTCCTACAAGGCTACATGTCCTAAACATCCACAAATAGTGACACTCAAGGGGACCAAGTAAGCCTATTGGATAGGACTCTTATCCTGACCCCACTCATAGCTCAGGAACGATTCTAAGAGCTAGGGTTGCTTCACGAACATAAGGAAACAGTCTTTCAGGCCTCTGTGAACTTGCTTACATGAACTCATAACAACAGGCACAAGACAAATGGGCAGCAGGTCCCAACCTTAGCTGAGGCTATTGATTACTGTTCGGTAAGGAAAAGTACATTTTCTTAAAGAAAGTGACTCTAGATAGGCTGACTAGAGTCCACAGGATAAACTGGCTCCAGGGCACATTTGGGTACAAATTCTTTACCAGCTAAGCCTTAAATATATATGACAGAATGCATGAAATCTAGTGGGGGAAGACTATGGGTGGTGCAGATGGGGGAAGGGGTCCAAATTTGGTTAAGATCTATGATATGAAGTACACAAAAACTCAATAAAATATGCATATAAAGTAAGTTGAAGAGCAATAAAGACATCAGACAACATCTCTGGTTTCATATAAATATGCACAGTGATGCATTTGCACCTGCACACTTATGTACACACACACACACACACACACACACACACACACACACAAGAATGGAAACTCACTGATTCTTTGTATGGTCTTTTTATATTATGTCTATGTATGAAAGTGTCACAATTAAAATCTTCATTTATTAAATTAATAAATTATAATAAAATGAATATATTTGAGTACATATATATGTATGTATAAAATCTACACCCATGTTGGCCATGACCAAGACACTAATTTTTATCTACAAGCTTTAATTATACTAATATGCATGAGTGCAATAAATGCCTCTACAATAATTATCAATGAATGTTCATAAGTAATTAAACCAGGAGAGTAGTAATTACTTTCTCTGTGTCTAAAAGCCCTCACAGTGTGTGGTAATTTTACTTTTTATATTTTAAATTCTGACTAATAGGTCCGATTTGCATGGCTTCTTTTGCAAACAGTTTTCTGTTGTGTTACACCCTGGGTTATCTACCTTTAGACAGGTGTTGCTGAACTCCTTTTCCTTTCCCTCACACATCAAGAAGGTAAGGAGAATATCCTTTGTCTTGCATGAGGAAAGTTTACAAAGCAGTATTTTCAAAATCAATTTACATCCATCACCTTAATCATGGTTTGAATAAATGAGATTCCATTTTTCTTTTCAGATACAAAGAAATATAATAATAAAGTTGTGCATTTTTCCTGACAACTGGGGGTTTGGTATTAATATCCACAAATGAGGGATACCATTCACATTTTTTTTTTCTTGGACTATGTTACTTCACTTAGCAAAATGGCTTCAAGTTCCATCCATTTACCTGCAAATCATGATGTCATCTTTCTTTACCGCTGAATAGTACTCCATTGTGTAGATGTATCACATTTTTGTTATCCACTCATCAGTTGAGGGGCATTTGGGTTGGTTCCAGCTCTTCGCTATTGTGAAGAGAGCTGCAATAAACATAGCCGTGCATGTATCTTTGAGGTAGGATGAGTCTTGTGGTTATATACCCAGAAGTGGTATGGCTGGGTCAGGTGGTAGGCTCATTTTGAGTCTTTTAAGGGTTCTCCACACTGCTTTCCACAGTGGTTGTATGAGTTTACACTCCCACCAACAGTGGATGAGTGTTCCCCTTTCCCCAGAACCTCTCCTGTATTTGGTATCTTTTGTTTACTTGATCTTGGCCAGACTTATTGGAGCAAGATGATATCTTAGAGTGGATTTATTTGCATTTCCTTAATTATTAGTGATGTTGAACACTTTTTAAGATGTTCTCAGCCATCTTTACTTCCTTACTGGTAAAGTATCTGTTCAGCTCTTTACTCCCTCTTTTGGGTAGCTCATTTGTTTTCTTCTTTATTTTTTATTTTTTTTTTACTTATTTATTTATTTATTTATTTATTTATTTATTTATTTGTGGGATTCACAATATAAGAGTACAGTTGTTTTCAGATCACATTGACGTTGCTCAGTTTGCCATACAATTAAGTACTTGGTGCTAGCATTCACAGATGAGGGACACCATTCGTCGTTTGTTTTTCTGGGACTGTGAGATTCCATTTCCATTTTTTAAAAGTCCTCATGTTCTCATGCATGTGCCATTTAGTTCATTCTGTAACAGGCATGAGATGATGAGTCTATTTTTTTGTAAAAAGGCTCATTTCATATCTCTAGAGCAGCTGAAGAGGAAGAACTTCACTGAGTTTATGTGCACACAGACACACATAGTCACAAAAATACAACCTACCTGGTACAAATGGGTGGAAGGTGATTGATCCTGCTGTGGTATATGACTGATAACAACTCAAATTTCAAAGGTGTGAATATCCTAGCTGCCTGACATTGGACAAAGTACTAAATATCTCAGCACCACAGTTCTCTAGATTCTAAATCCTGTACAGATTTATTGTGAAAGTTTAAATAAAGTCTTCAGGGTCAAGCAGGTGAAATAGCTTATAATCACACACACACACACACACAAACACACACACACACATATATATATATATATATATATATATATATATATATATATATATAAATTTACCATAATGCCACATGTATACCTACTATTCAAGTAGTAGCTAGTATTATAGTGATTACTATTTTAGCATCACAGGAAGTCTTAGAACATTACACTGACCAGCATTTATAGTGTTTTTGTGTAGCTGAATGTGAAATTTCCCCCATGGGTTCACACATTTGAATATTTGGGTCCCAGCTGGTGCTGCTGTTTAGGAAGATTGTGGAACTTCTATAAGTGAAGCCTTAATTGAGAAGGTGGATCACTAGGGCTGGGCCTGGCCTCACTGCCTGTTCACCCTCTGCTTCCTGAGTGCAAATGCCAGGTATGTGTAGTCTTCTGCTCCTGCTTTCATGCTTGCCTGACCTGCCACCATGTCTTCCACAAGATGATGAACTGTGTCCCTCTGTGAGCCAAAATAAACCTTTTTTTTCGTCAAATTTCTTTTTCACAGTATTTTGTCACAGTAATGAGAACATAAATAAAAGAGTGATACAGAACAAGTAAAAGCTGTGCAGGGTGATGTGTGGTTAACTTTATGCAGAGTTCTCACCCAGATGGAGGCAGTAGCATGCATCTAGCTCAGGACCACATGTATAGGAAGCCATTGATTTATAGGGATAACAGAGATAGCTCTTACATAGAAAAGCTAGCACTACCACACCAAAGCCAGCCATTGCATAATCAATGGTGGCTGTTATCTTATCCATAAGCACTATCACATCCAATAACTTTATCTGTTGTTGCAATGCATGTCTCATCACTACTGAAGGTTTGTGCTTTCTGATGTGGATTAACTTTATTTTGTGAGATCAGTTTTGTTTTCAGTAAGTCCCCTGGCATTTTGTTTTTGTTTTTCTTTCTTCCTAGGTGCTTAGGCCTTATTGATACAGGGTTTATCTAAAACAGACAAGTGGAGTCTTCACAAAGGGAAGAGTTGAGCAAAAGGAAAGGGAGTCTGTGTTCAACCCCAGTGAATACCAACAGATTGGTTATTTGACAGAGATGCTCTTCTGCCCAAGAGTATGCATCATGCTGTCAGCACCAGATATCTCAGTGTCGACAATCACTCAACAGGCTCACTATAAGACCAGACTGTGGAGATAAATTCGAAGAAGATTCCTGTTAAGGAATTTGTCCTCTGTGCCTAATTCCAAAAACTAATACCACAGTCCATTTATTCAAAGAATCAGATGCTGCCTGAGTTAGTCTCCAGGATCATAGATCTGAGAATAGTGTTTGCAGTAGGTTCAAAGAGAACAAGTTAGTTGAAAAGTGTTTTATGATTGCTGTTTGTTTGGTTTTAAAACTAGGCAATGCTGGTGACCACCTCAGCTTGGCATTGGATTGAAATTCTGACAGTTGAGCAAATTTACCCACTAGTCACTCTTAAAACATACATACACTCTCCAAATAGAAGAACAAATAGAGATTTTCAAAGTCTGTTTGGCACAAGCTTAAGAACACTGAATTCCCTGTACCATAGATTCAGACATCTTTAAGTTGTATGCCTGCAGGAAATCAAGCGTAAGGACACATCTAAATGGGGCATGTCAGATGTTCTCTTTGGAATGTTTTTGTTGACTTAAGCTTGTCAGCTTCACGTGGGAGAGCAACTGCAATTCACTCAGTGTTTGAAGGCTGAGCCACACACTGGGAGGAGGGCAAAGCTGTGATTAGGATGTGGCAGAGACTCTCCTGGTCTTCATGATGGGGTTCAATGTTATTGACTCTCTAGATCCTCATCTTCACTTTGCTGAGACACTGACATTGGTTTAGCAGGAAACTATAAACTCCTGTGCTTATGAGAATGAACCAGCTTGAGTTTATTTCATACATGTAACTATGAAGCACATTAACTGAAAGTAGATACAGGAGAGGAGAAAGGACAGGAGAGGAGAGGAGAAGAGAGATTGAGATTTATTCACTAGTACACAGGGTGGCATCATTCCCATCTGCAATCAGAGTTTTTTGTACCTAATATTGTTCTGAGATGCAATAGTACTGAACATGCTGAGGAGGGTGTGAATGTGGCGATACCTCTGGGACCACCTGGTGTGGGCCACACTGGAGACATGCACATGACACTAGCACTTTGGCCTAGTGTCTGGCTCTTCCTCAAAAGGTTAGTTTCCAAAAAAATAATATCTCATTAGAGAGAATTAAGCAGAAAAACTAAACGTAATGTGTTAACTTTCCACAGTGAGAAATGCTTCCTAAATAGGTACTATGTGTGAGTGTGTATGAATTCCTAAAAAAAACGTAGGCATACCTATTGCAAAGTTACAAGTGCAGAAGCAGAAGTAGAGGTCTCTTTTTGGTTGATTTGTTGAAAAGAATTTCCAATGCTGATTCAATTTCATTACAATAATGGTGGCATTTTAACATAATCACTCAGCACCTTGAGATCTAATAGGAAAGGTTGATTCAGAACAGAGGAAGTAAGTTTGCCTGGTTATATTCTGTTCTATTAACACAATCTGGATATCTTTTCTGCTTCATTTTTTCTGATGCAATGTTGCTTAATTTGGAAACTAAGCTTTTCAGGAACATCCAGACTCTTTGCTAAAGAACCAATATGACAACACTCCCACCAGTGTGGCCCACTGACTTCTCCACACGTTCCTCAACACATGCGTACTATGGCACCTCAGAACCATATTAAATACAAAGAATGCCCTCCTTCATCACCTCCATTTTCCAGTGGCTGCAGTGCCACTCAGTTTTCGCATGTGCAGTACTATTTCTATCTTTTTCACAGAAATGACTTGTCATATGATTTTCTCATTTTCATTGGGTTTGTTATCTTCTATTATTCATTGAAAAGTACTTTTCATATTCTAGAAACTAGTTACATATCAAATACATGATTTACAAATGTGTTGCCCTCTTCTATCAGTTGTCTTTTTTATTTTTGACAGTGTTATTGCAAGGATTATTCTTACTGTCCATTTTAGATTGTTCTTAGTGTATGAGATGAAGCTCTAGTCAACCTTCATTATTTGTATGTGGGTAGGAAGTGTCCCATTTGTTGAAATATCTTTGCTTGCCCACTTAATTATTTTGGTATCTTTGCTGAAAATCAATTGACTATATATGTCATATCCTGTAGGAAGCTTTCTTTGTACTGAGCAGGTACCATGCGGCCCTGCTAAGGGGAAGGGAACACAGTACCCACTGGCAGCCACCATAGGGACTGGCCTCTTGGCACAGAGACCAGTCCACTACTTCTGTAGCCTAGCCTGAGAGGTACCTCCAACTCAGGCCCTTAGCCTGGGACAACAAGATGCGTTTTCCTTCTTCAGCCTGTGTCCACTCACAATTCACTTCACCACACCAGATATCCAGGTTGGTGGTTCTCACTGGGACCTCTTTCCAACCCGATGGCCACCAGAACAAAATGCAGGCCTGCTTTGGCCTGTATGTGTACAAAAATTCTAATAACGTCTGGGAATTCTGTAATAATGGTAATGGTGAATTAGATTTATTACCCTCTACAACCTGCTTTTATAAGCCAAATGACATCAGTTCCCAGAGTCAATCACAGGCCCCCAACTCTACGCCACTGCACACCATTGCCCCATCCAGCTCCATGCACTTGGTCATGTCATCTGCTCCTCGTTGGGACAGGGTCAGAGAAATCCCCTGACTCCCATCCATGTGGTGCCCTGAAGGGTGCTAGCTGAGAACTAGCCCTCAATTAAAACTGTATCTTCCTACAATATCCATATATATGGATAGCATAGGTAAGAAGATAAGAGGTCAGGTGCTAGTCCAGTTAGTAGGGAGATGTATTAGGAACTAGTGCCACATTGAAAGAAGACCCTGTTTCCTGGCAAACACGAGGGTAGTCAGAGGGAGAACAGGTGTTGAAAATAGGAGTCTTAAAGAGTGAGTGGGTGGTTTTAGGATGTACTTACTTAGAGGGCACTGTTTGATGGGTTTTAGACCTTGTCTATGCTTTAGGGAAATAAAGTACTGAGAATGATATGGCTAGGAGTTGGAGTTTCAGAGAGAGATTTTGGAAGGAGGATGGACACCACAGAGGATGAAGAGGTGTCCCGGACTTTTGGGTCAATGAGGTAAGTGTGGAGAGGGCCAGAGGAAGAGGAAGAAGAGGATGGGTTGGCATCTCTTGAGGTGAGAAGGAGAAGAGAATATTCAGAGAGTGTGGGATTGAAAGCAAAAGAAAGGTGAAACTTAGTGATAATATCCCACCACAATAGACGGGTAGTGCAAATAGGCATGTTTAAAAAGGAGTGTATAAGTGCATAGCTTAAGGAGACTTTAGCCTTATATTTGGTTCTGAATAGAGAATAATCCTTTTCACAGTTTCAATGTCTATTAGTCAATTAAAGAAGGCAATTTTACCGACTTTACAAGAGATTACCTCTATAACAGTTGGCTCCAATCTACAGCTGGAGAACGACCTCATCATCATCATATTTCTCCTTGTTCTATGGGGGGGGGAGTTAAGAAAGTCTCTCATATTAAAACCTTTGTGGCACCTAGAAGGTAAGCGTCATTAGGACTCATTAAAAATAGTTGTTAATAGTAGGATCCAGAGAGGGGCCTGATGTCTGCAGCAATCTGAGGCTTTTCTTCCCTTCAATGCCCAGAGGAGTCAATCCTTCTGCTGGCACTTTCTGGTACATCCTACTCACTGCAAAGCTGTATTTTCTTTCTCAGCCATTAAGTTGGTGACATTCTGACCCATTGGAACATACAGATCCCTTCCCGTAGCTAGTTCCAAGATTTGAATTGCAAGGTTTATTGACAAAAAGTTTTCACATCTATCTGTATTCCCCTTTTTTTTATTTTAGGTTTTTGTTTTTTGACCCATGCGTATCAAAATATATTAATACAGGAGCTCTGACATCAACAATGGATTATTCTACCAAGGAAAAGTTGACCAGGGGATCCAAGCCCCCACAAAAGGTAAAGGCTCCTTGCCTCCAAACTGGGATATCTGCAAGAAGAGAGGCAATAAGGCCCTGCTGTTGAAGACCTGATGTAAACATGGGAAAGATGTATTGAGACCACACTTGCAAGTATACAGATGGTCTCTGGAATGCCAGAGAGTGTTACCAAAGGCCACTAAGCCAATAAAGCAAATATAGGTCTCCTTGAGTCAAGCAAGACTCCTCTGTCAGCACCAGCTACACCTCACCTGCCTGGAAATACTGTGCAGCAGTGGCAGCCATATGCCTGTATATCCCAAATCTAATTGGCTATTAGCTCTCTCCTTGGAGGAATAACCCATGGCTGATGCCACAAGCTTACATCCTCTAATGGTTAGGAGATGTTATACGCCACAGTAAGACCCTGTCCATATTTAACAGAAAAAAATGTAATTCATGGATTAACATACCATCCAAACATCTGTGTCTATACCAAAGTAACCTGTCATAACAATTAGTACTGTTTAAATACCTATATATCTAATTGCTTGTCCATGAAAGGAAACAGCCAGAATTGACCAGAGACCAAGATAACAGCTCCAGAGAAAGTAGACTGTTTTGCTTCTCATCCACCTGTGCCCTTTTCTAAGCCTAGGGAACAATCTGCAGAAGAGGGGGCGCAGTAGAATGTAAGGGCTGTGATTGGGGTGAACAGTGAAACTACAGCAATATAGTCTGGACACTCATTTGATCAACTTGATTGAACATTCAAGCCCCCCCCCCCGCCGGATGGTGGGACCCATGAGCTGTGTGGGTTTGGGCACAACTGCTTGCAAATTGGTTTTACATGAAGGATGCTTGTACTCATAAATTATCATTTATTGTTAAAAATGAAAAAAACACAGAAAGATGCAGGAAAGTTATGGTAGAATGCATGATCAAGGATGGGCTGCGGTGGGGTGGGGGGAAGGGAAAGGGATATATGCCTGAACTGAATTGGAAAATGATGTATGAAATAACACAAAGCATCAATAAAAAATGAAAATTAAAAAAATCAAAAGGAGTTTATAATCACTTGTCCCAGATAAAACAGACAAGGAGACATGTATCTTGTAGCCAGTAAGGCTACAATGCCACTACAGAGATTTGGAAAGGGTAGGTGTCAACAGAGAAAGCAGGCAATACGAACCAAGTGATCCTTTTATCAATTACAAAAGTCAAGGACTTACCCACTATCTGGATAGTTACACTTTGCTCGTCTAAGGTAATTAATCTCCATGGTTTCAATGGGAGTTAGGGTCCCAGGGCAGCATCACTTCAACCACCAGTCCCAGGATGGAGGAGGTTACCGAGGAGAGGAGCTGACCTATCTTGATGAGACAAAGAAGTAGAGTCTACCTCCCAGTGTCCCCTCTGGCCACAGTTAGGCCAGGGTCCTGGAAGCCCACAAGGTGTAGGGCAGTTTTGAATCCAGTGGCCACCGTTGCCACACTTGCAGATGTCACTGGCAAAATCCAGTGAGAAGTCTTCTTTAGAGTTTGCCTCAGGGCAGCCTGCTGGAAGATGTTATTTTGGTTGATTTAAGGAGACTTCTGGTCTTTTTCTGTTCTTCCCCCTCTTTAAAGACCTTAAAGGCCATATTTAACATACCTCTCTATGGGGTTTGGGGGCCATTCTTACCCTTTTTAAGGTTTTTTGTTTTGTTTTGTTTTGTTTTCCTAATGTTGGGTAAGGATTGGGAAATGAAATGAGAGTTGAGAGAGAAACCAACCTGAGTTAGGTTCTAGCCTAGTGTAGTGGAGGCGTCCCTCTGAGAGTCATGCAAGGAACTCAGCCAGGTTCTCAATGGGTCACTGGGTAATTTCCCTTAACTTACCATAGTTACCTACTTGTGGGAGGCCTGGACTACAACACAAACCCATTCCTTTTCATCAGCAGTGAGTGTCTAGGAGATAATCTTGACAGGTTAGTTCAAAGGCCTGGGTTAAGCATATGCATTATTTAGTATAGGTAGTGGAGTCATTAGAAAAAGTCCCTAGGTAGTTGTCACTCTTGAATAAATCAGCCATAAAGAAAGGGACATGGACAAGAAGAATGCCCTCAGCCCTTGCCCCTTCCAGGAAGGGGTAAAGTCCCCTCCTCACTATGAGAGCAGGTGTGGGCTACCAGAGAAGAAAGACCAGGTGAAAGGGAGCAAGGAGAGGGCTAGGTTGAGGAAGGAGGAGTCAGGATACTTAGGATGTAGGGGAGAAGGAGAAGATGGGCCAGCAGGTGGTTGATGAGAAGCAGCCTCCTCATTATTGAGAGTGAGAGAAGTGGAGCTCTCAGGTTCAGGTTCAAAGAGGGATTTGGTGCCCAAGGCAAATTTTGGAGTTCCCTTGGCCAGGACAATTTGATGAGCAAGACAAGAGCTACAGGGAGAAGGGTGGGGACAAAGGGCAAAAGGACGGTACATAAGAGATTCCGACCACTTGTGTATGCAGTGGCAAAAGCTGTCCAGATCTCATTAGGCTTGGAAATCAGCAGTGCCATTTTCAGACCACTGGGACTGGTTACCAAGTTGATACTGACCAGGCTGTGTATAGTAAAGAATGAGCAGACAGAGCTTTGATACTGTCCCTGAGTCCAAGGGACAGAGAATGGTGTGGACTTATTAGGTTTAAAATGAGGATAACCCATGAGGAGAGAGAGAGAGAGAGAGAGAGAGAGAGAGAGAGAGAGAGAGAGAAGCACTTTGGGATGAAGGTCAAGTGTCAGTTAGCAGAGTTAAGATTCAAAGGACAAGTCTTTTGTAGAGAATGCCAAAATCACTGGGTACAAATGTCCTTGACCAAAGAGCATAAGGAGGATACTTGGAATAGTAGTACAACTTTGTGGAACAAAACAGATCAGACAGCTTGGAAATATCAAAACACTTATGCAAATCCTTGTGTTGGGGTGCTGGAGAAGAGGAAGATGGAGAGGAAGAAGCTGGGCTTGAAATATTTTAAGTTGACCGTGCTGGGCTTAGAACCAGCAGGGCAAATGATCCAAGGCAGAAGAGGGTCAGCTTTTCAGTTTGATTCAGCAGAAGGAGGGGGTTGGGTGGTCAGGCTTGGGGTAGCCCCTGACATCCCTTTGATGGTTCATAAATTTCTGAAACCTCAGAAAGAAACCACTCTGAGCAAAAAAGGCAGTTTATGGGGACAAACTGCTGGACCATCTCTCAGTGATAAAGAGCAGTAACAAGGAACAGTGAGGGTTTTTATTAGAAGTTAGGTAGGGGGAATGGGCTGCACAGAGAACAGCCTGGTCAATGAGACACCTGGAGGAGATAACAAGATCCAAAGAGGGGTTGACCTCATTGGTCACACATGTGACCTCGGAGAAAGGAAAGTTTCAATTCTTCTGGGCATGTCTTGAAAGAATTCTGGTGCTCTGGTGCATGCAACTTCTGGTAAGTGGCCTAAAAACCAGGAAAACACACCTCTTCGTTTGTCCATGTGGATGTTTCTAGAAAGGCTTAACTGAAGAGGGGAGAACCAGCTTGGATGCAATTACACCATTCCACGTGATGAGGGAGATACCTGAACAAGAGGAAAGCAAACTGGGTTCCAACATGCATGTCTCTCTGCTTCCTGACCACAGACATAAATGTGATCAGTAACCCACACCTAAGCCACAACTACTACACCTGCTCTCATTGTCATGCCTTTTCTGTCATGATGAACTCGTCCTTAAACTATGAGCCAAAATAGACCTTTCCTTCTTTAAGTTTCCAGTGTCAGACATTTTGTCACAGCAATTAAGAAGTAAGTAATACATAAAACTGGTAACAGGCATGGGGTGATAAACCTGACCATATCAACTGTAGACTTTTACAATCTGATCTATAAGAAGAATATAGAAATGGTTGGAACTCTGGGCTAAAGAAGACCTATAATGCTGTAATCAGAGCTTAATGGGCCATTGTGATGGAAATTTGGAAGAAGTAAGTTCCCTGTTTGTCAGTTTTCAGAGAAGAACAAGGACTCTATCAAGAATTGGAATGACCATCAATCCTGCCAAGGAGGAACCTTCAAGCACTTCCTTGGGGAAAACATGACATCTTTTGGTTAAAAAAGAAAAAAAGAAAAAAAGAAAAAAGAAGGAAAGAAAGAAAATCATCCTACTNCAAAAATATGAAAAAAAGGATGAAGTGAGACTGGAAAAATGCTGCCATTTTCAAGTTATGTAAATGTAAAAGAGCAGAAAATTAATTTTCAAAGATATTTGGAAAAAATGGAATTTCTCATGTTAAAGCATCACTGTATTTTAATGCTTTTTTTTGGTATCACTCATTTAATTTATGTTACTTTGATACTATGTGTACTCTAAAATTCAACTTAAAATAAAATTTAAAAAAGAATTGGGGGAGGCTGGAGAAATGGCCTAGTGGTTAAGAGCGCGGACTACACTTGCAGAGGAACCGGGTTTGATCCCCAGCACCCACATGGCAGCTGAGAACCGTCTTTAACTCCAGTTCCAGGGGAATCTGACACCCTCTTCTGACCTTCTCGGCATTGCACGACATGGGTTAACAAACCTACATGTAGACAGTGCATTCATATGCATAAAAAATAAATAAAAAATTTAACAAAATAATTGGAATGAAACCATTCATGTTATTCCTGTTCTTCAAAGTATTTAGTTTCATCTACCTGGAGAACTCAGTGAGTCAAAAGCAAAAAACTAATTTGTTTCTGTGGACAGAACTTCAAATAAGATAGTATTCAGGCTGTGTTTTAGTTACTACACACAGTTCTTATTCTGGTCTACAGTGAAAGAGAACACTAAAGAAAAAAGAAGGTACAGAAGCTGTGCCAGTTAGAGAAGAAAGAAGCATAAGAGAATTTAAAGCTGTGAAGGAGAATGCAGACAATGTAGCTGCAATTGCTAAAGATATTATACCAAGTAAAGGGAAATGTCATACTCTGTATAAGATAAGAGGGAAGGTAGTCAAAGGCCAAGATTTTATTTGAAAGCTCTAACTTGTAACAGTGAAAAATAGTTTGAGAAGAGGTGCTAAAGGGAATCTCTTCTCCTAAATGACTGCCAAATGAAGTGTTTCCCTATGGTCAGCCTCAGTGGCACACAAAGACCATTGTATCGTTGGCCCAGTGGGGCTAATAGAACTTGGCAGTGCCATCCATGGGGTACTGGTTTTGAGGTATGAAAAGATACAAGGAGGGTCATTGAGCCTTCCATCAAAGTTTGAGAAAGCTAGGCAGTATGTGGCAAACTCATTCCCTACAAAGAAGCCTTGGAGTGGAAGTAGCCTAAGAAGGAGGACATATGTGGTGCAGGCAGCAGAGCTAGGGGGTTGTGGCTACCCAAGGCTGTTGAAGCCAAGATAATTCCATAATTCCATCACTGGGCTACAAGTGTCCAGGGTTGATGTTTTTCATGGTGGATTTCAGTCTTGCTTTTGTCTAACCTTTCTTTGTTGTACTCCCTTTCTTCCCTTTCACCATTTCATATAGAAGTATGTAAGTTTTAATATATTTTCTAAAAGCTCCTAATTAAGAAATTACCTTGAGCTTCAGAAGACACACTTGACTTTGAACAGTGTTATAGAATGGACGAACACATACTACATTGTGAAATGAAAATGTCACTTTATGGGTCAGGGGTAGAATAATATTATTTAAAAATAATGGAGTTGTGATGGCTAAGCTTTACCTTCAATTTGACCTGATTTAGAATTACCATGGAAGCACATCTCTGGATACATCTAAAAGGGTTTCCAGAACAGTTTAAACTGAGGAAAGAAGACTCTCTCACAGAGCTCCCATGGACTGATATCAAAGGCTGAATAAAGAAAATGATCTGAGCACCATCCCATGCAATATGAACAGACAACTCACAATCCTACCACTGTGGATAAGCTGCTCTTCCTTCTAGAAATCCTTCCTTCCTATGATCTGTTATACCCTCAGTCTCTGAGCCAAAATATACCCTTCCTTCTTTTCTTTCTTTAAGCTGATTTTCCAAGTACTTTGCCACAACAAGAAAAAAGCAACTAATATCACATGCAAATATGAGTTCTTTGGAGAATGATGAAAATATCTTGGAATATAGCAGTGGTGAGGATGCAACTCTGAGAATGTCTTTACCATTGAATTGCACCTTTAAATTTGTGGATTTTATGTGCTGCATAAATTATATTTCAGTAAGATGTTTTTAAATGCAGAAAAGACAATTTTCTAAGTGGTACAAAAATATGCAGGTAGAATAAAGCAACATCAGGTTGAACCTGTAGGAACTCAAGTCCATAATAATCTGAACTATAGCAGGTATCCAGGAAACCAAAAATACTTCTGTATTGTTTGCCTATAATGTTTAGTAGAATATGATGAGGCAGGAGAGGACAATTCCACCGAAGATCTTGTTGTACCTGCTAAGAAGGAATCGCTATTTTCTTTTTTTTTTGGGGGGGGGGTGTTTGAGACAGGGTCTCCCTTTAGTCCCAGCTGGCCTGGAACTCACTTTGTAGACCAGGCTGAACTTGAACTCACAGAGATCCACCTGCCTCTGCCTCCCGAGTGCTAGGATTAAAGGCGTGCGCCACCACATCTAGCTAAGAGTTGCTACTTTTTTAAGTGGTGAAAATATTTCTCTCATGTTCTACCTGTTTAGTACTTACAGAGTTTCAAATTTTAAATATATTCACATGATTCTGAACTGTTACCAAGTGTATTATTTTTATATTTCATAATATAATATATGCCATATATGTTAGATATTTTAAGTATATGATAAATTATATTACAATGTTCATTTTCTCCTCTCCAACTAATGCCACATTATTTTCATTTGTTTCTTGCGGCCCAATATGCACAAAATTCTTCATCGTGAAGGAAATGAGAATATGGTGGAGAGGGGGGAGAGAGAGAAGGGAGTATGTGAATTTAATTCAATTTACAATGTTAAATGCAGAAGGTGTTTCAATTTCAGAGGGAATTTATTTTTAGTGATGAAGCATAGACTATGTGAGATGTTAAGAGGGGAAACTTTGAGGTCAGGAGTATTTATCCAGCAAATTCTAAATATACATGGTTTGATTGTCATACATTTCTTAATCTTAATCCTCATGTTTTAATTCTGCTATTACCTAAGTATGTTATTTTTAAAGGACAAATGTGGAGAAATAAAAGAATAAAACATGAGAATGTCCCCAGATTATACACATTTGTTCAATTTTTCTAGCATTAGGAGAAAATGATTTGTAACATTATACTACCTGGAACATAACCTTTATGATCGATTGCTTGATATAAAAATCTGATTATTTTGATGTTCTATTGTTTGGCTGACCACAAAAAGGAAAGATTTCTGAAGGACTAAAAAATAACTTTTCAAATGTTCTTCTACTTTTCCTGTGTGGAATAATGAAAACCACCTGTTTTGTTAGTGTCCAAGACTCTCTTGTTACTTTATTTGAAATCACATTCTGACTGTATCATAGTAGAGAGAAGACAGTTACAATTTACACTTAATAAGTAAAATAAATAAGTACAGGTCTGTGAAAAACTGGAATTTTCATTAGCCTATGCCACACATAATAGTGAGCATGTGTAATCTTTTCTTCATATGTGCATGTACTTGATTACCATACATTTCTTAATCTTAATCTTCATGTTTTAATTCTATTACCTAAGTATCTTCTTATTTTTAAAAAGGACAAATGTGGAGAACTAAAAGAACAAAACATGAGAATGTCCTCAGATTGTACACTTTTGTTCATTGTTTTCTAGCATTAGAAGAAAATGATTTGCATGGAGTGCATATACACATGTGTCCAAGTATGTGAAGGTCTGAGGTTAATTTTAGATGTCTTCCATCACTGTCCACCTTAGTCTTTGAGACAGGATCACTCATTGAAGCTGGGGATCACTCACTGGTAATCATGTCTCTGCCTCCCTGGCTCTGGGATTTCAGAAATGTGCCATCCTGCCCGGTACTTTACATGGGTTCTAGGGAATAAAACTCAGATCCTCATGCTTACATAAGAAACTCTTTACTGACCAGGCCTTCCCCCTAAACCCCAGGATGTTTTCATTTTAAGTTCTTACCAAAATTATGTAAGGCAAGTAATTATCTTTGCATGTTATAGTTGAGATCTACTGCTTAAATGCCTGTACATCCAGTTGCTTGTGCTTTGTTAGTAGGGTTAAAAAGGTATCACTGGATAAGCTGTCAACCCATGAAGGGGATCAACCTGAACAGACAGGAGTCCAAAATGACATCTCCAGAGAAAACAGACTGCTTTGCTTCTCACCCACCTGTGCCCCATTCCCAAAGCCTAGGGATCAACTTTCAGAAGATGAGGCATGGTAGAATGTAAGGGCTGCGGAGAGATTGGGGTGAATTGTGAGACTACAGCAATATAGACTGGACTCCTATTTGATCAACATGCTTGTGCATACAAGCTTCTCCAACTGGACTATGGGAACCTTGGGTTGTTCAAAATTTGGACATAGATACTTGCAAATTGGTTTTACATGAATGTTACTTACATCTATTGCTTAAGCTTAATAATTCGGCTCACTCCATAAAAATGCACCAATTACCTAATTTTATGGCAAACTGAGTAACGTTGATGTTACCTGAAAACAACTGTGCTATTATATTGTAGAATCCCTTAAAAAATAAACAAATAAAAGAGGGAAAAAAAGAATTAACCACTGAACTGTCTCTTCAACTCCCTAAATAAGACTTCTTGAAAGGATAATAATAATCATTTTTATGAAAATATTGAATGGTATACAGTGCTTTTCTTAAACCCTGTGCATTGCCCTTTTGTTGTTGTTGTGAGTTTGCAGATCAAACTCAAGACCTCCATCATGTTAGACACTCATACTACCACAGACCTACAGCCCTAGCCCTGCACATTGCCTCTTAAAGTCTTTTGCTTTTAACCTAAATTCTTCCTTTAAAAGGCCTTTTTATGGAAAATATTTGTGATTGTCAGGCACAGTAACTTAGGCATATCTGTTCATTGTGCCTTCTAAAAGTTTCATGAGAGGGAGGAGAGCCAATTCTCCTCACATAAGCTCTAGGGAATGAAATTTTTATTTGTTAATAAGAAAATTGATGAATACTTTTACTAAATAGAACTAATGAAAATTAGAGATACATCAATAAAAGAAGAAATAAAAGAAAAAAAAGAGATCACATAATTAAAATGAAATACCACACAATGAGAAAGGATGCTCCAATGATTCAGACTCATATTCTTTTTATCCCTTGTCAGCACTTATCTTTTAAAATATTTTTTGCCAGGTGTGGTGGTGCACGCCTTTAATCCTAGCACTTGGGAGGCAGAGGCAGGCAGATCTTTGTGAGTTCAAGGCCAGCTTGGTCTACAGAGTGAGTTCCAGGACAGCTGGGGCTACAGGGAGACCCTGTCTCAAAAAGACCAAAAAAATATTTTTATTATTTATGATTCTTTTATCTGTATGAATGTATTATGTATCTGTCTGTGCAACTGTAGTACAATGCTCATGGAGGCCAGAAGAGGGCGTCTGATCCCCTGGAACTAGAGTTAAGGACAGTTGTTGGATGGCATGTGGGTGCTGGGAAGTGAACCTGGGTTTTCTGCAAGAGCAGCCAGTACTCTTAACCACTGAGTCGTCACTCCAGCTCCTGTATAAGTACTTATTTCTTCATGCACTAAATACTTAATTAAACTCCAATCATGTGGTAGAAAGTGGGTAAATACATAATGCATAAATAGAATCATAATAAGCAAGTGAAAGCAGTGAAAATACAATCCCAAACATATAATTTTTAAATTAATTATAAATTTACCAAATATCTGAGGAGTGGAGGCTCCATTTCAGATGAAGTAGTCAATAAAGCTCCTCTGAGGAGGAGACGTTTGCGCTAAAACATAAATAAAAGTGAAAAATGACCATTGCTTGCAGCAAGGCCTCTTAAACATTTGATGTTTGTGACCCCTTTTCAGCCCTGGAAATGTGTAGAACCCAGAGTATACAGATACATACAGTAGGGGTACAAATCAAACATTTACTGATAATAAATCATAAATTTGCTCTAAAAGTATTCTTGCTATGCATGGAATTTCACTATTTATTATGGATAAAAGCAGGTTTGCATAATAATGAGATTTATTTGTACATTTATTTGTATACAAAGACTTAAATCTTGGCTGCAAGTTTGATGTTGCAAGATATACTCCATCTTCAAAAGTTTTCAGAGTTGATGGAGGTTTTGTTTCATAATCCTCAATTCTGTGACTATAGCTTCACAGAGTCCTCTGGAGATGCCCTGGAGTGGACACTGTCATGATGCAGTTTCTTTTGAGTCACTCATGCCCCTATATATAATCCCATTAAACTCATTGGTTCACTTATCTAGACTTGGGTGAAGTTCTTTCTTTGGTCTATCGTCGATGCCCTATCTGGAGTGAATATATACTTGTTCCTATTTGCCCAGGGAAAGTCACATAATACACTGAAACCTCCCATAAATGACATTCTTCTAAATCACTGGTGCTTCCTTGGTGACCTGATTAGAATTGCTTTGGTCTTATCCTGGGAAAAATTAGTCATAACTGTTTATCTTGTCAGGACTTCAAAAAATTAAGCCTTGCACTTTGCTAGTTTCCTGCCATAAAATTCCTTTCTGATTTTTATTACAAAACTTTGAGATTCCTCAGCATGTACATGGAACTTTATGCTGGGGGAAATTCCCTGGCTTTCGATATAGAGAGGAAGAAAATCAGGCCCTGTGGCACACCAACATATAGAAAATGCAGGACAGCATGGGCTCAGCAATGGAGAGCTAGAAAGAAAGAATTTCAAATAGATTAGGAAAACCAAAGAAGAATATTTAGAAGTCAATAGAAGGGTTATTTTTCCAAAGATGGAAATTATCATCTAGTTGACTGCTTCTGAATACTTAAGTAGGGTAAATATTGGACTGATTATTGAATTTGGAAAAACGTAGGCTTTTGCTAACCTTGACTAGAACATGAACACCTCCATAGGAGAAGTAGAAAGTAAATCCTGAGTGAATAACCTGGAAAAAGAGAGGGAAGAGGAAGGAGAGTCATGAGATGTTTCCTCCTAAGGGTTTTGGGATGAAGATAAGCAAAATCCCAGAATTTAAGCATTTCAAGTCAAAGACATTTTATTCTATTTTTCTTTGTTGTCACGAATTCATTTTATTTGCCCAAAGTCCAATACAATGTGACTATGTCTGAGACAGTACTGAGATATTCTTATACATAGAATATTTTTTCTGTTTATTCTTATTTGTGGTACCTAATTACCATAATCAGGCACATATTTATAATTAATAAAAATTATTATAATTGATTATCATCATCAATTTCCATTGTGTACACTGAACATAGTGCTGTTTGCATAAGGCCATTTTCTTACATCTCTATAAATGGTACATTGAACATATATAGCTCAATTCATAGAATTCTTGTCTAGAAATTTTGTTTTAATGTACCTCTTACAGATCACTTGTAAGTATATAATGGTGTCATAAAAAAAGAGAAAGATGAGGCACCTAAGAGATATGAGAGAAGTAGATGATTTTACAGGGTTTTATGTTAAAGACATGAAAATAGATAGATGTTGTATCCAAAGTCCCATCTTATGAGAGAACAAGAAAATTCTTGGCTTTGGGAGACAGCACAGTGGATAAGAGCACTTGCTACATGGCTATGAAGGTCTGAATTCAAATCCCTGGGACCCATTTGGCTTCATGTGACCCCCAGAACTGTTGTGAGTGGAAATAGAAAGATCAATGGAGCCTGCTGGCTTCCAGCCTAGCTCCAGGCTCATTGAGAAACCCTCTCTCAAAGGAATAAGGCAAAGAATGATCAAGATGGACACCTGCTGTACACGTTGACCTCTGTGTACATACATGGACACCTCCATCTGACACATATGTGCACATACATAGCCTGTATGAAACATGCAAAAGAATAAAAGTAATTTAGAAACCCACTGCTTCCTGTCACCACTCCTCTTCAATATAGTGCTTTAAACACTTGCTAGTGCAATAAGGCAAGAAAAGGATATTAAAGGAGTTCTAATTGGAAAAGAGGAAGTCAAGCTATCCCTTTTTTGCTGATGACATGATTGTTTACTTAAGGGATGCTAAAACCTCCACCAGAAAACTCCTAGAAATGATTAAGACCTTCAGTAAAGTGGCAGGATATAAAATTAACCTAGAAAAATCAGTAGCCTTTCTTTACACGAACAATAAGCAACTGAAGAAGGAATACAAGGAGACCTTCCCAATCACAATAGCCTCAAAAACAATAAAATACCTAGGAACACACCTAACCAAAGACATCAATTTTAAGCCCCTGAAGAAGGAAATTGAAGAAGACATCAGAAGATGGAAAAATCTCCCATGCTCATGCCTCAAAAACAATAAAATACCTAGGAACACACCTAACCAAAGACATCAAAAATCTCTACAACAAAAATTTTAAGCCCCTGAAGAAGGAAATTGAAGAAGACATCAGAAGATGGAAAAATCTCCCATGCTCATGGATTGGGAAAATTAATATAGTAAAAATGTCCATTCTACCCAAATGCTTGTACAGATTTAATGCAATCCCAATTAAAATCCCCAAGAGTTTCTTCACAGGCTTGGAAAAAAAAAGTCCTTAATTTCATTTGGAAAAACAAAAGACCCTGAATAGCCAAAGCAACCCTGAGTGAAAAGAGCAATACGGGGGTGGGGGAATCTCTATACCAGTCATAAAAACAGCTTGATACTGGCACAGAAACAGACCTGTTGACCAATGGAACAAAACTGAAGATCCAAACTTTAGCACATACAATTTCAGCCACCTCATATTTGACAAGGGGGCCAAGAAGACACAATGAAGGAAAGACAGCATCTTCAGCAAGTAATGTTGGCAAAACTGGATCACCACTTGTAGAAGAATGAGATTAAGCCCCTACCTCTCACCCTGTACAAAAGTCAACTCCAGATGAATTAAATACCTCATTGTGAAACCCCAAACTCTGAAGGCAATAGAAGAAAAAGTTGGCATCAGACTACAAGACATAGGTGTAGGGAAAGACTTCCTAAATCAGACAGCAACAGCACAAGAATTAAGGTGGAAAATTGACAAATGGGACCTCATTAAACTCAAAAGCTTCTGGACATCAAAAGAAACAATCAAGGAAGTGAAGAGAAAACCAACCCAGAGAGTGGGAGGAAGCCTTCACCACAGATACATCTGATAAGCATTGATTTCCATAGTATATAAACTACTCAAAAAAGCAGCCATGTGCCTGTATATCCCAAATCTAATTGGCTATTGGCTCTCCCCTTGGAGAAATAACCCATGGCTGATGCCACAAGCTTACATCCTCTACAGGTTAGGAGATGTTATAAGCCACAGTAAGACCCTGTCATATTTAACAGGGGGGAAAATTGTAATTCATGGATTAACATATCCAAACATGTGTCTATGCTAAAGTAACCTACCATAACTATTAGTGCTGCTTAAATACCTATATATCTAATTGCTTGTTCTTCATTAGTAGGATCGAAAGGTTATTCCTGGACAAACTGTCAGCCCATGAAAGGAAACAGCCAGAATTGACCAGAGTCCAAGTCAACAGCTCCAGAGAGAGTGGACTGTTTTACCTCTCATCCACCTGTGCCCCTTTTCTAAGCCTAGGGAACAACCTGCGGAAGAGGGGGCGTGGTAGAATGTAAGGGCTGCGATTGGGGTGAATGGTGAAACTACAGCAATGTAGTCTGGACACTCATTTGATCAACTTGATTGAACAAACAACCTGTCACCCCCCACTGGATGGTGGGGCTGTAGGTGTTTGGGCACAACAGCCTGCAGATAGGTTTTGCATGAAGGATGCTTGTACTCATGGATTATCACTTATAGCTAAAAATGAAAAAAAAAAACTGAGAGAAAGATGCAGGACAGTTATGGCAGAATGCATGATCTGGGATGGGGTGGGGGTTGGGGGGGGAGGGAAAGGGAAATAAGCCTGAACTGTATTGGAAAAAATGTATGAAATGCACAAAGCATCAATAAAAACTAATTTAAAAAACAAACAAACAAACAAACAAACAAACAAACAAGAAAACAAATGACCCGGGCCGGAGCGATGGCCTAGCGGTTAAGAACGCCGACCGCTCTTGCAGAGGACCCGGGTTCGATCCCCAGCACCCACATGGCGGCCGAGAGCCGTCTGAAACTCCAATTCCAGGAGAACTCCAGTTCCAGGGGAGTCCGACGCCCTCTTCTGACCTCCGCGGCATTGCACGTCACGGGTGCACAGACTTGCATGCAGACAATACATTCATACACATACGGAAATAAATAAAAATTAAAAAAAAAAAAAAAGAAAACAAATGACCCACTCAATAGATGGAGCAAAGAGCTAAACAGAGTGAGGAGTTAGAGATGGCTGAGAAACATCTTAAAAAGGGTTCAACACCCCTAATAATTAAGGAAATGCAAATTAAAACCACTTTAAGATAACATCTTATGGGAATGGTACTTTGTGTGTGGCTTGAAGAAATTGTAAGACCTGTCATGGGAGGTCTCCAGTTATCTGATATCTTTGTGGGCTTCCAGAGTTATCTGTAGCAGGAAGATTTGGGATATTACAATGATTCTTGCTTCACCCTATCTCTGTGGCCTGCAGGCAGAAGGCAAGTCCTGGAGCTGAGCCAAGAAAGGAAGGACAGCGTGTGGAAGGTGGTCACACATGACTCAAAGACACCACACCCAACATCATCTCACTCCAATAAGACTGGCTAGGATCAAGAAAACAAATGATACCAAGTGCTGGAGAGGTTGTAAGGAAAGGGGAACACTCATCCATTGCTGGTGGGAATGTAACTGGTACAGCCACTATGGAAAGCAGTGTGGAGAACCCTTGGAAGACTCAAAATGAGCTTCCCAGCTGACACAGTCATACCATTCCGGGTACATACCCACAAGACTCTTCTTACCACAGAGAAACATGCACAACTATGTTTATTGCAGCTCTGTTCACAATAGCAAAAAGGTAGAACCAACCCAAATGCCCCTCAACTGATGAGTAGAGAAAACTCCATCTATACAATGGAGTTCTGTGCAGCAGTAAAAAAGACAACATCATGAACTTTGCGAGTAAATGGATAGAACTAGAAGATATTACGTTAAGTGAAGTAACACAGTGACAGAAAAGCAAACGACAAATGGTATCCCTCATCTGTGGATGCTAGAGCCAATAACCTAGTTGTAAATATTTCTTGTTGGGAGTGATGCATATTGGAAAGAACAGCAACAACACCACCAACAACGGAAAAGACTGCATCATAGAACTGACTGAAATGGTGAATCTGGTGGGATGGGGGGGTTGGGAGGGGGCATGGGTCTAGATTCGAGTTGTAACATAATCTTATAATATATATTTTTTTAAAAATTTAAAAAATAAAATAAATAAAAACCCATGATAGTGCCTCATGACAAAGCCTTCTTCAGATTAAGCAGAAGGGCATTCACCCATCTGTGGCCAGATGCATGTCATATGTGATGTCTTTCTTTAACGCTCAGGGCACTACAATGACTTAAGAAAAGCCACATGCAAGGGTATTGTGAGCATTATTAAACACTCTCCCAAATGCAAAGCAAAAGCCTGATTTCCTTAAGATTATTCTTGGGATTTTTTCCTTCTTGTGCCAATGTGTGTCTCTATGTCGCTCCCATCATCCCTTCCCTGTATTTTATTAGCTATAAACGTCGTAAACATCTTTCTTGAGGAGAGACTGATGTGCCTCACATGGCCTGCTGAGTGCCAGCAGCTCATATGCAGGGACAATTCAGAACAGAGTTGGCACCTTGGGTATCCTGGAGCTCCACTCCTCAGGGTGTTATGGCTATTCCAGCAGTCTCATATGCCCCCCCCCCCGAAGACACGAACTGATGCACTTTGGAGGAATGCATGAAGGTCTGAATCTCAGGAGCTTCACAAGCATTGTCTTAATGAAACTGAAAGCATGAAGAAGTATTACTGAGATTTGTTCCAAAAAGTTTTGTGGGATATATCTCTGCCTTTCTTAATTTCAAATAGGTAGAATGTGTGCTTCTGTCAACAGCTACACATTTGGTGCTACAGATAGCTGTAAAACGCCTAAAGATTCAAAGCCTGACAACTTTCATAAGCAAATAACTGCCAGAGAAGAGACACATTTCATACAAGTTCAAGAGCGGAGGGAAAAGCCACTTTCTCCACACCAAGTAGATTTCTACCGAGCCCAGATTTGTCCATTTGTTTTGAAGGATGGTGTGCATGTGCATATATGTATATGTGGGAGTATGTGTGTGTGCATGTGTGATGTATAGTATATGTTTGGTATGTGATGTGTGGTGTATGTGTGTATATGTGTGTAATGTGTTTTGTGCTACGTGTATATATATATATATATATATATATATATTGAATGCATGTTGGGGTGTGTGTGTTTTTGAGTGTGGTGTGTGCATTGTGTGATGTACCTGTGTGTATGTTTAATGTAATGTATCTTAAATCTTTAATGGTGTGGTGTGTATGTGGTGTGTATATGTGTTTCTATGTATATGTGTGCACTATGTGTCTGAATCTTTGTGTATGGGTTTGTAATTATATGTGATCGGGGATTAGATATGTGATGCCTCTAATGTGGATGTTGTGTGTCGTACTGTGTGTCTGTGCCTGGTGAATGTAGTATGTGTGGCCCTGTGTCTGTATATGTTCTGTGGGGTTAGTGTACATGTACGCTTGTATCTGTGATGTGTGTGTAACTGTCTCTCTCTTTAGGTGAGATTTAATGAATGGGGTGTGTAGTGTGGTGTCTTATCTCTGTTTTTGTCTGTTTGCGTGCTGCCGCTGTGTGTTTGGTTGGTCCTAGCTTGTGGGTCGCTCCTACTGTGCAACCAATCTTCTTGTCTTATACTGTTCATGTTCTCTCTTCTCTCTTCTCTCTATCTTCTCTCTATCCCCCTGGGCCCGGCGCCCCCCCCGCTGCATGAGGCACGGACCCCGTCCGGGCCCCCCGCCGGCTCGTGACCATAGCCCAGTTAGCCACTGGCGGCTACTGGAGGGAGCGGTTTCCCCCACCATAGAGTAGCAACAAGCGCGCCCAGGAGTGAATCAATGAAACCAATATGTAAATACTGTAATGAAACTTAATATTTTGTGTAATTATTTTTAAATGAGTTAAATTAAATGTCTTTAAAATACTTTAGTTGTTATTTTATTATTGGTTGTTATTTTTTTTTTTTTTTTTTTTTTGTATAGTGAGAGTAATTGCCTGCCCAAAAAAAAAAAAAAAATGTATGTAAATGCATCGTGTCTTGCAATGCTCCTGGGGTCAGAAGAGACATCAGAATTTTGAGAAGAATAAACAAGATAGAGAAGCAATCTAAAAAGTGTTTAACATCATTAATAATTAAGGAAATGCAAATTAAAAACACTTTCAATATCATCTTCACTCTGATAAGACTGTTAAAATCAAGAAAGCAAAAAGACAGAGCCAACTGCTGGAGAGGTTTTGGTGAAAGGGAAACACTCATTATCTGCTGGTGGGGAATGTAAACTGGTTAACCACTGCGGAAGGCAGTGTGGAGAACCCTTAAAATTCTCGAAAATAGAGCTTACCACCTGACCCACTCCATACAAACTCCTGAGTATATACCCACAAGACTCATCCTAACCGCAAAGATACATGCACATCCAGGTCTATTGCAGCTCTCGCATGATAGTGAAGAGCTGGAGCCAACCGAAATGCCTCTCAACTGAAGAGGGATGACAAAAATTTGGTACATCCAGATACAATGGAGTACTATTCAAAGGCGTTGAAGAAAACTGACATCATGAACTTTGGCATGTATGGATGGAACTCAAAGCCTTATGCTAAGTGAGTAACACAAGTCACACAAAAGAAAAAAACAAATGGCAAAAATGGTTTCCTCATTTGTGGGTGCTAACATCAAATCCCAAGTTGAAAGGCAAACTGATCATTATTTGTTATATTCTCTTTATCTGAAAGCAAATATGTTTCATAAGTGTGAATCTCTTAATAGGAGGCTATAGAATAGACCCCCTCACTATTTGCAGACTCTATAATTACAGTATTTAGGTGGAAAGTATGTATGCATTTTAGAGTAAATAAATAAGCAGGAAATGTGAATTCCTAAAAATAAAAAAGACTGAAAGATCCAGGCACGTATGGCAGAAGGCATAATCTGGGGTGGGGCGGGCGGGAAGGGAAAGGGGAATATATGGTAAATTGAACTGAAAAAAGGATGTCTGAAGTACACAAACATCAAGAAAAGCATTATATCATAAAGAAAAAGAAAGAAAGAAAAGAAGAAGGAAATAAAATAGGAGTGACTCACAGGTAACCTAACACAAGCTCAGGGCTACACTGGTTGCCAGGGGCACCTCTGGTTTTCTGCCTCTAGAAGGGAGCTAAAGACACACAGCATCCTTATAGATAGCAGGACCAGCTCATGTACAAGATTTTTTTTTTTTATTTTTTCTTTGAAATTTCAAGCCGTGACTATGGGATGATAAAAATGATAGCACCCCTAGTCTCCCATGTTATTAAGTTGTCTTGGATCTGTTTCCATCACAACTGATGTGCAGACATGGCAACAGTGCAGGAAGAGATCTGGAGATATCTGCCACAAGTCTTACCCTGTGCATGTCTCTTACTCCTCTGCAGGATTTGTGCATGATAAAACAAAGATGATCTGGGGACTGTATCAATTAGAGAATAACTTGCTGAATAATCATAAGGACCTAGGTTTATCGCCAGCACTTAAATAGAAACTGGGTGCTGGAGAGGGCTGAGAATGATCCCTGGGGCTCATTGTCCAGCCTGTCTGACTGAACTGGTGAGTACCAGGTTTGTGGAAGATCCTGTTTCAAAAAAAAAAAAAAAAAAAAAAAAAAAATGAGTGGTAAATCTAGAGGATGTTTCAGTGGTTAAGAATATATCCAGTTTTTCCCAAGGACCAAGTTCAGTTCCCAACACACACCAAGTCAGGTGTTCATAACTGACTGTAACTCCAGCTCGCAGGAGATTCAGTTACCCTTTTGCAGCCTTTTCATGCACTGCATTCATATGTACATGCAATTACAAAATATAAATCAACAAATGAATTTTACAAAAATACAGATAGAGCAACCTGCCTTGTTACCCCTGTGTCAGGCACACATACATAGACATGCACTAGTAAAGATTATACACAAACCCAAACGCACGTCCGCCTGCTGCCCACCCTATATGTAGTACGTTCAAAATGGTGATGCGTTGTTCCAGTCCTCATTCAAAGAAGAGTTTCTTCCTCGGTTCAGAGGCATGCCTGCTGCCTTCCACTTCACGGTCTGCTTCAATGAAGTTTGTCTTCCATCAGCCATGTGCTCATCCTCCTTAATTCACTTGTGGCTACTTAACAATGTGAGGGCATCAAGGTTCAGTCCTATAGCCCAAGGTCAGTCCTATGGAACAAGGAAATATGCACTCTTAGTCTCTTACCACTTCACAGATGCTGAGTGGAACTATATCACCATTCCACATCTCCCTTTCCAAGTACAGATCTCCAAATGCCCACGTCTCAAACTGTATTATTGTTTTCCCTTGTAATGGTCAACAGGATGATTATAAGCACGTGATCTTCTATGTGAGTTCCGGGGCCATTACACGTGTACAGCAAGCACATTACTGGACATCTTCCAGCCATTTTGTATCCTTTTTGGTTGAGTATATGGGGTGTTCTGCCTGAGTGGCAGCTGAGATTATGTTTGCAAAAGGGTCAAGACTGGGGAATTGGGGAGTTGTGAAACAGACAGGGGTACAAGAGTATAGGGGTCAAGAGTCTGGATATTCTGTGTGTAGGAGAAGTGAAGAGGATCAGATAGAAGAGATCCAGTGAGAGGGTGCTGCCCCTGCACTGAGTCACCACAAATGCCAGGACACAGTCCCTCATCATGGGGCTCAGAAAACAGCACAAGGTCACAATTCGTTATTCTCTACTTTTTCATTATGGCTCTTTGCTGAGTTATAAGAGAGAGACAGCAGAATGAGGCCAAGCTTTGCCTCCTCTGTAGCTTTGTCCTGAGCCGGTTCTCACGTCCACTGAAACCTGGGAAGAAAATGTTTAATATCAGGAGTTAAACAAAAATAAACGAACAAATTGCTTATCATTATCTGCAAAGTCTTTACACAAATGCAGAGATGAAGAGCTAAGAAAAAGAAATTAGGATGGGTAAGAATAATAGAAATTGAGATGAATGAGCATGTGAAACTAAGGGAAGTCATTTTTCTAATTGCAAGCACAAATCCTGAATTGATTCAGGCCATCCCTGAGGAGGTGTGTGGAGGAACAGAAACAAGGGTGTGAACATGATAATGATTTCGAAGGCATTAAGACAAACTCAGATAAATGTCTGGTAATTACATTGAATTTTTAAACAATCTTCAGCGATAAAACCCATCATTTTCTGTTGTTGCTGCCTATATACGAGGTGTGCTTAAATGGAGTGGCTTGCATTAGCACAGCCCGATATCTGCTCTTACAAGATACCAACAGGGTTCTTCTATTAAGTGAATCTGCTGGCGTTGTCAGGAAAGTACTTTCCAGCATCTGTTTCTTCTNCTCGTCTACAGAGTGAGTTCCAGGACAGCTGGGGCTACAGGGAGACCCTGTCTCGAAAAGACCAAAAAAAAAAAAAAATTGCTCTATATGACTCAACAGCTGCTGGGCACATAAAAAACAGAAGTGACAGGCTGGAGAGATGGCCTAGTAGTTAAGAGCACCTACTGCTCTTGCAGAGGACCCGGGTTCGATTCCCAGCACCCACATGGCGGCTGAGAACCATCTTTGACTCCAGTTCCAGGGGAATCCAACGCCCTCTTCTGACCTCTGCAGCATTGCACGACATGGGTGCACAGACCTGCATGCAGGCAGTACATTCATACACATAAAAGAAGTAAGTAAAATTTTAAAAAATTAAAAAAATTAAAAAAAAAACAGAAGTGAAAATAGCTATGCAAAAATCTGTACACAAATATTCAGGAGCATTAGTCACAGTAGCTAAAAAGTGTAAACTAAAATGCCCATAAACAAAATATGGAACAAATATTGAAAAAATATTTAAATATCAAAAAGAATGAGGTAGAGCTGGGCACAAAAGCTCACACTTATAATCCCAGCACCCGAGAGGCTATGGCAAGATGTTGGCATTCAAGGCCAGCCTGGACTATACATTGAATTCTGAGACAGTCTAGCCTATGCTGCCTCAACTACCCCCCCATCCCAAGATAAGTATTGATACATACTGTGAATACAGCCAAACTATGAAAACATGCTAAATTAAAGAAACCAGGTACTAAAGGTCACACAAGCTATATGACTCCACTTAATGTCTTTCTTACAATATTTTATTATTCCTATTTTTTTTGTCTTTTTGAGACAGGGTCTCCCTTATTATTCCTATTTTTTGTATATGAGAGTATTGCCTGCATGTATGTAAATGCATCCATGTCTTGCAATGCTCCTGGGGGTCAGAAGAGAGCATCAGATTTCTTGAAAGAATAAACAAGATAGAGAAGCAATCTAAAAAGTGTTCAACATCATTAATAATTAAGGAAATGCAAATTAAAACCACTTTCAGATATCATCTCACTCTGATAAGACTGGTTAAGATCAAAAAAACAAAAGACACCAACTGCTGGAGAGGTTGTGGGGAAACGGGAACACTCATTCTCTGCTGGTGGGAATGTAAACTTGTATAACCACTGCGGAAGGCAGTGTGGAGAACCCTTAAAATTCTCAAAATGAGCTTACCACCTGACCCACTCATACCACTCCTGAGTATATACCCACAAGACTCATCCTACCGCAAAGATACATGCACATCCATGTTTATTGCAGCTCTCATCATAATAGTGAAGAGCTGGAGCCAACCGAAATGCCTCTCAACTGAAGAGTGGATGACAAAAATTTGGTACATCTATACAATGGAGTACTATTCAGCGGTGAAGAAACATGACATCATGAACTTTGCATGTAAATGGATGGAACTCAAAGCCATTATGCTAAGTGAAGTAACACAGTCACACAAAAAAACAAATGGCAAATGGTTTCCCTCATTTGTGGGTGCTAACATCAAATCCCCAGTTGAAAAGCAAGCTGATCATTATTGTTATATTTCTCTTTATCTGAAAGCAACTATGTTGTCATAATGTAAATCTCTTAATAGGCTCTAGAATAGACCCCCTCACTTATTTTCAGACTCTATAATTACAGTATTTAGGTGGAAAGTATGTATGCATATTTTAGAGTAATATAAAATTAAAGCAGGAAAATGTGAATTCCTAAACATAAAAAAGACTGAAAGATCCAGGCACTTATGGCAGAATGCATAATCTGGGGTGGGGCGGCGGGAAGGGAAAGGGGAATATATGTAAATTGAACTGAAAAAATGATGTCTGAAATACACAAAACATCAATAAAAGCATTATATCATAAAGAAAAAGAAAGAAAGAAAAAGAAAGAAAGAAAGAAAAAAGAGTAGGACTCACAGTTAACCCTAACACAAGCTCAGGGCTACACTGGTTGCCAGGGGCACCTCTGGTTTTCTGCCTCTAGAAGGGAGCTAAAGACACACAGCATCCTTATAGCAGGATCCAGCTCATGTACATGTTTTTTTTTTTTTTCTTTTAAATTTCAAGCCCAGTGACTATGGGGATGATAAAAATGATAGCACCCCTAGTCTCCCATGTTATTAAGTTGTCTTGGATCTGTTTCCATCACAACTGATGTGCAGACATGGCAACAGTGCAGGAAGAGATCTGGAGATATCTGCCACAAGTCTTACCCTGTGCATGTCTCTTACTCCTCTGCAGGATTTGTGCATGATAAAACAAAGATGATCTGGGGAGCTGTATCAATTAGAGAAGTACTTGCTGAATAAGCATAAGGACCTGAGGTTTATCCCAGCACTTAAATAGAAACTGGGTGCTGGAGAGGCTGAGAATGGATCCCTGGGGCTCATTGTCCAGCCTGTCTGACTGAACTGGTGAGTACCAGGTTTGTGGAAGATCCTGTTTCAAAAAAAAAAAAAATGAGGTGGTAATCTAGAGGATGTTTCAGTGGTTAAGAATATATCCAGTTTTTCCCAAGGACCAAGTTCAGTTCCCAGCACCCAAGTCAGGTGTTCATAACTGACTGTAACTCCAGCTCCAGGAGATTCAGTACCCTTTTGCAGCCTTTTCATGCACTGCATTCATATGTACATGCAATTAAAAAATAATAAATAAAATGAATTTTAAAAAATACAAGATAGGAGCAACATGCTTGTACACATGTGTACATGCACACATACATATACATGCACATGTAAATGATTATACACAAAACACAAAAGAAAGGAAAATGATTGAACAGAAATATATGTAGTACGTTCAAAATGGTGATGCGTTGTTCCAGTCCTCATTCAAAGAAGAGTTTCTTCCTCGGTTCAGAGGCATGCCTGCTGCCTTCCACTTCACGGTCTGCTTCAATGAAGTTTGTCTTCCATCAGCCATGTGCTCATCCTCCTTAATTCACTTGTGGCTACTTAACAATGTGAGGGCATCAAGGTTCAGTCCTATAGCCCAAGGTCAGTCCTATGGAACAAGGAAATATGCACTCTTAGTCTCTTACCACTTCACAGATGCTGAGTGGAACTATATCACCATTCCACATCTCCCTTTCCAAGTACAGATCTCCAAATGCCCACGTCTCAAACTGTATTATTGTTTTCCCTTGTAATGGTCAACAGGATGATTATAAGCACGTGATCTTCTATGTGAGTTCCGGGGCCATTACACGTGTACAGCAAGCACATTACTGGACATCTTCCAGCCATTTTGTATCCTTTTTGGTTGAGTATATGGGGTGTTCTGCCTGAGTGGCAGCTGAGATTATGTTTGCAAAAGGGTCAAGACTGGGGAATTGGGGAGTTGTGAAACAGACAGGGGTACAAGAGTATAGGGGTCAAGAGTCTGGATATTCTGTGTGTAGGAGAAGTGAAGAGGATCAGATAGAAGAGATCCAGTGAGAGGGTGCTGCCCCTGCACTGAGTCACCACAAATGCCAGGACACAGTCCCTCATCATGGGGCTCAGAAAACAGCACAAGGTCACAATTCGTTATTCTCTACTTTTTCATTATGGCTCTTTGCTGAGTTATAAGAGAGAGACAGCAGAATGAGGCCAAGCTTTGCCTCCTCTGTAGCTTTGTCCTGAGCCGGTTCTCACGTCCACTGAAACCTGGGAAGAAAATGTTTAATATCAGGAGTTAAACAAAAATAAACGAACAAATTGCTTATCATTATCTGCAAAGTCTTTACACAAATGCAGAGATGAAGAGCTAAGAAAAAGAAATTAGGAATGGTAATAATAATAGAAATTGAGATAATGAGCATTTGAAACTAAGGGATGATTCATTTTTCTAATTGCAGCACAGATCTGAATTGATTCAGGCCATCCCTGAGGAGGTGTGTGGAGGAACAGAAACAAGGGTGTGAACATGATAATGATTTCGAAGGCATTAAGACAAACTCAGATAAATGTCTGGTAAAGTATTGAATTTTAAACAAATATTCAAGAGATAAAACCCATCATTTTCTGTTGTTGCTGCCTATATACGAGGTGTGCTTAAATGGAGTGGCTTGCATTAGCACAGCCCGATATCTGCTCTTACAAGATACCAACAGGGTTCTTCTATTAAGTGAATCTGCTGGCGTTGTCAGGAAAGTACTTTCCAGCATCTGTTTCTTCTTGAGCTTAAGAAATATTATCAGTTGCACTGGAAGTCTCTAGAACATCATTTAATTCAGTACCTTTGTTTCGAGCAAATAACACAGAGCCCCGGAGAGATAAAATAGTGGATGTCAGATGACAGAAGCAGTGTGAGAGCTCAGGCTTGAATTCCAGGCATGATAATAGCCCAAGGAGCAATGTATCATGTGATAGAAGAATTTTCTTTGTCACAAATTGTGAGTATAAACTGTCTCTCAAGGGGTAAATGAAGCCCAAAACAGCTTTGCTGATTTCTGTGATACAATTGTTTCCATATGGATAATCATTGTGAATAATTTTAAGCTGCAAAGAATCATCACTGACAGACTGGAGAGATGTCTCAGTGGGTAAAGCACTTGCCATCCAATTATGAAAACCCAAGTTCAGATCCCAATAACCCATGTAGAGCTGGATGCAGTCATATTGTTCTGTAATCTTAGTGCTGCTATGGGAAGATAGGAGATGGGGACAGAGGGATAGCTAGAAGCTCATGGGACAACTAATTTGGTGCATACAGGGGCAGGCAAACAACAAGGGACCCTGCCTCAAACAAGGTAGAAAGTGAGGACCAGCACCCACAGTTGTCCACAGAATTCCACCTTCATTCCCTCATTCCCTGGCATATGTGCATCCACACTCACACACAATAGTGGATATACATAAACATATACCATGCCTGCATACACACTCAAAGATTAAAAAAGGCAAGATCACTGGACATATGTCTATGAAGTGATTTACAGCTAATACCATTAGCTATAACCACTTCCAGAGCACTGAACTCAGCTAGCTCATAATGTTTATCCATACTCCCCTTGCTTTCTTGGATTTCTTACAAGGTCAAAGAATGAGCTTCTCTTCCACAGACTATAAGCGCAAGCAATTACCACAGAGACAAGTGTCAACCACTAAAGAGAATTGGGCTTATGGCCCTGCAATATGAATTACTTGTTTTTAAAGTTCTTAGTAAGCAGGGGAATAGATTACAAAAATACTCCATGTCTACAGGAACTAGGGTACTTGGTGCTGTGCTAGGAACCTTCCCTCTGGGTAAAATTTATTATTCTGAATTTCAAAGCTTGGATAATTTATTATCTTAAGCTTAATACACCTTTCCTCATATAATGGTCCTTCCCATTCTTCTGCTTGACAGATGGGAAGCAGAAGTAAGGTGAGAACTGGCATTCTGTTTCTTGAATCTGGATCTCAAATCTACTACCCTATATGAATATAAATAGATTTCTGTTCCCATGATTCATGCTATGTTATTCTGAAATCCTTTTTATCTTCTAAAATTGAAAGTACCTTTTGTCCTGTGAAGGAAATCTTACTATGCACTGTATCCGAGGTCCAAAGTGCAAGCCTGTCTCCAACTTCACTGTTGGATTCTATTCTCTCAGTAGGGTATTCTTTCCTGAGTCCATGTTAAAATTATTTTATCAATGAGTCTAAGAACCTCCAAAAGAGACCTTGTGCACCCTAAGGCAAGGATGTATTACTGGAAATAACAAAGCAAGAGCTGACTATTAATACAGTTCAACAGCTGGATTTGGGTTGAGATACTGTGGAAGAGAGACCTCCCTGAAATAAGCTACTGTCTTCTGAAAGCAACTGTTGGCAACCCCAGAGTATGCTCCAGTGAAGAGAATATCAGACTCTCTCTCTCTCTCTCTCTCTCTCTCTCTCTCTCTCTTTCTCTCTCTCTCTCTCTCTGTAGGTGGATAGGTAGGCCTCACTAAAATAAATCAGCTACTCACCAAACAGAATATTTCATACATATGATGCAATTGCAGAGACTGTCACAGATAGAAATGTAATGTGCATGTAATTTATTTGTTAATAATAGTACAACAGAAGTGGGTACAAAAATAAATTGTCAAGGAGATAATAGTAGATGAAAAAGTAATAATTGGGGCTGGAGAGATGGCCTACCGGTTAAGAGCGCCGACCGCTCTTGCAGAGGACCCGGGTTCGATCCCCAGCAACCACATGGCGGCTGAGAACCGTCTGAAGCTCCAAATCCAGGAGAACTACAGTTCCAGGGGAATCCGAGACCCTCTTCTGAACTCCGCGGCGTTGCACGACACAGGTGCACAGACTTGCATGCAGACAGTACATTCATACACACAGAAATAAATAAAAAATTAATAAAAAAAATTAAAAAAAAAAAAGAAAAAGTAATAATTGTTAACTATGATACTGAAATTTTATTATTTAATTATAATGACATATATTTAGAATTACAACATTAATGGGCCTAACTGTATAACAATAATAGTTGAAAACAGAATAGAGCTGTATATAAACAGTATTTTCATATAATACTCTCAAATTAATCTATAGTATGACATTGAGGCATCTGGCAAGTTAAGATGTATATAAGGGCTAGTGAGATGACATAACAGGTAGAAGTATTTCCCTAGAAGCCTGATAACATGGTTTAATCCCAACACGCCATGTCAAAAAGCTGGATATAGATGTCCTAGTCAGGGATAAGCAGTCTTCAGTGTTATTCTCTATAATTTGGCCAGTTGTGGCTTTGGGGATTAATCACCATATATGACAGAGTACATGAAATCTGGTTGGGGGATATAAAAGGGGTATAGATAGAGGAGTGGATCTAAGATATGAACAAATTATATTGCATGACATTCACAAAAATTCAATTAAAATTATGAAAAACAAATAAATCAATGATCTGGATACAATGGCTTGCATCTCCAATCCCGGTGCTCCTACAAGATGGAAGCAGAGACTAGAGAATCATCTGGAAGCTCATAAGCTAGATAGCTTCCACAAAGTGGAAGGTGAGAACCAACTCCCAAAAGCTGCTCTTTGACAACTGCTACAGATGTAACTAGACATACACATACACAAAAATACACTTAATTAATTAAAATTTAAGATGCACATAATAACCATCAACAATATAAAGAATTAACAAAGTGATTATAAAATTGAAATGCTAAATGGGAACTATTTATTTCAAAACAAAAGTATAAAGGAAGAAGAAATGAAACAGAATATATATGTATATATAATAAGTATAAAGTTAAATGTCAGATATAACAAATTATATTGAAAATAACATTGCATATGAATGGATTAAACAATGGAATAAAATTACATTTGCACACAGTATAAAAAACATATTCTATAAATTTTCAGAAGAAATACATCAGATTCAAATGGAAAGTGTTATAATTTTTTTAACATTTTTTTTATTGATGCTTTGTGCATTTCATACATCATTTTCCAATTCAGTTCAGGCATATTTCCCTTTCCCTTCCCCCCCCATCCCAGATCATGCATTCTGCCATAACTGTGCTGCATCTTTTTCTCAGTTTTTTTTTTTCATTTTTTAGCTATAAGTGATAATCCATGAGTACAAGCATCCTTCATGTAAAACCAATTTGCAGGCTGTTGTGCCCAAACCCCCACAGCCCCACCTTCCAGCAGGGGGTGAGGGGTTGTATGTTCAATCAAGTTGATCAAATGAGTGTCCAGACTACATTGCTGTAATTTCACCATTCACCCCAATCACAGCCCTTACATTCTACCACGCCCCCTCTTCCGCAGATTGTTCCCTAGGCTTAGAAAAGGGGCACAGGTGGATGAGAAGCAAAACAGTCCACTCTCTCTGGAGCTGTTGTCTTGGACTCTGGTCAGTTCTGGCTGTTTTCTTTCATGGGCTGACAGTTTGTCCAGGAATAACCTTTCAATCCTACTAATGAAGCACAAGCAATTAGATATATAGGTATTTAAACAGCACTAATAGTTATGGTTGGTTACTTTGCTATAGCCACATATGTTTGGATGATATGTTAATCCATGAATTATATTTTTTCCTGTTAAATATGACAGGGTCTTACTGTGGCTTATAACATCTCCTAACCTGTAGAGGATGTAAGCTTGTGGCATCAGCCATGGGTTATTCCTCCAAAGAGAGAGCCAATAGCCAATTAGATTTGGGATATACAGGCATATGGCTGCCTCTGCTGCACAGTATTTCCAGGCAGGTGAGGTGTAGCTGGTGCTGATGGTGGAGACTTGCTTGACTCAAGGAGACCCGTATTTGCTTTATTGGTTTAGTGGCCTTTGGTAACACTCTCTGGTGTTCCAGAGGCCATCTGTACACTTGCATGTGTGGTCTCAATACATCTTTCCCATGTTAACGTCAGGTCTTTGGCAGCAGGGCCTTATCGCCTCTCTTCTTGCAGGTATCCCAGTTTAGAGGCAAGGAGCCTTTACCTTTTGTGGGGCCTTGGATCCCCTGGCCAACATCTCCCTGGTAGAATAATCCATTACTGATGTCAGAGCTCCTGTATTTATATATTTTGCTTAAGTGCATAGTTTAAGGACTTTAGTATTATATTTGGTTCTGAACAGAGAATAATCCTTTTCACAGTTCTTATGTCTATTACTCAATTAAAGAAGGCAGTTTTACCGGTTGAGTTCAACAAGTACCCAGTTTTGCCTAGACACTGTCTACAGGATACATGGTGTTTTAGGACTCAGTAAAAGTAAATATGTGTATATTAAACAACATTGGTTTACAGACTCTGATAAAAATGGTAATGCATCTGAGTTAAATGGAGATGTAAATCGCTGTTGTCCACATTTATTTTACATAAAATTTGTAGAGCAATAACTTGGGGATTGGCACATACAAATGTTCTCTATAATTTCTCTGTTGTACAGTATCACCTTATAGCATTCTCTTTAAGATTATTTAACATAAAAATTAAGTGTGCTTCCCAAGTTAATTATATATAGTCACCCAAAACAACATGAGTGAATTTGATGAAATCTGAGCCTTGATTCCACCCTATAGTTATGTATAATACAACTGTCTTCTGGAGACTCATGGGTTAAAAAAAAAGTGGGGGGGGATACAGATAGACATGAAACCTTTTCATCAAAAACCTTGCAATTCACATCTTAAAACTAACTACGGGAAAAGATTTGTGGGTTCCAACAGGACAAAATATCACCAACTTAATGGCTGAGAAAGAAAAGATACAGCTTTGCATTGAGTAGGATGTACCAGAAAGTGCCAAGTGAAAGGTTGATCCGTCTGAACATTGAAAGGAAGAAAAGCCTCAGATTGCCATAAACATCGAACCCCTCTGTGGATCCTACATGTAACAACTATTTATAATGAGTCCCAATGAAACTTACCTTCTAGGTGCTGCAAAGGTTTTGATATGAGAGACTTTCTTGCCTCCCCCCAGAACAAGGAGAAATATGACGATGATGGGGTCACTCTCCAACTGTAAATTGGAGACAACTATTATAGAGGTAATCTCTTATAAAACCGGAAAGTGTTATAATTTTAATATGAGTTTAGACTGACTTATTTGAGAATATTTATAAAACAGGGATATTTGATATTTGCTAGTGATTATAAATATGAATCTGATAAACAACTTTTGTGATGAGCCCTGGAGAGCTCTGGTGCTCCTCTAATGGAACTTGAGAGCAAAGTCCTACAGGTCCTCCTGACACTCATCACAACACTATGACCATGAGGGACATTATAGGAATGTGCTAAATCTTCTCTCTTTGGAGAATAATACATGGACAAAGTAATCTTATTATTCTTTCCTCTGTAAACAAAAGCTTGCATCTATTTGACTATCCTTGAATGCAGAAGGATATCTGTGAATAAAGACGGTTCTGATCTAATTTCTCTAGGTTCATGGATAAAGAAAATGAAGGACTCATTAAAAAACCTGTAGTTAAACATCTATGCTATTTAATGACAGTCATTGGCAGCAGCTTTCTTTGCCTGCTTCCAAACATTTATCCAATACCTTTCAGACTGTTTAAATGTGCACTTCTGGGCTGTGGGTGATAGAATGGTTTTCTGGCATGTACAAATTGCAAGGCCTTGGGTTCAATCACCAGCACTGAAAACAAAAATGAAGAAAGAGAAGAAAAAGTGCATTTCTAGCTCATTACAGGTAGCAGGTCTCAGGGAGAGGGATGACTGACTGAGCAGGGGTAGAGAAAAGGAAAAAAATAGTAATTCTTTATTGCATTGTCCTTCACTAGATACCTTTCTGACTAGTTACTTTCCTTGGGGACTAAGAGAAACACATTTATCTACTGGCTTCCCTCCCAGATTTGTCTTGGTGAACACATAGTTGATTTACACAGAGTCAAGCAGGTTCCCCTGAGCATATCTGGGATGGCCAGGATGGGAAGTGAGATATCCACAGAGAGGTCCAGTGTCCAGCACTTTCAGGGTGCTCCTCTGTATTTGACATGTGTGCTCCTCTGTAGTTACCAAATAAATGGACAGAGTTAGAACTCAAGGAAAAAGATGTTTCAGAGTATGCCCAAGGATTAAGGTGAGATGCTTGTACTTCCTGGTTTTGTTTTGCACTTTGACTAAAGCCCACCCTGTCTCAGAATCTAGAAGTTGTTGACCAACCACAATCTCTATGAAGACTTTTAACGGAATAATCTAGCATTCTCATTACCACATCTAGATCTGAAGACATAATTGTTAAGAATTACTTTTCCTTTAAAATTTTTAAATTACATTTATTTATTGTGTGATAGAGTGCACATGCCACAGCACATGTGTAGAAGTGAGAGGTCAACCTGTGGGAGTTAGTTCCTTCCTTCCATTGTGTGGGTCCTGGATGTTCAACTCGGGTTACCAGGCTTCATGACAGGTGCATTTACCTGCTGAGCCATTTCATTGGCACCAAATTAAGTTTTATAAACTTATTTCCCTCCTCAAAATCTAGTATCCCTCACTTTAGCTGTTTTACCTTGATTTCAAGATGGAATAACCTATATCTTATCATCATGTATTCTGATATCTTGCTGGATGACACTATAATCAAAGCTATAAATCCTTACCATTTACATAGGGACAGGACAAGTTACTTTGTGGACCTTAGATTGTCTCACACCCCAGTGCTCATGTTATGAAACAACAATGATACACAATGAAAACTAGGGTGAACTATACTTATCAGCAATGAAACCCATCATTTGCCTTCTTCACTGGCACAAATAATTCAGACTGGCCACATGACATTGATAATTTCAAATTCTGTGCAAGTTTCTTCTCTAATCTGCTAGAGGCTGTCTTCTTATCTCCGTGTAAGAAGACATGAGGCTGGGGTGACTGATCACTCTGTTGTATAAGCACATCCTCACAACCCATGAAAAAAGCCAATGGTGGTAGTGCACTGGTATCACACACTGGGTTGGCAGAGAATTTCAGATTCCTGGGTCATACTGGCTGGGCTGCATAAGCTAACAGTGAGATCTAGGCCAGTGAGAGACCTTGTATAAAAATGTAGGGTGGATGGACACACTGGAGTTGTCATTTTGGTTCCATATGCATGGTACATAATTGCATGTGCATACACATAAGTCATACATATATACATGTATGTACACACAAACAAAACACCATCACATCCTCACATCAAGACTTTGGTTTACAAAGGAAGGGAGAACAAATATAATCACACATCACATGTGATGGTGAAAGGCTCATCCACCTTCCAGATATTTTTTGCTGATGACAGCTTTGGACACATGACATCTTTTACTAGCTGTTTATTCAGCTAATGCACCTGAAGGATAGCTCCCAGTGATGCTTGTCAAGGAGCTGACACCTTATCTGAGATATCAGTAGCTCTAGCTACAGTCACCTTTACCCATTTTAGAATGTCCCACATCAAGATAGGTCCTCCTTTTTGGACACTGAGTTGTCCTCTGTCACTGTAGATATGGTTTTGTTCTGGAATGTTATTATGTGCTAGAAATTACTGTATCAGAATATATCAACTTGACAGAGTATCCTTATTGTTTCCACATTATTTTAGTTTCATTAGATCTGAGTTGCCTTTCAGGTTTCACCTTACCTGATGTAGAGCTTTCTTTCTCTGGACCTGAGTCTAATCTTCAAGTCTTTCAAATCACCAGATAAGTAAGAGAGAGTAATATTCCCAAATACAAACTATGCCAACTGCAACCTTCCAAATGCTGTGCTCATTTCCTCATCGTAGCTGTGAGCAGGAACGGTTTGACTTTTCCCCAGATGCCCTGTTCCAACATGTCACTATTCACTAGACCCATAAATTTCCACCTGTGTACAAACTCTCAAATTCCTGTGGAGCTTTTCTTCCTTTTTCTGTCATTTTGTATCCTGCAAGATATTTGGAGTCTTTGTGATGTTACCCTACTCATTGCATCCTATTAACTTTATGTTGTCACTACAGTGGGTTTGCAGAACATTCTAGAAGCTATAAAGATGAGTACCTTAGTGCTTTTAGCTGTGGAATAAAAAAAATGCTATAGGCTGCATGTCTTAAAAAGAGCAAGGATTTATTCTCAGTTTGAGAGGGTGAGCTGTGAAGGTGTTGGCGGATTCAGTATCTATTAGGACTGCTTCATTGATGACACTTTGTCCTCATATGGTCAGAGAGGTCAAAGTTCCATGTGGTGTCTTGGTTGTTAGAAGACTTATAATTATGATCACACTTATAAAAGCAGAGTCCCAGGGCCCATTTCTCAATATCCTCATATTAAGGATTCTTTCCCAACATATGAGCTTGGTATTGGTGACAAAAATATATTTTAATGTGAAGATCAATGTCTCTTAGTAAAAGAAAGTGGACAGATTAGCAACATCCAGAGATTAACATGCTCTCCTACATAAATTACAGCTTCTTCATAATCCCTTGCTGATAGATTTTGAATTATATTTACCAGATGAATAACCACATATGACGGGCACAGGCTATATTTATTTGTTTCAGGAGAAATCAATCCCCAGAAAATACATAGCAATGATTATGGCCTTCACTTGGCTAAGCTGATGATAGATTACTATCATTCTCTAAGAGTCACATTGTTTTCAAATCTGTACAAACTAGCTGAATGTGAGGATAATGGGCAAAGTCATTACAGCATTCCTTAGTGACTTAAAACTTTAATGGTGGCCTAATTTCCCTAGTGCCTGTAACACTCATCATTACTTCTGATTTACTAAGTTTACTGATGGGAGAAGGAGTGTACTGGCCATGGCCAGTTCATGGCCTGTTACTATCACTATGTCTCCTCTTCCATAGATCAGTGGACAAAAGGAGGGTCTTTCCATCACAAAACCGACATGTCACACACTTGGTGACTAGGGAAAACATAATGGATAGTGTAAGGGAGAACTGATTCCATGTGAAGATGACTTGGGCAAAACTTTCAATCACAACTGGCCTCTTTAGAGTGTTCTCTAGCTGGAGAATTCTAGTGACTTTTTTTTCCTTTTCTGGGATCTGCCGAAATGCAAAACTAACAACACTGGAAAAGACTGGGTGTTTAGGTGTCTTTTTCTCTTATTCAAATTTCCAGATACATTATCATGGATTTGTTTCTGAAAAGATCTGGGTACATTCATCACCTGTGCGTGTGGTGGCATTTCAGTATTCTATTCAGCTCTCCCATCCAGTCAGAGGATTTCCTACCAATGCACCTAGGTACCAATATACTGGGGCTGTGGATTTCCATGCATGAATACACTCTGTTGGGGGGCAGTAATTTACATTCTCCTACTCTCCATCCCTTCCTTCTTTTTTCTTATTTCTCTTTCTTCCTCCTCTTTCCTTAGACAAATAATAAGTACATGTAAGTATGATCCTACCTTTGCTCATTGAATGTTATGATCGTTGAGTCCTTCCCACATATCCTAGGCCACAAGCTGCTCTCACTGTAATTCTTATCTTGATGTACACTTTAGTAATGAAATCTTGCTACTGACAAGTAAATGCCACCTTCTGGCCTTTGCATTCCAGGAATCCATCATCTACATTACAGCTATCCTTCCACACTGGGGTTAGGCAATTTGAGCTCATGGCAACATCTCCTACAGTCAGATCCATCCTACAGGGCAGAGCCTGTACCACCAATCATTCAGAATTAGCATGGTTAAAGAAGTATCCTGGAAGCTTGCCTGAAAAATGAAGTGATGATTTGTCTGGTTCCATATGCAAGTTTATTTCCACATTGCTACCTTCTCCTCCTGAATCCTGCTAGTCCTTATCTTGCTGCTCACATACTGAAGAACTGTCATCTCTATGGGATTTACTGCCTGTTATCAGTGTCTGGGCTGATTATGAATAAGTGTGATTACAGTACATTGAAGCTGCTTCTAGCTGACTTTTCTAGAATGGTAGACTCTAGGCTCTGGACATTTCTCCCCCATCATTAAAATCTTTCCTATCTGAGTTATTCTTCAGCGACTTCTTCCTGCTCTAAATCCATTAATGTCCTCTTCTATCCATCTACACCTGAATCCTATATTTTCACATCATGTACATTCTGGTCACTTCTCCTTTTCCTATTTAATGTTATTTCTTTCTACATGTTGAACTGTACATTTATTTTCAGAGGTGAGATGTGACCCAGATGATGAGGGAGGTGGAAGAGTGCTTGTAGGACCAGCACTACCTTACAAGGTAATTATTTCTGATCAGATCCTCATTGTGTCTCACAAGAGGACAGAGAAAGCAAAGGCACAAAGATGGCTAAACAAGTCATGGAAAATAAGGAATAATCACAACCCATGTAAATAGAAACTGAAGAGGAAACAACAGAACAAGTGCATTCCTGAAAGAATGATAGAAACATGAGGGGAGGGATGTAGTCTGTGTGGAGAAAAGTCTGTAAGAAAGAGAGCTGCAGAAATTAGATCAGACCAGGAGCCCTCACTAGCACCTTTGAGGAAATATTGTAACCTGTCACAGCTGTTGTTCAAAATTACCATATTGCCATCAGGGAATTTGCAGGTAAATGGATGGAACTAGAAGATATTATGCTAAGTGAAGTGACACAGTCCCAGCAAACAATGAATGGTATCCCTCACTTGTAGATGCTAGCACCCAGCACTGAGTAAGGCAAACTGAGCAACATCAATGTTATATGCCCCTTTCCCTGAAAGCAACTGTGCTCTTAAAATGTAAATCCCTTAACAAGCTCTAAAATTAACCCACCACTTATTTTTAGACTTTGTAATCTTGGTATACGAGTGGAAGATATGTAGGCATAGTTTAGAGTAACATAAATTTAAAAAGAAAAATATGAATCCTGAAATACAATATGGATAAGACAGTTCAGTTCATTTACAGATGATATAAGTTTAGTATCATATATATATATATATATATATAATATGTTGAAGAAATGCAGATTGGAAGGAACTACAACAGCAGAGGAACTGGGATGGAGAATGGAATGAAATAGTAAAGTTCCACCAAGAACAATAATCCTCTGCTTTGAAAAACTTTGAAAAGAATCAGAAAAAGATACAGGGCAGGAATGGCAGTGTGCATGAACTCAGATGTGGTGTGGGGCATGGAAGGGGAGATGATTCTAAATTGGAATGAGAAACGATGTATGAAATGCACAAAACTTCAATAAAAATGTTTAAAAATATACCGTATGCCTCAATGCTTGTAAAGAGCAGAGATTTATTTTTCCCAATTATTGAGAAATCCAAGATCAACAGAGATTCAGTGTCTGGTGAGAGTCCACCTTCTGGTTTATGTATGGCAAATTATTGGTGTGTCCTCTCATGGACAATGGAGGCAAGAAGTCTTTCCCAGGCCTCTTCTAGAAGAACACCAATCCCATTCACAGACCTGGAACTCATAGAGTTAAAATACTTCATATTCTTTAATTTTACCACCATCATATTGGCATTGTGAACTTCAGAATATCAATTGGTAGAGGGACATTGTAACATAAGCTATCTTTTGTGTAACCATACAATAACTGCACATAGTTTGCTTCAGAGTATTCAAGCAAGCAGGGGCATATGGTACTCCTTTTAAAGCATGTCCTTCTTCCTGAGCCTAGTTTTCATACTACCTCCTTCCTCACAGAAACACACAAGTGTGACCTGGCAGTTCACCTAGGATGTGCAATTTCATTCTCTCAGTTGCTTCTTCAAGGATTGCCCTCAGTTCTATTTATATTTACAGGTTCCTCCCTCACCTTTTTTGCTGTTCATTTTTTACTTAGTATACTGTGTCTCTTTTATATATTTTAATATTATATACCAAAGATAATTCATGTGTTTAATGAACTCTAGTTGGATGCCCTATCTTAGCTGCTTGACAAAGCTTTGAAAAGCCTTGGGTACATAGCAGACATGTACTTATTTATTAAGTAAATTAGGGATGAATAAATACCTGAAAGCCAATTAAAATTATCTGGCCAGTGATAAAATTTGATAGATAAGAATAATTGCCTCTGTTATGGTGGTGGTTTGAATGAGTGTCCCCCATAGGCTTTAAGTATTCAGACATTTGTCTCCAGTTGGTGGCACTGTTCTTGGAGGTCTTAGAAGGTGTGGCCGTGCTAGAGGAAGTATATCACTGGGGGCAGGCTTAGTGAGTTCAACAAGCCTTGTGGTCTCTAGTCGCCCTCTGTCTGCTTCCTGTGCTCATTGCGAGATGTGACTCTCGGCTTGCTGCTCCAGCTATATCCGCCATGCCTTCTGCCACAATGGACTCTAATTCCCTGGCACCGTCAATTGTAAGCTCAAATAAACTCTTCCTTTTATAAGTTCCTTTGGTCATGGTGTTTTATCACAGCAACAGAAAAGTGACTAATACAGTTATTTGGTACCAGAGAGTGGGCTGTTGGCTGCGAAGAACCTGACCATGTGGATGTTTAGAGAAATGTGGAAGACTTTGGCACTTTGGGCTAGAAAAGCTGTTGACTACTGTAAGCAGAGCTTAACAGGCCATTCTAGTAGAATCCTGGAAGAAAGCATTGCTACAAAAAATGTAGTTCCAGAGGAAAATAAAGACTTAGGCAGTAACTGTGATATTTTGATAAAGAGTCTGGCAGCAGTTTTCCCACAGCCCAAATGCTTGCCTGATGCTAAGTTGAAAAGCAATGGACTAATGTCTTTGGCAGAGGATATTTCAAGACAGCCTAATGTATAAATTGTGGCATGGCTATTAATGGTGAATATTGTACAGATCTACAGTGAAGAAGAGAAGATGGAGCAGAAAGAAATGCAAAATGTACAGTTTGTATCTGAAAACCCCACTAGGAAGATTAAAGGTGGTGCCAAGGCTTGTGAAGGAGAGTTTCCTTTTGATAAAGAGATTAAAGTGATTAAGGAGAGGCCTAGCTATTTACAAGTAAACAATGGAAAAAGTGATATTAAAGTGATTAAGGAAGGGCCTTGAGATTTACAAGTAAACAACAGAAATAGTACCTTCAGGGCAAGACCACACCCAGCTGATCCTCAAACTTTTGAAAGGAAAATACTGAAAGCATTTTCTGCTCCAAGTTCAGGGCAGAGAAAAGTTGCAACTGTGGTTGAAATAGGCCAGGGTCAATCCCAAACTTGTAGCCAAACTCTGCAGTTTCATTCACGTGGTGCTGGCTTTAGAGGCATGAAGTTTGCAAGAGTGAGGGGTCATCAGTTCTTCCTCCACGGTTTCGGAGAGCTGCCAAGGTCAGGCAGAGTGCAGCAGGGGTGTCCCTACATATAGAAGGTCCTGATAGGCCATTGCATGAAGCTGTGAATGTGAAGTCTGGTTGCAGCGGAGACCCCAAGAAAACATTCGAGATGACAGACCTGTGAGATATTTGCCAAGCAGAGCTGCATACAGGGAGTGTTACCAGCCTAAGAAAGAGATGTATGTTGCAAGTAAAGCTGAAAGAGCAGAGCTCTCTAAGCCCTTTGGAAGTCAAGTCCCAGAAGTCACACATGGAGCTACTGGACTTGGTGTTTACCCTGCAGGTTTTCAGTCTTGATTTGATCCAGTATTTCCTCACTATGCCTCTATTCCTCCCTTTTGGAATGGGAATGTGTATTCAGTAGTTCCACTGTACATTGGGAGTATGTAATTTGTCTTTTGACTTTACAGGAACTTACTGTTTAGGAGATTGGCCTGAGTCTCAGAAGAGACTTTGGACTGTAGACTTTTGAATGGCAATGAAACTGGTAAAGACTATGGGGACTTTTAAGGTTGGACTAAATGCATTTTACATTTTATATGGTCAGGAGCCTATGGGGGCCAGGGAGTGGAATGTGGTGGTTTGAATGAATGTCCCCCCTAGGCTTTAAGTATTCAGACATTTGTCTCCAGTTGGTGGCACTGTTCTTGGAGGTCTTAGAAGGTGTGGCCATGCTAGAGGAAGAACGTTATTGGGGGCAGGCTTAATGAGTTTCACAAGCCTTGTGGTCTCCAGTCGCTCTCTCTGCTTCCTGTGCTCATTGCGAGATGTGACCCTCAGCTTGCTGCTCCAGCTCCATCTGCCATGCCTTCCGCCACAATGGTCTCTAATTCCCTGGAACCAGCAATCATAAGCTCAAATAAACTCTTCCTTTTATAAGTTCCTTTGGTCATGGTGTTTTATCACAGCAACAAAAAAGTGACTAATATAGTTACTTACTGTGTGGTCTTGTTTAGTAATTTTGTCTTATTATCTGCTTTCATATATGCCAAATAAAGGAATTTTCTGTTCCATGTGGTGATTTAAGGTTATGTAAGATAATGAATGGATATCCTCTTTTTACCCATTTTTCCCTTAGTAACCCCTGTCACTTACTAGTCTTCTGTTTCAGGTTCCCTTTTCCCCTTTACCTTCCTTTTTCATGGAACTACAGAAATGGGTAGAATAACCCAATCTTAGCTAAAGATATATTAGCAGCTAATTTTGGTTGTGTGAGGAAGAACTACTCTTCTTTAAGAGAGAGACTCTGGATAGGCTGACTAGAGCTCAGAGGATGAACTGGCACTGAGGAATAGCTATGGAGAGTAATTTAGCAAAATAGGCCCTAACACAAATGACAATGTCTGAATCCTGAGGGTCGGGGCAGGAAGGTGCCAATGGAGAGTGCATATAAAGATGATCAAGACTGATTGAACAATTTTATATGAAATACACAAAATACAATTAAAAAGATAAAGAATGGAGGGGACCATGCTTTTAGTAAGAGATCAATACATGCTAGCTTCTATCCTTTTATTACCACTTTGTCAACTCAGCATCACATATTACTTTCTGTATGATATGTTTGCTTAAATTGAGAGAGGCTTGATCCACTTAATTTTACTGTACAATATTAATTCACAGATTTTTTTCAATATTTACCTTCTCCATTTATTACCCATAGTTTACAAAATATAGCCATGGTGATTTAGCAGCCAGTTTGTATTTACAAATGATAATACACAAAAAGCAAACACATTTTGTTTCCTTGCACACAGAGCATATTAGTATAATTTAAAATGCTTTAGAAGTCCTAAAATTCCTACACAAAACACTGGAACACTACCTCTTTACACAAGGAAGTAGTTGGCTCAGGGTACCTATGTCAACTAGCTACTGATCTTAGGACATGCTCTGAGCTTGGCTCATTTGCACGTAATTCTCATTAATTTAAATAAGTATACCCCATTAATTTAAATAAGTACCTGCTTAGACTTGTTAAGGTTAATGGAATTATGCTCTAGTCATGGGTAGGAGTTTTATTTTATCATATGACTGAAAATATAATTTTCTAGAATCATTTTAGCCTAGTGTACAAAACAAAACATCAACAAAATTTCAGACAACTAAGGAAATTCTCTCTGGGCATGATGTAACTGAACTCATTGAACTTGAACCTCAGTTTTGACACTTTTAAATATAACAATAATACTTTATAATGTCATTATGAAAGCCTAATTAAAGGAAGGTCATGCTAAGTCTATGGTACATATTAGTAATTGAAGACATAAAGTAAATGTCATAGTCTAACATGTCCTTTACATTTAAGAACTATTGGTACCTGTGATATTCTAGAAACTGCTTTGAACTCCTTGTTATTAACTCATTGGGTCATCAAAACTCTTTTGAATACAGCTGAAATTATCCTCATTTTACAGCTATGGACTCACTGGGAGAGCTCACAGACCATGGACCATGCAGCATAATTTCCCACACTCCCTCTTAGCACTGACCACAGGTTATTCAATGCTTTTGGCACCAACCTTATGGACATGGTACTGTCATAATGAGCCTTTTTCAGGGACATCCACACAATTACACAGAAGCCAGGAGAAATGTTTGTATTCCCATTGTTCAGAAGTGCTATGGAAGGCTAACTTCTGGACATGACATGGCTGCTGCCCTCTTGAACTCAGAGAAGCTATTATTAACCTGCACAAGATTGGAGGTACTTACATTCTGTCATTGCAGGGAGGGGTCTCATTAAGCTTCACCTCTTTATATGATTTATGGATGATTAATGGTTACTGGAGGAGGAAGAGATGTTTTCTGCAGTGGTGTAGCCACCAGTCAATTGTCCATGCTCCTGTAGATAACCTATGACCCATGCTCTTGTAAGCAATGCTAATGAAACTCATTGGGGCATGAGAAAGGGAGGGAGGGAGGGAGGGAGGGAGGGGGGAGAGAGAGAGAGAGAGAGAGAGAGAGAGAGAGAGAGAGAGAAAGAGAGAGAGAGAGGAGACAGTTGTGAAGTGGAAGGGAATCAGGAGGAATGGTTGGGGGAAAAGAAAGAGAAATGGAGAGGTGTGAATATGATCAAAAAGCAGTATATACATGTGTAAAATGTGATAATAAAGCTATTTTATGTATAGTTCATACATGCAAATAAAAAACAGAGGCATGCTGAGTCCTACATCAAACTTACCTATTATTTCCTACTGCCCTACTGGATTGGTGATGGTAAATAATCCAAGGAAAGTAAAAGAATGCACACATACCCAGAATCATTCTCTTATAGAACACACTTGTTTTAAGAATGATGTGGCTTTCTCAGCCAGAGACCACACATTATATTGCTATGTGCTGGAATTTGATCTGATGCTTTCTGCCTCTGATTCCTTCATGCATAAATGCAGAATCCTCCATCCTATGTACCACATGCTTAGCCTCATGATGAGAGCACCTGCTTTCTACCTATAAGAAACAGTTAATTTTAATGATTCTTTTTTCTTTTTTATTTATTTTATTTATTTTTTATACTTTCTTTTATTTCATTTTTTAACAATAAGTAATGAGTACAAGCATCCTTCATGTAAAACCAATTTGCAAGCAGTTGTGCCCAAACCCACACAGCCCAAGTCTCCCACCATCCAGCTAGAGGAACTTGTATATACAATCAAGTTGATCAAATAAGCATCCAGTCTATATTGCTGTAGTTTCAGCATTCACCCCAATCGCAGCCCTTACATTCTACCACACCACCTCTTCCTCAGATTGTTCCCTAGGCTTAGAAAAGGGGCACAGGAAGATGAGAAGCAAAATAGTCTAATTTCTCTGGAGATGTTGTTTTGGACTCTGATCAGTTCTGGCTGTTTCTTTTCATGGGCTGACAATTTGTTCAGGAATAATCTTTCAATCCTACTAATGAAGCACAAGCAATTAGATATATAGGTATTTAAACAGTATTAATTATTATGGTAGGTAACTTTGGTATAAACACAGATGTTTGGACGGTATGCTAATCCATGAATTATGTTTTTTTCTGTAAAAGATGACAAGGTCTTACTGTGACTTATAACATCTCCTAACCACTAGAGGATGTAAGCTTGTGGCATCAGCCGTGAGTTATTCCTCCAAGGAGAGAGCTAATAACCAATTTGTGATATACAGACATATGGCTGCCACTGCTGCACAGTATTTCCAGGCAGGTGAGGTGTAGCTGATGCTGATGGAGGAGACTTCCTTGACTCAAGGAGACCAATATTTGCTTTATTGGTTTAGTGGCCTTTGGTAACACTCTCTGGCATTCCAGAGACCAACTGTACACTTGCAAGTGCGGTCTCAATACATCTTTCCCATGCTTACATCAGTTCTTCAACAGCAGGGTTTTACCACCTCTCTTCTTGCAGGTATCCCAGTTTACAGGCAAGAAGCCTTTACCTTTTGGGGGGGGGGCTTGGATCCCATGGCCACCATCTCCTTGGCAGAATAACCCATTGCTGATATCAGAGCTCTCCTGTATTAATATATTTTGCTTAAATGAACAGCTTAAAGAGACTCTAGTATTATATTTGGTTCTGAATAGAGAATAATACTTTTCATAGTTCCTATGTCTATTAGTCAATTAAAGAAAGCAATTTTACTTGTTTTATAAGAGACTACCTCTATAACAGTCAGCTCTAATTTACAGTTAGAGAATGACTTCATTACCATCATATTTTTCTTTGTTCTATGAGAAGGAGGTAAGAAAAGTCACTCGTTTTAAAAGTTTGTGGCACCTAGAAGGTAAGGTTCATTAGGACTCATTATAAAAAGTTGTTACAAATAGGATCCACAGAGATGTTTGATGCCTGTAGCAGCCTGAGGCTTTTCTTCCTTTTAATGTTTAGATGGGCCAACTTCTCTGCTGGTATTTCTTGGTACAACATGCACAATACAAGGCTGTATCTTTTCCTTCTCAGCCATTAAGTTGGTGACGTTTTGACCTGTGGGAACACACAAATCTTTTCCCATAGTTAGTTTTAAGATTAAATTGAAAAATTGTTGACAAAAAGTTTTAATATATAACTATATCCCCCCCTTTTTATTTTAGATTTTTATTTTTTGACCCAAGAGTCTCAAAAATGCAGTTGTAGTACACATATCTATAGGCAGGAATCAGGGTGTAAATTTCATTAAATTTATCCAAGCTGTTTTGAGTGACTGTATGTTGTTAATTTGGGAAGCAAACTTAATTCCTTAAGTTAAATTATCCTACAGGTAAAAGAGAATGTTACAAGATGACACTGTATAACCCAAAAATTATAGAGAACAAAAAAATTATAGAGAACAATTTTTTTTGTTTTATTTTTTTATTTGTTTATTATTTTTAAGGGATTCACAATATAAGAGCACAGTAGTTTTCAGATCACATTGATATTGCTCAGTTTTCCATACAATTAGGTAAATGGTGCTAGCATCCACAGACGAGGGATACCATCTGTCATTTGTTTTTCTGGGACTATGTTACTTCATTCAGCATGATATCTTCTAGCTCCAGCCATTTACCTGCAAAGCTCATGATGTCATCTTTCTTTACTGCTGCAAAGAACTCCATTGTGTAGATGTACCACATTTTCTCTATCCACTCATCAGTTGAGGGGCACTTGGGCTGGTTCCAGCTCCTTGATATTGTGAAGAGAGCTGCAATAAAATTAATGATTCTTTTTTATGTTTTTATTGATGTCTTGTGTATTTCAGACATCATTTTTCAGTTCAATTTAGACATATTCCCCAGTCCTTCCCCCCCACCCCAGATCATGCATTCTGCCATAACTATCCTGTATCTTTCTCTCAGTCTTTTTGTTTGTTTAGGAATTCACATAACCACCAGGTTTGTTATTTGTTCCTTCTATCAATAAGACTTGAAGGAGAAAGGGGAACACTTATCTATTGTTAGTGGAAGGGCAAACTAGTACAGTCACTATGGAAATCAGTGTGGGGATTCTTCAAAGTGCTAGAAATTGACATACATATGATCTACCCATACCATTCTTAGGCATATACCCAAAATATTATATCCTACTGCAGAAATACCTATTCATTCATCCATGTTTATTTCTGTCCTTGTCATAATAACCAAGGATTGGAAAAAAGATAGATGTTCATTGCCTCATAAATGGACAATGAACATGTGAGAAATACACAATGGAATAATATTTATCTATTAAAAATTATTAAACATGCAGGCAGATGGATGGAACTAGAAAAAAAAATCATCCTAAGAGTAATGTAATTTAAAAAGACAAACATTACATGTTTGCTCTCATATCTGGATGCTAGCTTTTAAATCTTAGATGTACATATTTCAATTTGAAAATACAGGAAAGTGAAAATCTAATAAATGATAGGGGGAGAGGTTCCCTAGGAGGGGAGGTAGGATGTAATTATATAAGAGGGAAAGAGGAGTAATAGAGTATAAATGGATAAAGGAGGTGAGGAATGTGAGTCAGGACGAGGATGTGTGGGGATGGATAACTAGTAACAAGTAAAAACGGTCTTTACAAAAATGAAATCCTATCATGATAGAATATCCTTAAAACACATACATACATACATACATACATACATACATACATACATACATACACATTTTAAAAAGAGATTTAAAGGAGTTACGTTATGGGAGGGGCCATTGTCCCTAGTAGACACCAGAGGCTCCAAAGTAAAATCCCAAGGCTGGGAATGGAATCTTTCTTTGGAAGCTTTTAATTGGAATTCCATAGACATTCACACACTCCATAGGCCATTGACCCTGTTCTTGATAACCCACCATAACTTCATGGTAAGACCCTTGTGCTGGATAGATTTAGTGTCAACTTGACACACTGGGTTGAGGGAGCTTCAATTGGAGAATTTACTCCATTGGACTGCCCTGAGACCAAGTCTGTGGAGTATTGTCCTGATGGTTGAGTCATGTGGGAGGTTCCAGCCCACTGTGGTAGGTGTCACCCTGGGTAGGCTGTTAAGTACAGTATAAGAAAGCAGGCTGGGCATGGAATAGGGGAGCAAGCCAGTAAGAACCATTTCCTCCATGGTCTGTGCCTCAGCTGCTGCCTCCATGTTCCTTCCCTGAGTCCTCCTACCTTGGGCTCCCTGAGTGATGAACTGTGACCTGGGAGATGTGAGCAGAATAAATTCTTTCCTCTCCAAGTTGGTGTTCTTCAGCATGTTTTGTAATGGCAATGGAAAAGTGAACTAGAGCCACCTTATTGCTGAAGATACTACATACATAAACTGTAGAACAAGAAAGTGTGCTTACTGGACTTCATTTAGGGGACTATGGGAGGAAAAGACCCCAGTGTGGAGCAAAAGTGCAGGATTGATGGTTGTTTGGCATTGCCAAGGAGGAACGTTTGAGCACCTCCTTGGGAAAACATGACATCTATTAGAGGGAAAATAATCCTCCAATTCAAGTGATTCAACTTGTAGCAATACACGTTGGAGAGAACAACAATAAAAGAACTGAAAGGAAAAAAAATTCTGGAAAGACTCAGAAAAAGATGCAGGACATGTAGAGCAGAGTGCAAGGACTTGGGTGGGGTGGGGGACATGGAAGGGGAAGCGACTGTGGATTTGATTAAGAAATGATGTGTGACTTATGGAAAAAGTTTAATAACAAAAACAAAAAAAAAAGAAGAAAAAGGAGAAATCAAGCTGGTTCTGACTTCAAAGACTTATCTCTACTGTCTAGCTTTCATAGTGCTGGAGAATGCTATGCATGCTAGTTGAAAAGAAAAGTTTAGCATGACCATTACCCAGCTTTGAATCCTGCAAGCTACAAATTAGCTGTCATAGGGAGTGGAGAGATGGCTCCTGGGTTAAAAGCACTGACTACTCTTGTAGAGGACCTGGGGTCATGTCCTAGTACCCACATGACAAGTGACAACTATCCATGACTCCAGTTCTAGGGGACCCAACACCCCCTTCTTCCTTCCATGAACATTGCATGACACTGGTACACTTACAGGCATACAAATAAAATAAAAATAATAAATAAATTTAAAAACTATCCTGGAATATATACCCACTGGTATAATAGTGGCATTAATATTGTAGAAGTAACCAACTACTTTCTAATTGAATTTAAGGTCCATTTCATGAGATGGAGCCCATGCCTGTCAATATAAAGCCTCGGATGATGAGGCTAAATAGTCCACAGAGTATGGAAAAATCCCAAAACAATTTTTTTCTGCTAAATAGATATTGTATTAAACTGATTTCAAATGACTTATTGTTATACCCATAGATTAATTCAACTCCCAACCCTCAGTACAGAAGAGTCCTTATATAGCAGATGGTGATTAATACAGAGAATCACAGCTTAGCCAACAAGCAGAGAATAAGAGGCAGCAGATTGCTTACTGTTGAATGAGATACCGACATCAATTTCTGCCACCCAAGGCTCAGGGATCAATGAGGAAGAGGTGGTGGAAGATTTGAAGAGTCAGAGAAAGTGGATAAGCACAAAGAAAGGAGTGATCCAGACATCTGGTCAGTTATTCATACAAATTCACAGCAATGCTTGCAAGGTGGACAGTCCTGTGTAAACTCAAGACATAAACTTAGGGAAGTAGGTAAGAAACCAGAACATTATCTGAGGGACTAGTAGAACAATTTGGGAAACATACCTTAATATAAATATAAATATATCAAAATATATTGTATGAATTTATATATATATATATATATATATATAATAGTAGGGGGTCTAAATGTCAAAATATAGTGTATGAATTTCTCAGAACTAAAAATTTAAAAATGATTAAATTGCTTGTTAGACTGGGGTATAGCTCAGTGGCAAAACACTTGTCTTACATGTAGTGTTTCCAAGTCTAGTATGGGTGAAAATCTAATTTGAAACACCAGATTGTGAGGTAAATGTGTATTAAAGAATAAATTGTGCCAGGCATAGTGGCTCACAGCTTTCACTTTGGCACTCTAAGCAGAGGCAGGCCAGGATCTCTGAGTTTTAGCATAGCCTTGTCTACAAAGTGCTACCTGTCCAGATAAGGTTACATAGTGAGACCATGTCTCCAAAATGATGATGACGATGATGATGATGATGATTTCTCCTCTTTTCCCTTCTACAAGTCTCAGGACAGACTTACTCTTTTATTTTTTTATTTTATTTTATTTTTTTTTATTTTATTTATTTCGGTATGTGTATCAATGTACTGTCTGCATGCAGGTTTGTGCACCCGTGTGGTGCAATGCCGCGGAGGTCAGAAGAGGGTCTCGGATTCCCCTGGAACCGGAGTTCTCCTGGAATTGGAGTTTCAGACGGCTCTTGGCCGCCATGTGGGTGCTGGGGATCGAATCCGGGTCCTCTGTAAGAGCGGTCGGTGCTCTTAACTGCTAGGCCATCTCTCCAGCCCCCAGACTTACTCTTTAACACTTAGTTACTGTGATGGTTAATCTTGGGTGTCAACTTGACTGAACTAAGGAACAAATAAGAGAAAAAGGGTCTTCTGATTGGACAAACTCAACCCGGATGGCCCACCCCAAATGTGGGCGTTACCTTTTGCTGGCAGGCAGTATTTAAGGCCATGGCAGTGGGAGCTAGTCCCTTTTTCTCCTGCAGCTTGCCTCTCTTATCTGGTGAGTTTGTCTTGCTGCTGTGATCAACCTTTCAGATCCCAGCATGTACTGAGACCGGCAGATCTCCTGGAATCCATTTGGGCCTTCCGCACTGGATTGGGTCTACTGAGACATCCAGCCTTGTGGACTGAGCAGTTCCCTGGATTCTCGGCCTTTCCAGTGTGGTGCAGCTACTGTTGGAATCCTTGAACTCTGTCACATGAGCAAATCAATAAATTATATATAGCTATATATTCGTCCTGTTGCTTCTGTTTCTTTAGAGAACCCTGACTAATACAGATTTTGGTACCAGGAGTGGTTCTAGAGAAACAGAATTGAAAGGATGAATTTCTTGTGGGATTGGTAGTCTCTGGAGCCAGCTCTCCAACCCAATGAAGCCTAGAGTTACTGAAGGCTTTCCTGCTGGCATGAAGAGGAATGATAATCCTTGGTGCAGCCTATTTGATGTAATTATGAAGATAGATCCATTTGACTCACCTAACTCGCCTCTTCTGAGAAGCAAGTAATTTAGCGACTCTATATATAAAACGTTCGAGATATTGTGGAAAAATAAGGAAAATAATGATGTTGCCTTGTTGCTCCTAGCATGTCTGGATAAAGTGATAGAAGAAAATAAGGAGCTCAGTGATAAAAATGACCAGCTCCGGATTCGAAACAACAGTTTAAAGGTTTCCAAGTGTGCTCTGGAAGAGAATCTTCTCTCCAGCAGCCAAAGAGCTAAAGCAGCAGAAAATCAAGCTGGAGCCCTTATTATACGGTTGGCTGATTTACAACGCAAATTTAATTCCCAGCCACGAAGAGTGTCAGCAGTTAAAGTGAGAGCACTGGTGGGGAAAGGGTGGAACCCTGAAACTTGGGATGGAGATGTGTGGGAGAACTATGATGATGAGGATTTTGAACCCTCGGATTCTGAGGGATTTTCTTTATCTGAGGAATTAACCTCCCCACCCTCAGCAGAGAATCCACACCCTGCAGATCCCTCCTCCCCACCCTTGCCTGAGGAAATTAATCCCCCCCTCCCAGTGGGAGCTGATGTCCCTCAGGGCCCAACAATTGTTGCCTCTAGACCTATAACCAGATTGAAGTCTAAGCAAGCCCCTCAAGGTGAGATAGAAAGTGTGGTCCACGAGGAGGTGCGATATACCACTAAAGAAATTAATGAGTTTGCTGATTCATTCCGGCAGAAGCCTAAGGAATATGTGTGGGAATGGATTTTAAGGGTGTGGGATAATGGTGGAAGGAATATAAAATTGGATCATACTGAGTTTATCGATATGAGCCCACTGAGTAGAGATTCTAGGTTTAACATGGAAGCTCGAGCAGTTAAAAAAGGTGTTAAAAGTTTATTTGAATGGTTGGCTGATGTATTTATTAAAACATGGCCTACTAACAGCGAGTTAGAGATGCCTGATATTCCTTGGCTTAGTATTGATGAAGGGATTGTGAGGGTCAGGCAGATGGGCATGCTCGAGTGGATTCGAAGTGTAAAACCACATTCTCCACAATATGAGGACCCAGAGGACATGCCACTCACTGAATTTATAAGATGGAAAGTACTGAGAGAGACACCAGAACATTTGAAGAGCTTTGTTTTTGCTCTATTTCTTATGCCAGATCTTACAGTTAGAGAAGTTGTGGCTCGTTTGCATAAATTAAATGTACACGTAGTAGGTCTAACAGGACCTCAGGGTAGGCGTCAGGTGGCAGCACTGAATCGCAGAAGGCCAGATGAGCGTAGTTACAGTAATTATCATAATGGGTGGCAAAGGCAAAACAATACCTATAATGGCATGACCCGAAATGATCTTTGGAACTGGCTAATTAATCATGGTGTTCCCAGGAACCAAATACATAAGAAGCCTACTAAGTTTTTATTTGATCTGTATAAGCAGAAAAGCTCTAGAACGAATGACAGGAAGTCAACATTTGATTTTAGGAGTAGCGAATCCCGCCCAGTTGACCGGTTTCCAGACTTGAGACAGTTCACAGACCCAGAACCCCTTGAATGAAGGGGTGGCCGGGTTCCAGTGAGGAAGGACCTTGTCACAATACCAAAGAGTTATGCTGTTTGCCTTCCTCCTGTCCTTCCCCAGAGGGACCTGAGGCCTTTTACTAGGGTAACTGTACACTGGGGAAAAGGAAATAATCAGACTTTTCGAGGCCTATTGGATACTGGTTCTGAGTTGACACTGATCCCAGGAGACCCTAAAAAGCATTGTGGCCCTCCGGTTAAAGTAGGGGCCTATGGAGGTCAGGTGATAAATGGAGTTTTGGCTGAAGTCCGACTCACGGTGGGCCCAGTGGGTCCCAGAACGCATCCCGTAGTTATTTCCCCAGTCCCAGAATGTATAATTGGGATAGATATAATTAGAAATTGGCAGAATCCCCACATTGGTTCCCTGATCTGTGGAGTGAGGGCTATTATGGTTGGAAAGGCCAAATGGAAACCATTGGTGTTGCCTCTACCAGGGAAAATAGTGAACCAAAAACAGTATCGTATCCCTGGAGGGATTGCGGAGATTAATGCCACTATCAAGGATTTGAAAGATGCAGGGGTGGTGATTCCTACCACATCTCCATTTAACTCTCCAATTTGGCCTGTGCAAAAGACAGATGGATCATGGAGAATGACAGTTGACTATCGAAAACTCAACCAAGTAGTGACACCAATTGCAGCCGCTGTACCAGATGTGGTGTCCTTACTTGAGCAGATTAATATGTCTCCTGGTACCTGGTATGCAGCTATTGATCTGGCCAATGCTTTTTTCTCAATACCGGTTCATAAGGACCACCAGAAGCAATTTGCTTTCAGCTGGCAAGGCCAACAGTATACCTTTACTGTCTTACCTCAGGGGTATGTTAACTCTCCAGCGTTGTGCCATAACTTAGTTAGAAGGGATCTTGATCGCCTGACTCTTCCACAAAATATCACACTGGTCCACTATATTGATGATGTTATGCTGATTGGACCCAGTGAACAGGAGGTAGCAGCTAGTCTAGACTTGTTGGTAAAGCATATGCACATGAGAGGATGGAAAATAAATCCAACTAAAATTCAAGGGCCATCTACCTCGGTGAAGTTTCTAGGAGTACAGTGGTGTGGAGCATGCAGAGACATTCCTTTTAAGGTAAAGAATAAGTTGTTGCATCTGGCCCCTCCATCAAGAAAGAAGCGCAACGGTTGGTGGGCCTTTTTGGATTCTGGAGGCAGCACATTCCTCATCTGGGTGTGTTACTGCGACCTATATATCAGGTGACTCGGAAGGCAGCAAACTTTGAGTGGGGTTTGGAACAGGAAAAGGCTCTTCAACAGGTCCAGGCTGCAGTGCAGGCTGCTCTGCCCCTAGGGCCATATGATCCAGCAGACCCAATGGTGCTTGAGGTATCAGTGGCAGATAGAGATGCTGTCTGGAGTCTGCGGCAGGCTCCCATAGGGGAAACACAGCGGACGCCCTTAGGATTTTGGAGCAAGGCTCTACCTTCATCTGCAAACAACTATTCTCCTTTTGAAAGACAACTCTTAGCCTGCTATTGGGCCTTAGTGGAAACTGAATGCTGGACAATGGGCCACCAAGTCACCATGTGATCTGAGCTGTCCATCATGAGCTGAGCGTTATCTGACCCACCAGACCATAAAGTAGGACATGCACAGCAACAGTCCATTGTCAAATGGAAGTGGTACATAAGTGACAGGGCCCGGGCAGGCCCTGAGGGCACAAGCAAGTTACATGAAGAAGTTGTCCAAATGCCTATGGTTCCCACTCCTCTTACAATGCCTCCTGTGCTTAAGCATGCACCTATGGCTTCATGGGGTTTGCCCTATGATCAGTTGACTGAGGAAGAGAAGACTAGGGCCTGGTTGACTGATGGTTCTGCACGCTATACAGGCACCACCCAGAGGTGGACAGCTGCAGCATTACAGCCTATTTCTGAAACAAGCCTAAAGGACAGTGGTGAAGGAAGGTCTTCAGAGTGGGCAGAACTTTGGGCAGTGCACATAGTTGTGCATTTTGCCTGGAAAGAGAAATGGCCAGAGGTTCGATTAGATACTGATTCATGGGCTGTAGCCAATTGTTTGACTGGATGGTCAGGGACTTGGAAGGAGCATGACTGGAAAATTGGTGAGAAAGACATTTGAGCCCCCGATATGGTGCTATTCCCCGGGGTGACCAGGCAGCAACCTGGTGGCAGGTTGACTACATTGGACCACTTCCATCATGGAGGGGACAGCGTTTTGTCCTTACAGGAATAGTTACTTATTCTGGTTATGGATTTGCCTTTCCTGAACGTAATGCTTCTGCCAAAACTACCATCCAGGGACTTACACAATGCCTTAGCCACTGTCATGGTATTCCTCACAGCATCGCTTCTGACCAAGGAACTCACTTCACAGCCAAAGAAGTGTGACTCTGGTCCCATGTTCATGGTATCCACTGGTCTTACCCTGTTCCCCACCATACAGAAGCAGCTGGCTTGATAGAATGATGGAATGGCCTCTTGAAGACACAGTTACAGCTCCAATTAGGTAGCAATATCCTGGAGGGCTGGGGCAAGGTTCTCCATCGAGCAGTATATGCTTTGAATCAGCATCCACTATATGGTACTGTTTCTCCTATAGCCAGAATTCATGGGTCTAGGAACAAAGGGGTGGAAGTGGGAATGATTCCACTCAATATCACCCCTAGTGACCCAGTAGGAAAATTTTTGCTTCCTGTACCCATGACCTTGCGTTCTGCTGGTCTAGATGTTTTGGCTCCAATGGGGGGAGTGCTTTTGCCAGGAGATACAGCAAACGTTCCATTGAACTGGAAGCTAAGACTCCCCCCTGGCCACTTTTGGCTTCTACTGCCTTTAAGCCAACAGGCTAAGGAAGGAATAACAGTAGTAGGAGGAGTGATTGATCCAGAATACCAGGGGGAAATTGGACTTTTTCTCCACAATGGGGGCAAGGAAGATTATGTCTGGAAGGCAGGAGATGCTGTAGGGTGCCTTCTGGTGCTACCATGTCCTATGATTAAGGTCAATGGAAAACTCCAACAACCCAAACCAGACAAGACAATAAATGGCCCAGACCCTTCAGGGATGAAGGTATGGGTCACTCCTCCAGGGAAAGAGCCAAGACCTGCAGAGGTGCTTGCTGATGGTGGAGGAAATACAGAATGGGTAGTAGAAGAAGGTAGTCATAAATATCAGCTGAGGCCATGGGACCAGTTGCAGAAATGTGGATTATAATAGATATTGACTTTTGTCATACATATATATATATATTAAGCAGATACTTGTGTTGTTCCCTTTTGAATGTGCAACTGAGATATGTGTTAAGTGTTGTCTTATTTAGGTTATTGGACACTGAAGGACTAAGTTCTTCTCAAGGACATTACCACCTACTCTAAGACATAATGCTTTGTATTGCACATGAGATACTTATAACATGTTAGGTGGAATTATGACCCTGCCATTGTTTGCAATTGACATTAAAGCATAACATAAGGAGAGGCTATTTATTGGGTGTCAAGTTGACAAGGGGTGGACTTGTGATGGTTAATCCTGGGTGTCAACTTGACTGAACTAAGGAACAAATAAGAGAAAAAGGGTCTCCTGATTGGACCACCTCAACCCGGATGGCCCACCCCAAATGTGGGTGTTACCTTCTGCTGGCAGGCAGTATTTAAGGCCATGGCAGCAGGAGCTGGTCCCTTTTTCTCCTGCGGCTTGCCTCTCTCATCTGGTGAGTTTGTCTTGCTGCTGTGACCAACCTTTCAGTTCCCAGCATGTACTTAGACCGGCAGATCTCCTGGAATCCATTTGGGCCTTTGGCACTGGATTGGGACTACTGAGACATCCAGCCTTGCGTACTGAGCAGTTCCCTGGATTCTAGGCCTTTCCAGTGTGGTGCAGCTACTGTTGGAATCCTTGAACTCTGTCACATGAGCAAATCAATAAATTATATATAGCTATATATATTCGTCCTGTTGCTTCTGTTTCTTTAGAGAACCCTGACTAATATAGTTCCTTTTGTGTTTCTGGGGGAAAATATCTCACGCGAAAAAATTTAAAGAGAATAGTTTTTAGTTTTTAGCTCAGAGAGGTTTCAATGTCATAGTGGGAACAGTATTGAAGGTCAGCTCATCATGGTAGCCAGTAAGCAGAGCAGAGAATTAACAGGGAGGTGCCAGAGATAAAGCACCAAGGACTTGACCACAGTGACTATCTCCTTCAACCAAGTTCTGTCATTCACAGCTTCACTCCTTCTAAGCAGAGTACTTAGAAACTGAATCCCCACGGATTAAATAAGTCATTAGGTCAGATTCTCATGGTCTAATTGTTGATTCCTAAGCAATCAGAGGTATGATTAACAAGTATTTTGTTTCTTGGCCTTTTTATTTTATTTTATTATTATTTATTTTTTAGGTGTATGAGTGTACTGTCTGCATGTAGGTTGGTGCACCCGTGTGTGCAATGCCGAGGAGGTCAGAAGAGGGCATTAGATTCCCCTGGAACTGGAGTTAAAGAAGGTTCTTAGCTACCATATAGGCGCTGGGAATCGAACCCGGGTCCTCTGCAAGAGCACTCGGTGCTCTTAACCACTGAGCCATCTCTCTAGCTCCTGTTCCTTGGTCTTTTTAAAATTCACAGTTAAGGGGCTGGAGAGATGGCCTATCGGTTAAGAGTGCCGACTGCTCTTGCAGAAGACCCAGGTTTGATCCCCAGCACCCACATGGAGTCTGAGAACCATCTTTGACTCCAGTTCCAGGGGAATCCGATGCCCTCTTCTGACCTCCACGGCATTGCACAACAAGGGTGCACAGACCTGCATGCAGACAGTACATTCATACACATAAAAGAAATAAATAAAATTTTAAAAATTCACAGTTAAGATGAACCATCAGAAGTGCAAACACTTGTCAATCTGGTACCCAAACCCATGGTACTAGAGGAAGGCTTTGATGCTTTAAATCCTGGCCTTCTTCCTGTTCAGTATCTCTGCTTCCTATTTTGACACACACAAAAAAATATGATCCACAAGCTTCTTGTTCTAGGGCTTGCCATCACACAGTCCATGACATTATGAACTCTTACACTCTGGAACAATAAACCAAAATTAACTATTTTTTTCCTTAAGTTTTCATGTATTTTATCACAGCAACAGAAACATAACTAATTCACCTTCATTAGTTATAATTTTCCATAGAATTTCCTGGTGAAACTGCAAAATTTTCAAGTCTTCCTGCTCTGATCTCTGCTCTTATCATTAACAACTTGACAAAAAGCAACCAACAATAAACATGCCACAGTCTGAACACTGAACTGCCTTGAAACTTCCTCTATCAGATTAACTGGCATGTTATCTTTCACTTCAGCCCTCTACAGACTCAGGACATGGACAAAATGCTGACCACTTCTTTGTCAGAATGTAATATGAATGAATGCCTTCTAGTCTGATTCACAACATTGTCCTTATTTCCCTATGAAAACGTCTCTAATTATTAATTTTTCTGTCCAATTTCTTGTTGGCATCTGTCATTCTGATCACCTGGGAGAATTGCCTATGAAACTTTGTTTATTGCTATGTAGATTTACCTTTAGGCATTTCTTCAAAAATTTCCATACTCTTCCAAATGCTGCAGAGTCACATGGTCATGTTTAGTCACAGAAATAACCCACTTCTCTGGCATTAACTTTTTTTTTATCAGTTACTGTGTGGAATCTCTGTGCACAGACTATACGGCAAACAATTTAAAGGAGGTGAGTTATTATAAATCATAGTTCCAGAGGTTTCAGTCTATCATGGTAAAGAAGATAGGATAGAAAAACTAACATCATGGCCACCAGCAAACAGCATATCACTAACAGGAAAGCGCAATATCAAGACATATGCCCTATGGACATATCCCCAGTAACTGACTTACTCAAACCAGGAATCCTATCACCTCCCAATAATGGATTCAAATATTGAATCCTTCAATAGATGAAAACATTCATTAGATCTGAACCCTCAAGATCTAGTTATCTAAAGACATGACCTTCTGGGTATAAACAAAGGTGTGATTTATTAATCTTCTCAGACCCTCAGTATAGGCAAAATGACAGTTAAGATTAATGATCAAATCAGTTTAGACTGAGACAATCTTAAGGTGAGAAAGTTTAGTATGGAATGCATTATCTGTTTGCTTATGTCTCTGTAAGGTAGAAAGTATTGTGACCTATGATTGCTGAACTCCCATATCATGGGCTTGCCCTCTTTTTTCTTAATCCCCATTGAAGCTCTTTGGAAGAAACTTCTTTATTCATGGAGACAATTACTCATATAATAAGGATTTCTTCAAGGCTGGTGAGATGGCTCAGTGGGAAAACATGCTTGCCCTAGAGCCTGACAACCTGAGAAGGCATCATGTGGTAAGAAGGGAATCAACTCCTGCAAGTTGTGCTCTGATCTCTGAGTATGCCCTGTGGCATCTCACACCCCCCACATGAATAAACAAATGTGAAAACTATTCAAAATTTATGATTAAAGACTGATATTATTCTCTAGAAGAACAGAACCAATAGAATGGATACAGATTGCAAAGGGGATTTATTAGATATGTTTACATGCTATGGGCTGGATAGTCCGGGGGTGACTGTCTGTGTGCTGGAGATGCTGCAATCCCAATATCTGCTTAGTCCATGATGTCTCAGCAGTCTCAAACTGATGTTGAAGACCTTGAGGATTCCTAGAGGCTGCTGTTGTTCTTTGTGCTTGAAGAACCTGGGTTCCAATGTATGTGAAGAAGGGCCCTGGCAGCAACACTGATACAGACCATCACCAGGAAGGAGTGGGGCAGGCAAGCACGTAGCACCATTCTCTTTCAGAACTCATCATATCTGGGCCACTGCCCATTCTGGGAGAATCTTCCCCTTACAGCTAATACTTCCTGAGAATGCATTCAGACATGCCCATAAATGTTTCTCCAAGTTGATTGTAGGTGCAATTAAGTTGGTAATCAAAGCTAAGCATGCTTTTTGAATGTTGCTATGCTTGAGGAGTAAAGTGATAGATTTTTCTGTTTTTCAGGAAGCAAAAGGAAATCTGATGAGTTGGGTTTCTGCCAAGGCATGAGAGCAATTTTTCCAAATAAGAAAGAAAGGACTCATAAAATAAGTATTAAAACTATGTCATTTACAATGATTGAGGTGTTCAAGTACAAGAGTCAATACCCAGATGGTAATAAGTACCAATGGGGAGATGGCTTAGTCAAATGCTTCCTATGAAATTATGAGGACCGGAGTTTAATTCTCAGCACAAGGTAAGGGACCCAGCCATTTTGCCATCCACATGTTATCTCAGTGCTGGAGAGGCAGAGAAAGATAGAACCCTGCAGCTCTCTGGCTATCTAGCCTTGCCTAACTGGTGAGCTCCATGTGAATGAGAAACCCTATTTCAGAAAAGATGGACAGCAGTTGAGGAAAGACAGCTTAGGTTGACCTCTAGCCTCTACATGCACATTCACACAATGTTATCTAGAAATATGAGTACACACATGTACACAAACACACCAACAAAGCGACACACACACACCAGAATTCATGACAACATATAGAAGTCTTTTCAGCTCTCTGAAAGCTCTAGACTTCTTCAATGTATCAGAAAGACAATCTATTACTTTACACTCTACCTTCAAGATGCAGTATAGAAGATCGAAATAATAAATTTATAATTCATACTTCTCTGACTGTGGAGGAATGGAAGGTATATCTATATATCTATATATCTACATATCTCTATGTCTATATAACTATATATCTATATATCTATGTATATTAGATCTATAAAGATCTAGATCTAGCTATATGTTGAAAATGACATTGTATGGGTGGGCATGGTGGTACATGCAGCACTTAGAAAGCAGAAGTGGGAAGAACTCTGTGAGATCAAGTCAAGCCTGGTTTACATAGTGAGTTCCAGGCCAGCTAGAGTTACAGAAAGACTTTGTTTCAAAAGGAAACAAAAATGAAAAAGAAAATGACATTGTAAATTGCAGAAGTGAAGTATTTATCCCCATGATCATCACCTGACCTCACCTGACCTCACCTGACCTCACCTGACTGTCACCTGAACAGCTTTCACAGTCCACTTCTGAAGTTAGTGCTACCATTCGTACTCTAAGAATGAACAAAGATACATATTTGACTTTCAGATCCACATATGACCATCTGCAGAGCATTCTACATGTATCATTCACAAACCATTTGAGCTAAATTCAACATAAGGGATTCTTTATAATCACCCACGAATTATAGTTGTTTTCTGATGGTATGGTTGGTCCAATGAGACAGCCAGCCTTCATCTCAATCTGGATTTTAACCAGTTCATGTTATTACTTGTTAAATCTTCCCCCACTATGGTGCACAGCTGCAATTAGTGCTCTTAATGCCCAAATCCAGGCTCCTAAATGTTCACCAATATAAATTTGTGGACCTGTTTCCTTATGAGTCTTTATACAAACTCTAACAAAATGATCATTAAGTCATCAGTGAAATTATATTTTTTTGGTCTTTTTGAGACAGGGTCTCCCTGAAGCCCCAGCTGGTCTGGAACTCACTCTGTAGACCAGTCTCTTAAACTCACAGAGATCTGCCTGCCTCTGCCTCCCAAGTGCTAGGATTAAAGGTGTGCACCACCATACTTAGCGAAATTATACTTTTATTTTGCTCATCAAGTTCATTGCAATCCATTACCACAGTCATCTGGGAACTACTCTCTAGTACCCTCACTCCACCCTGGCATTTATCTGCTTCAGTCTCTGAAAGATAATCTCCTGGCTGATTCCACTTGAGGATCCAGGTTATAATTGAAGAAAGACAGAGGACCAAACTAAGGGAACATTGGAAGAAAAAGTAGCCCTTCATCCAGGAAAACTGCTTTTCTCTGCTGCTGACAGTCACAGAAACAGAAACTTCAGACACCACCATGTTAATTACCTTTCTCCTCATTCTGACAAAATATATGAAAAGCAACTCAAGGGAGGAAGGTTTAATTTGGGTTCATTCTGGCTTTCAGTTAGAAAGCAGTGAAGTGGTACTTGTTTTTTTCACACTGCATCCACAGTCATGAAGCCGAATGCCAGGGGTCCAATTCTTTTTCCTTTTTATGTAGTCTGGGATTACTCAGGGCGTAGTGCCACCCATCTTTACTGTGGGTCTTCTCTTCTCAATTAATCCAGTCCAGAAACTTCCACATAAACACCTCCAGGGAGATTCCAAATGCTGACCAGTTGACAATCAACATAAACCATCACAGTGACTGATAGGAAAAATTGCCTACAAAGACAAGATGTATTCTTTAGAACCATGTGTACTTAGGACCAGAAAGACATGCAAACTCAAATTTCAACACTGCTTTCAGATTCCTAAACCCATCTATGCGTATAGATCCAGAATCCATCATTCATCAGTTTTTGGTTTTTTTTTTTATTAATTTTATTTATTTCTGTATGTGTATGAATGTACTGTCTGCATGCAAGTCTGTGCACCCGTGTCGTGCAATGCCGCGGAGTTCAGAAGAGGATCTCGGATTCCCCTGGAACTGGAGTTCTCCCGGAATTGGAGCTTCAGTCGGTTCTCATCCGCCATGTGTGTGCTGGGGATTGAACCCGGGTCCTCTGTAACACCTTCATAACCCTTTAACTTTATTGTAAACTCTACTTTTTTTTTGTAAACTCTATTTTTGAACGATGTTAAAAGTAAAACAGGAGTTTAGAGATGTATCTTGAATCGAATCCTACATATGCCAATTATAAGCACACACAAGTCTCCTTTGAGAAGTCCATACCTACATTTAATTGAGCATCTCTTTCTCATACCGCTTGTGATACTTAATCTTGTTATCCACTGAATAGATATAAATTCAGTTAAAAAGGAAGTCACTGGGCAATGCTTTGAGGGATTTTATTAAAAAGATCAATGGAAGTGGGAAGACAGCCTCTAAATTTAGGCATCTCCTACTAGGCAAACCCTAGACAAAAGTGAAATCTTTGCCTTTTGCCTGGTTGCCTTCACTCTTGCTGGGAAGTTTATTGATGCTATTGCGGCCACTGCATTTCTTTGTTAATATTAAAACAAGCTCCATTGGTCTTTCAACATAGACTGAACACTAGCAACTCTTCAGAAATCCTCCTGGCCTTTAGCACCAGACTCCTGACACAGTCAACCTCCTGGGCTGAGGTACTACCAGGTTCTCTACCTCTCTGGTATGAATCAGCCCTTATTGGACTCTCTAGATATCATGTCAACCAATCTAGTAAATCATGTTTTAATATATTTATTGTTTTATTAATTATTTTAGATTTATTTCCTTTTATATTATGTATAAAGTGTTACAGGTCTTAAAATATGCATGTGCATCCATGTCCTACAGTTCCCGTGGAGGACGGAAGAGGGTGTCCAATCCCCTAGAACTGGAGTTACAGACTGTTGCTAGCCACCATGTGGGTACCTGGAACCAGTTGGCACTTTTAACCATTGACCAGTGTCTATAGCCCTTATATAGTCATTCTTTTAGTTCTGTTCCTATGGCGAACTATGACTAACATACTCCCCAAACTTAAAATCAACATGTTAAGCTTTTAATTTATTTTTTTATTTATTTCTGTATGTGTATGAATGTACTGTCTGCATGCAAGTCTGTGCACCCATGTGCAATGCCGCGGAGGTGAGAAGAGGGTGTCGGACTCCCCTGGAACTGGAGTTTTCCTGGAATTGGAGTTTCAGACGGTTATCAGCCACCATGTGGGTGCTGGGGATCGAACCCGGGTCCTCTGTAAGAGCGGTCAGCGCTCTTAACCGCTAGGCCATCTCTCCAGCCCATGTTAAGCTTTTGCGCAACTTTGCTTCACTGTGGCTTATCTTGAAATTACTTTTTCTTATTTATTTTTGCTTAGGTTTGAAGTTTTAGTTCACATTTTTTATTATTTTTTTTTCTCTTTTTTAAACAGGTTCTCCCTGTAGCCTCAGCTGTCCTGTTACTCGCTATGTAAAGCAGGCTGGCTTTGAACTCACAGAGATCTGCCCGCCTCTGCCTCCCGAGTGCTGGGATTAAAAGCTTGTGCTACCACACCTGGCTATTTTTAATAATTTTATTCAACAATTCCATGCCCATATGTAGTGTATTTCGATTACTCTCTCCCCCACATCCTCTTTTATCTCCTTCACTCTTGTCCTCACCAACCTCATCTCTATCAGTCCCATTCTCAGTTTTGTGACTTTTTGCTTTGTTTTTCAGACCCATTTAGTATAACCAGGACCATCTCTTTGATCATTGGCATGGAGATATCTATTCACTGAAGTCTGGTGGGGCCACAAGTAGGTATACAACTGAAGGCAATGACTCCCTCTCTCCCTGCATCTATCAGCAGCAAATGGCTTAGCAATGAGGGATAGCGATTACTGAGCCACTCCCCCATTCTGGTCTGATTGTTGATGGTAATGTTATTGGGTAGACCCAGTGAAGGCACACACAGCTGCTGTGAGTTCATGATTGCAATGGCTGTGTCTTACCCAGAAGATGGCATCTCACAATCTTACTCTTTTATCTTCTATTTGGTACATTGTTTCCATCTCTTCTACAATGTCAAGCCATAGATGGGATAATACAAATGTCTTGTTTAGGCCTGAACAATAATTGGTTACTTATTCTCAGCACCTTCTATAGACATGAGTCTCTGCATTTACTACTGTTCACTGGAAAGAGGCTTCACTGGTTTAGGCTGAGAGTAGCATCTTTATGTGTATAAACAAAGATTTATAAGATTGTGTGACACTATGCCAATCCCGCTAATTAACAGTATTTCATTCCCCCTAGGGCCTATGATCTCCATGAACATGGATTTTTGACCATGTTTACTATACCACATATTGATTCCTTCCACGTAGTGAGCTTCAAATCCAACCAGTGAGAAAGGGTACCATCTGTGATAGTTTTTATCATCTTGACAAAAACTAGGATAACCTGGTAACAACTGAGGAATCTCCTCCATCAAATTAGGCTATGGGCATATCTGTGGAGCAAATTCTTGATGACTGATTGATGTAGAAAGGCCCAGTACACTGGGGGCACTGGCCTTGCTGGGCCTGTGGGCCTGAGCTGTATAAGGAAAGAATCTTAGCAAACCGGGAAGCAAACCTTCCTCCATGGTCTCTACTTCAGTTCCTGACCCCAGGCTCTTTCCCTCACTTCCTTCAGTGATATATTGTGGCCTAGAAGTTATAAAAATAAATAAACCCTTTCTATCCCAAGTTGCTTTTGGTCAGAGTCCTCTATCACAGCAATAGAGAAGCAAACTAGGGCAGCCCACAGATGTAATAACGTAAGTAGGCACATCGTGTCTGGAATGTTGGTCTTGTAGTTCACAGGGTTCACAGCTCAGTAATATCACTGATGCCTTTTCTCTCCCAAGAACTTGCATACACCTTCTGGGACCATGAACCTGGTATGAAGGAAACTTCCAGTTTGATTTCTCTACATCATGCAATCGCATTATGTGGCGTCTTCGGCAATAAGGTTTTATCATCTAGTTCTGATTTAAGACCAAGAGGAAAAGCAAGAGCATGGATTGTTGAGGGTATGGGGTTCTGTGGTGTCCTGACCTGCAACTCCATAGGAATTATCATTCCTCTACAGGTGGGCCTGTTTAATAACCCATATCTTCTAGAAGCAGATTTTCCCAGCCAGTCATGCAAAAATATCCCTCTTCAAACTTCTCATTTTTCAAATAAATTCTACTTTTAAATTAGTTATGTTTTATTATTTTGTATTTTATGTGTATGAGTGTGTTTCCTGCATGTGTATAAGTGCACCCATATCATGAAAACATGCACAGACTCAGAAGAAGGCTTTGGATTACCCTGAAACTGGAGTTACAGATGATTTAGCCTCTATGTGGGTGCTGGGAACCAAACCCAGGCCCTTTGCAAGAGCAGCAAGTGCTCTTAACTATTGAGCCATTTCTCCAGCTCCATTAAATTTTATTATAAGATAATAGATTGCCATATGGTTGTTTCATATTCTTCATTTTGGTTAGCATTCCAAGCTGCCCCTCAGCTCTCACATCCCCCCAATCCCTCCCTGTTTAAACCTTCCCACCCACCAATTTCTTCTCTTTACTTTCATATCACCTGCATTCTAATGTCCTCTCCTTTGAGACATACCCTTCCAAATGGCCTCTATCTTGTTTCCTGACTTCTATAAACATTGCCTATTAAAGACACGAAATTAAGAGATTTGAAGTTAGGACCCACTATGAAGGAAAGCACCCTGTATTTTATTTATTGTGTTTGTTTTCCTGTGCTTAAGTTACCTCACTAAATACATTTTTCCTGTTTCATTCATTTACCTGTAAATTTTATAATTTTATCTTTATAGCAGAACAAAATTCTCTTGTATATATGTGCCACATTTTCATTGCCCTTCAGCAGTTGGGCATCTGTTCTGATCCCATTTCTTAGCTATTGCGGATGGAGTGACAGTAAACATGATGAACAGGAATCTCTGTGGGGTGGGGCCTAATATTTAAGTTGGTTGAAGGGAAATGAGTTATTCCCTCTCTTGGAATTGGCTCCCTGATCATTCTCGCTTTGATCTGTTTTGGGCTCATCCTGAATTCCTCCCCTCCCCTCCCCCTCCCTGCCTCCACTTGTGTCTCAGCGCACAACCAGCAGGACCTGTGGCTCCGTGGTGGAGGAAGTGACACTGTAGGAGGACACCGAGTCCTTTGGATAAATGCCCTGGAGTGAAATATCTGGGTCATGTGCCACTTCTATTTCCAACGTTTTTAGGAATCTCAATACTAATTGCCGTAGTGGGTGAAATTCTGTTCTAAAAGTTGAGGACTCTGATTCGGCCCAGTGCTTCCCTAAGTGGAAAGGGCGTTTCTGGGTTGTGGCTCTACTTCTCCCATTCCCTTGTTTTCACAGTGGTGGGATTTGCTTGTCTTACTTCCTAGGAAGAATATTCCAGGCCCTCCTCTTTGCCTCTCTCTTCTGTGTCCTACATATCTCACCTCAGGAAGTGCTGGGGAGAGCCCATGTCACAGAAGGCAAGGTATGCTCATTCTGCCTTGTTCACTGAAAGGCCATTGCTACTCCTCATCTTCCTCTCAGGCTGACCCTTCCCAGGAGGACTTGTCACTACATGCACCTTACCATCCCTTAAAACTACTCAGGGAGTAACATTTGTTAAGAAGTCAAATTTATATTATAGTTAATATAAAGCTTAAAATAAGGCATTTGTCTTAATGATTTGCAAACAGTGAGATAAGGACTTTGAAAGGGCATGCCAAGACAACTTGGAAAATGGCAGTCAGGTAAGTGCTGCTTGAATCCCACAACGGAGTGGAAAAAGGGAGGATGTCTGAAACCAGGAGCAGCAGAAATAGCTGTTCTGACACGACACATACTGCGTTAACTGTCCGCAACGGGAATATCTGGGATAGAGTATAATGGGAAATTAAATGCATTGTAAAAATTGCAGGATGGGAGGGAGAGGAGCTATTTGGAAGGAAAAGGCAGAAGATGCAGATTCAGTGAAGGATATGGTTCAAGCCAAAGCCCTGGCTTCAGCCTTCCCTGCTGGAAAGTGTTGGGTTATAGAAAGGCCGTGCACCCTCACCCCCTAGATAAAAAGACACATGAGGCTTATGTCACTCCAGGAACTTGATTTACTTCCATGTGGAACTGCCAGAGCGGGCCACCTGCAGGCACATGGTGTAACAGAACCCAGAACACTGGCAGGGGAAGGGGCAGGGACAGGGGCAAGACGGTGACTGGAACCCACCCATTTATACCCATCCCAGGGCCTCAGGTACAAGGGAAGAGGTCAGAAGATTGACAGCTTCTGGAGGAACTGGGCATCTGTGTGTCTCTTGGAATTCCGGGAAGCCCAGATCTAACATTCCAGACTTTTGATTATGGTAAGGAAATGGGACATTGTTCTCTCTTCTGTATCTGTTTTAGGGCTGAGGAGGGACAAAGTCTCAGGGGAACATGTGTCAGACTGGAGGGTTAGAATCTGGTTTCCCATCTTGGCTGCTCCGGGTGCTCTGCCCCGAGGAGGTTTTGGTCCAGATCGATAGTGGCGAATACTTAGTGGACATTTTTCTCTGCAACTGAAAAGACAAGCTGGTTGAGTCTTATATGAGTATACCAGTGCAGGGACATCACAGTACCAACAGGGGGCTACTGGGTGCATTAGCAATTGGAGGGGCCCTGTCTAGGGTCTGCAGAGGGAGAGAGGACCTGTACTCTGGTTTGAGGAATTGGAAAAGTTTTAGTATGTAGAGCTCTAGATGAGGGCCAGCTTAACCGCAAGGGTATAAAAGGCGGTGTTTCCTGGCACGGCACAGCAAATCTGCCATCTGTCTCAGATGTTTTCTTACGTGACACAGTAGGTTCCTAATTTGGCACAGTAGGTCTCTAATCTTATTCTCTGGGTAATAAGGTATAAGTTATTTTGTTTTCTCTTTAGATTATAGTTTCCTGTTGGGTTGTTTAAAACCACACAGTTAGCTCAGATAAATGAAATAAATTTTTGTGGTAAGGTCGTTTGAGGTTCTGGACCTTATGGGGTCACTCAGACCTTGTGTCTCTCTTCACCAGTTCAATCTATGTGAGAACAAAGTCAGGCCTTGCTTAACTGGAGCTTCCTTTGAAGCATGAGGAGTTTCTCCTCTATATGGACTTTCCTCCCTTGACTGGTCAGATGAAGCCCTTTTAAGCGAATCTCAAACACCTCCCTGGCCCGAGATGACTGGTGACTCACTGCCATAGGACATGTACAAAGGTGCCAATGCAGGACCCTCGGACTTGTCTCCAGATTTTGAATTATAGCTTTGAGAAGGAAAAGGAAGGGACCATTGTCACATACCAACAGCAGGCAGGAAATACTTAGGGCTCACCCAAATTCCTTACAATCAGACTGTCCATGTGGTCACCAGAAGTAAAACCTAATTTTTCTTAAAAATATTAACGTAACAAGTGCAAGGTATAAGAGATATATAAAACAGTTTTAGTATGTATGGGTAACTCAATATATAAATATGTCTGTTTCACTTGAGGCTGTAACAAGGTATATAGTACCTGCTAGGTGCAACACAATTTCTTGCATAAGCCATAATTACATTATAGATTTCTTAAAAGTCCCAGAGAGAGTGGACTGTTTTGCTTCTCATCCACCTGTGCCCCTTTTCTAAGCCTAGGGAATAATCTGCGGAAGAGGGGGCATGGTAGAATGTAAGGACTGCGATTGGGGTGAATGGTGAAACTACAGCAAAGTAGTCTGGACACTTATTTGATCAACTTGATTGAACATACAACCCCTCACCCCCCGCTGGAAGGTGGGGCTGTGGGGGTTTGGGCAAAACAGCCTGCAAATTGGTTTTACATGAAGGATGCTTGTACTCATGGATTATCACTTATAGCTAAAAAATGAAAAAAAAAACTGAGAGAAATATGCAGGACAGTTATAGCAGAATGCATGATCTGGGTTGGGGTGGGGGTGGGGGGAAGGGAAAGGGAAATATGCCTGAACTGAATTGGAAAATGATGTATGAAATGCACAAAGCATCAATAAAAAATGTTAAAAAAAATAATTCTTGAAACTCAACAGTACTTCATGCATACACTTATAAATAAGGTTCCAATAAATAAATTTGGCAATGACAGTTTATAAAGGTTGTACTGAGCACTGAGCAGAGGCACATGCATTGCTATCATACAGACAGATCTTAATATGCTGTTTAGCAATAACATACGCATACACACATTTATCCACACATTCATTCAAGAGATTTTTATCATAGTGTTTGTCTTGAACAATCACATACATTGGAAAAAAACACATTTAGAAATATTATTTAAAACAAGCAGCTATAATTAATTGTACTGCCAAGGCTGAGATGACTAATACAGTTCCCTTATCATGCTGGCATTGATGTTCTTGCACCTTTAGTTCTAAAACTATGAACATATTGAAATATTTTAACAAGTGATAAAAATCAGAATTATATATACAATAATTAAATATCTGACAATACCAAAGGTATTTAGGCTGTTCCACTGAAGGGAAGAGATTGCAGGGGAAGCCGTGTGCCACTGTCCCAGTGCCAGAGTATGAATGAATCCAGGGATTTTTAAAATGCTCTCTGGTCAGAAGGATGATAACACAGCTGTCAGAAGCCTGGTTAAGTAGGAGAAAATAAAAAAAAATTTAAAAAAAATCTGTCAGTGAACGCCTAAGGGTCAAAAATCAGGTCTTTAGATGTCTGGAAACAAGAAAAAAAACTGGAAAGTAAATTTTTTTAGTTATGATACCTGTGAAGAAAATAATTTGGACAGATAAGAAACAAAACCTTCAGATAAGTAGTGTAGAAGCCTAGGAGCCTGGGTTCAAATCAGGTCTTTGAAAAAATTTAAGAGGCATGACAAGAGTAAACTTAATTTAATTTTTTTTTGTGCACAATATAGAATGAAAGAAGTTTGAAATGGCCACTTTTTTGACAGAAATTAATTAAATTAATTAATATACAGAACACAGACACATGAGAGTAACAAAGATACATTGGAGAACACTCATAACACACAAGCAGTTTGGACAGACACATGACTTGACTTAACAACAGGAAGTACCTTTTTCCTAAAATATCATAGGTAAGTGTTGGTACCCCAAAAATTCTCAGTTACCTGATCTGCTGCACACATAACTCTAAAGTTGTCCATCGTTGTGCAGGGCTATGGAACCATTAATTGCAATTTCACATTTACACAGAATCATTTAGAGTTTAAGACATCTACTTAGGTGGAAACAGCTTATTTGCCCATACTGTGCTTTGTAGCACAGGCTCTGCATGTGTGTGTGTGTGTGTGTGTGTGTGTGTGTGTGTGTGTGTGTAGGCATGCCTGTGTAAGGTGGCTGACAAGGCAGGCAGGCAGTAAGACAGATCTTCTGGCTTGCATAGATTACCTGATAATTTAATGAGAATAAATTTATTGTTAGTGGAAACAATAAAAAAGTCCCAGCCAGGTGAAAGTTTATGGCCTGAGGCAAAAACTGGATGCCAGGTGGGATGGGATTTGGACACACTATGTTAATCTTAGATACAGAGCAGAAACAAAAATGGATTTCTGAATAAAGTGGGCTTTGTCAAGAAAACCAATGAAATGGAAAATGCCAAAATCTGAAATAATCCCTTAAAATTAAGTAAAAGTCTTGTAAACAACATATAAAAAACAAAACAAAACAGCATTTGTTAAAAAGCCAAATGATGTAAAAATCTCAAACAAAAGCTTGTAAAAGAGTTAACTGTCCATACAAAAGTAAAAAAAATGGAAAATCGATTGTATTTTGAAATGGATGAAAAACGAGTAAAAAGAAAACTTGGTTACTCTGACATAAAAATGTATTAATTGAATCTCAATTGTCTTTTTATTTATTTTTTATTTTTTTTAATTTAATTTTTATTGATAGTTTGTGCATTTCGTACATCATTTTCCTGTGAAAGGATCAGAACATGCTATTAAATAAATTGTAAAAGGATTAGAATATGGCATTACTTGTTATAAGCTTAAATGTAAAATCAAGTTTGGAAGAATATTCCTGCCACACGTCAAGATGGCGGATGAGCAGTGGGCGTGGTTCAGCTCGGCTCCATGGAAACAAGGCATATGCAGACACAGCCTCAAGATGGCAGCCGAGCAGTGGGCTTGGTTCAGCTCAGCTCCATGGAAACAGGGCATATGTGGACACAGCCTCAAGATGGCAGCTGAGCAGTGCGTTTGGCTTAGCACGGCTGCCATGGAAAAGGGGCATTCGCACTCCATCTTTTTCTGTTTGAATGGGTGTGGGAAAAAGGCACTGTAAAGAAAAGTAAGAAGGGGGGAAGAGAAGGGGAGAAGAGAGAGAAAAAAGATCTGTAGGATGGAAGTAAAGTTTTTAGTCTCAAAATCACCTTCTGAGGACTAGGGCACGTCCACCCATGTGTCAGGGGTGCCGGTCAGAGTCCACAGTCCCATTATACCAATGTGGGGGGCTCTGAAATGGAGTCCACAGGCCTGAGAAAATCAGTGTCCCAAAATTCACAAGAGAGACTAGAAAAACATGTCTGGATTCTTTCTCTAGCATCCTGGAAGACAGCAATCTGCACAGGATTCAGAAAATGGAAACACCCCGTTCACAGTGGCACACGCTTTTAATCCTAGCACCGGGGAGGCACAGGCAGGCAGATCTATGTGAGTTCAAGGCCAGCCTGGTCTACAGAGCAAGTACCAGGCCAGCTGGGGCTACAGGGAGACACTATCTCAAAAACACCAAAAAAAAAAAAAAAAAAAAAGACAGGGAAATGGAACTGAGGAACGGGAGGCTAAAAAAAAAGGGTGATGGAGGAGAATCAATCAGAGGGAAGACAGAAGCGGAAAACAGTAAGTTAGAATTCAGAGAGGAAATGTTGAGGAATTCAGAGCCATGGAACCAAACCATGCACATTCTCACTCACAGTCATATGGGGACAGAGTAGGCTAGGAGAAGGAGAATAGAAGGTACCTTTGGGCAAATGATGGTGGGTGTTGTGTAGCTTGCGCACCATAACCAGTCTGACTGGAAGCCTTACCACCAGCTACCCCAAGTGTGAGGGGGTGGGTGAAATGGCAATACATGGAACCAGAATGTCAGGTTATAAAAAGGCCACTCACCCCCAGCCCCAGATAAAAGGCCCATGAGGCTTAAGTCACTCTGGGAATATGATTTACTTCCATATGGAACTGCCAGAGTGGGCCACCTGCAGGCACGTGGTGGAACAGGAGCAGCAGGGGCAGGGGCAAGATGGCGACTGGAGCCCACCCATGGAGACTGGAGCCCACCCATTTATACCCAGGGGGCGGGGCCTAGGTACAAGGGAAGAGGTCAGAAGATTGACAGCCTCTGGAGGAAGTGGGCATTTGTGTGTCCCTTGGAATTCTGGGACACCCAGATCTAACAGAAAGGAGATGGTGTCCTGAGGAAAACAAGTTCAGATGATCCAAAATCACTTTGTAAGTTTCTTCAAATAAGAGTATATTCAGACTTATTTCTTTCTACTTCTGGAATCTAGTTAATCTATGATATGGCTTAATGTGAGGTGTTTTACAATTATCACTTTAATAATTTATTATTTTTTATTTGTGTTGGAGTGTGTTTTGTGTGTGTGCCATTTTCTGTGTGTGAGCACATCTGTATGAAGTTGTGCATGCATGTGTGTGCATATGCTTGTAGACATCAGATGTTAATGCCAGGAGTCTTCCTCAGTCACTATCAACCTTATCTTATAGGGACAGGTTCTGGTACTGAACCTGGATGGAGCTCACTGATTCTGGTAGACTGTCCAAACAATCTACCAGATCCCCAGGTATCCTCATTTCTCTGGCCCACCAGAACTAGGATGACAAGTGCAGGCCACCATGCCCAGATTTTTTACATAGTTCTAGGGTATGGAACTTAAATTCTCATGCTTGTGTGACAAACACTTTATCAACTTGGCTATCTCTCCAGCATGCAATTATGATATTTCTCTTACTTTTAGTGTGTGTGTGTGTGTGTGTGTGTGTGTGTGTGTGTGTGTGTACACAGTGTGCATGTGGAGGTCAGCAAATAACTTTTGGTAGTTGATAGTCCCCTTTCACTATGTGGGTGCCAGAGACTGTACTCAAAGCTTGGCATCAGGTGGCATTGCCCACTGCACCATCTCACTGGCCACAGTTAAGACTTTGTCTTTTTTTTCCGCTTTGCTAGTTTGGTTTGGTGAATTAAACTATATGGAAGACTCTTCCCATAAACACAGGAAGATTGATGGTAACTAGCCAGAAGCAATCTTTACTAAAGACACCTTTTCCAGCTAAACCCATTGTATTTTAAAGTATGTCATATTGTTTTAATAACATTCATTCAAAAAGAATAAAATATCAGGCAAAACACATGCTTAATAAAGACATAACATTTTACAGCATTAAAGAGTAGGTGACATATATAATTTGAGCCAGATGTTGAAACAGTTAAGAGTAAGAATCTAAGAGCAAATATCTGAGATATATATAGAACTGCAGAGTTGCTACATGGAGTTCTCTAGATGCTTTACATGGCTTCTCAAAATGAAATTATGTCATAATCTCAACACTAGATTTTGAAGAGTCCACAGGAGAAGCAGTTCAGCATAAAGTCATGTTTGGGGTCTTGTCAATTACTGCCTAGAGGATGTTGGGAAGCTTCAAGTCTGAGCTTCAGGGCACTTATCTTTTGTAAAATGGGGTAGCAACAGTTAAACCCATACAGGATATACTGTAAGAGTAAGATGATAACTCTGAAGTGTTTTCCACAGCATTTGATACACACTAAATCCTCAATGGAGAGTGATGTTGTGATTACCACTGTTTCATTATTAATAATAAAATAATACCCTTCAAACCTAGAAACAAACCTAAAAAGGTCTATAAAGAAGTGAGCATACAAGACTAGCAGCAAAGGGAGGCTGTGGTCAGAAAACACAACCCAGAATTTCAGAGGTGGTGGTGTTGGTCTATTCAAGTTGTGTACATGGGCACTGGGGATAAAGTGGAGTAAAGGTAGAACTTAGTTTGTGAGTGTGAGGTTGAGACACTGGGAGATGGGCACCGTTAGTCACTCATACGGTTGTTAACTTGGTCTTGCAATTGGGACAAAAAATGAGGTGGGAAGGGAAAATCAGCTGCAAAGATCCCCACTGACAGCAGGAGAGTAACTCAGGAGGCAGCAACATGGCTCCATTCTGGGGCTCCCCAGGATCCCCAATCCTCTGTGGTTCATTTCTTGCTACCTCACCTCTGCCTCCTCTCTAACATACTACTTTTCCTTGTAAATGATGTAATGAGAAAAAAACAAAGCTAAATATTTCCTGGCAACACTTCTCAAACAAGCCTTGGGTGCTTAAAAAGTGCAATCCATTACAGATATATGGAGCATATAAAACAGTTTTGGTTTCCCCAGACTTTAGAATACAGGTGAACAGATAAAAATATAGTAACAAACACAAGGACATTGATAGAGCTGAAGCAGATTGACAAACTTAAAATACTCTCTGGCAAATATAAGGAAATGTAAAACTAAGACCCCCGACAGATAGTTTTATATCAGTATCTGTAATGCCACTCAGAGTACCCCTACTAGTTGTCTAGAGGTTAGCTCCTTTGGGTTACTTAGTAAGATCATATTTTATAATAATAATAATGTTATTATTATTATTATTTGGTCTTTTTGAGACAGGGTCTCCCTGTAGCCCCAGCTGTCCTGGAACTCATTCTGTAGACCAAGCTGTCTTTGAACTCATAAAGATCCTCCTTCCTCTGCCTCCCAAGTGCTAGGATTAAAGGCATGTGCCACCACACCTGGCTAAGATCATATTTTAATTCATACCAGAGCTTCCCTTTTCATTTTTTGGTGCTGAGGATGCCTCAAAGTATGCCTAGCATGGATTCTGCCACCTACCGAGCTGTACCCTAGCTGCATGGCTTTCCTTTTTTTAAACCTGTAGCCCCAGCCTTACTGAAACTTGCTATGTAGCCCAGGCTGGCCTTGAACTCACAGAGAGCTGTCTGCCTCTGCCTCTTGAGTGCTGGGATTAAAGGCATGTGCCACCATGTATGGCCAAGCTCTAGTATATTAAGTAAAGAAAGATTTGTGTAAATTTTGGCTTTTAACTGATTTCTATCTATAGTAGAAAGATTCAAACCACAGCCAATTCTAAGATTGGAGACAGAATTTTTTAAAAGGATTCAACGTATGGGCTGGAGAGATGGCCTAGGGGTTGAGAGCGCTGACCGCTCTTGCAAAGGACCTGGGTTTGATCCCCAGCACCCACATGGCGGCCGAGAACCGTCTGAAACTCCAATTCCAGGAGAACTCCAGCTCCAGGGGAATACGAGACCCTCTTCTGACCTCCGCGGCGTTGCACGACACGGGTGCACAGACCTGCATGCAGACAGTACATTGATACACATACAGAAATAAAATAAAAAATAAATAAAAAAATAAAAGGATTCAACTTATAATTTTAAATGTAATTGATGACATTTTTCTTCTCATACCATAGTTTTAAGAAATGTTTAAATAGTATATTAACTTTGAAGAAGAAATAAAAAAACCCTCTTTAGAAGCTAGAGACACTTGAGCACTGACACATTCATAAATACGTAGCAGAAGAAGTGTACTTCAAATGGAAAAAAAATTGATACAGAAGCTGGACACCTTGTACTTTCCTATAATTATGGTACTCAACAGGGTAACCAGGAGGATCACAGGTTCAAGGGTATCCTTGGCTATGTAACAAACCCTTTCTCAAAATTTCAGTTTAAAATACTTATATAAGCACAGGGTTTTCTTTTTAATCCATCTCCTAGAAAACAGTTGAAATGGAATCAAAGACTTTACTGAAAGAAAAACAAAAAAACAATAGCTCACTAAATGTACAAAAATCGGCCAGGAGGTCATGAAGCTTCCTCTTAGGACAGATGTACAGTCCATGGCATCAAGCAGCTATCTAGCTTCCTGACCTAAATACTGGCCTGGTTATTTGAACTAGTTGTCAATCAGCGTGAGCCCCCTTCATTTTGGCTTTCTTAGCTTCCAGTTCGGCCAGCTCTTAAGCTGTCTCTTACTCATGCTTCTGCGCTCCAGCTGCTTCTCAATCACCTTGGCATTCTGCACATAGTCAGAAACTTCCTTGACTTAATTTCTTCTTCTCCTTCTCCTTCTTCTCCTTCTCCTTCTTCTCCTTCTCCTTCTCCTTCTCCTCCTTCTCCTTCTCTTTCTCCTTCTCCTATTCCTTCTCTTCTTCCTCCTCCTCTTCCTCCTCCTCCTCCTCTTTCTCCTTCTTCTTCTTCTTCTTCTTCTTCTTATTATTATTATTATTATTATTATCAAAGATAGACACAGTAACAGAGGTGAATTTGTCCTTCTCTTTAGTCTGTTTGGTCATCATCAGCTTCGTAGGAGGTTCCTGTTTCTGAGTATATATATATATATGTGTGTGTGTGTGTGTGTGTGTGTGTGTGCGTGTGCATGCGTGCATGCATGCCTGTGTGTGTCTGTGTGTGTCTGTTTGTGTGTGTCTGTGTGTGTCTGTGTGTGTGTCTGTGTGTGTGTCTGTGCATGCGTGCCTGTGTGTGTGTCTGTGTGTGTCTGTGCGTGCATGCCTGTGCGTGTCTGTGTGTGTCTGTGTGTGTGTCTGTGTGTGTGTGTCTGTGTGTCTGTGTGTCTGTGTGTGTGTCTGTGTGTGTGTCTGTGTGTGTGTCTGTGCATGCGTGCCTGTGTGTGTGTCTGTGTGTGTCTGTGCGTGCGTGCCTGTGTGTGTCTGTGTGTGTGTCTGTGTGTGTGTCTGTGTGTGTGTGTCTGTGTGTCTGTGTGTGTGTCTGTGTGCGTGCGTGTGCATGCATGCGTGCGTGCCTGTGTGTGTCTGTGTGCGTGTTTGTGTGTGTCTGTGTGTGTGTCTGTGTGTGTGTGTGCGTGCCTGTGTGTCTGTGTGTGTGTGTCTGTGTGTATGTGTCTGTGTGTGTGTCTGTGTGTGTGTCTGTGTGTGTGTCTGTGTGTGTATGTGTCTGTGAGTGTGTGCGTGTGTGTGTGTGTGTGTGTGTTTCCAAAGCCCTGGCTAAGCTTCTCCACTGCTCCATCCACAATTGAGGACATGGGAGCATTCTTGGGCTGGAATTGTTAGAAGAGCAGCAGTCCACACTCTGCTCACTTTTTCAGTAGTGAAGTTCAATGCCTTCAGGCCTCTGATGGTATGCAGTCTCCTCATCTTCTGTATTACAAAACTTATGAGCTGTTTGGCAGCATCAACCACAGGAGACTGGTTGCGTGTCTCCTGGGCAATTTTTCTGACAATCCAGCATCAGGACCACCAGGCTGAGCAAACAGTAGCAGACGTGGAGGGGTTTCTCTCTTTCCTCTTATTCCTGGGGGTCCCTAGTGTCTGAAAAGACCACCAGCCTGGACCCACTTTTGGCATATTTCCCACGGAGCAGCCAGAATACTCCAGGGAAGGGAAGAAGTGCACTGAAATGATGTCACAGGCAGGTAGACCACACTACTTTTCTATAGCAGCCCTCATCACATGTTGGTACTGCCTGCCTGATTCTGCCTGATTCATTTCTGTGAAGTCCCACGTTGCAGGGATGGGCCTGGAGGGGCTGTTAGTTGTCAGCTGGCACTTTGGCTAGACTGTTAGTTGGGATGGCTTTAGCTATGACACCCCGTATTTTCTAAATCATTTGTATTTCTATACAAACGAGAATATTTATTGTACTTATTTATACCTACTATAAAGTGTGTGTATGTGTGTGTGTATGTGTGTGTGTGTGTGTGTGTGAGAGAGAGAGAGAGAGAGAGAGAGAGAGAGAGAGAGAGAGAGAGAGATACATGTGTGGAGAGCAGAAGACAACTTTCAGAGTCAACTCTCTCCTTCTAGCATCCCCATTGCATTTTGGGGCCTTAAACTTTACTCATTCATCTGAATAAAATATTCTTGCATATCAATTTCTACAAATTCAAGACTCTGGTTGAAAACTATGAGTAGTATTTCCCAGTCATGAGTGCATCTCATACAATTTTTCAAACTTATTTCTGTTAGACAATATGATTCTTATACAAAGCACAGGCAAGCTTCATGTAATAAATTTTAGAATGTGAGTTGCAATGTATAGAGGCTCACACAGAATCACTGACTTCTTATCTCTCTCTCTGTGTGTGTGTGTGTGTGTGTGTGTGTGTGTGTGTGTGTGTGTGTGACTGAGGCCAGGGATTGGGTCATATGGGACTCAGGCTATATGACAGTCAGTGGCCTTTCTTTCTCTGGATAGAGGGATGGGGCTTGGGTAATGCATGCCCTATGTAGCAAGACAGTATTTGGTGTGCCCTTGTCCCACTGGGACATTGGAGTGGGAATCAGTTGAATGCATTTCTATCTTTCTGAAAGCCCTTTCTGCATTTAGCCTGGATACCTGGAGGGAGTGAGAGTCTAACAACAACAACTTTGCCAGTATCATTACTTGTTAGGTTACAGGTGTCCAGAGAATACATGATTTTTCCCCTCTGATGTAGTAGTACATTACTATAATCACAACATTAGGGCCAAAAAGGCTGAAAGACAGAGTTTAAAGCCAGTCTGGGAGACTCCACCTAAAAAAAATAAAGAAAAGAGAAAGAATCAAATAAAAGTTCTTCACATTTTTAAATTCTTTCTGAAAGTTGAAAGTAACAACATTTAAACTGCTGGGGAGGATGTGGAGAAAGGGGAACACTCATTCACTGCTGGTGGTAATACAAACTCATGCAACCACTATGGAAAGCAGTGTGGAGAATTCTCAAAAAGCTAAATATGAATCTACCTTATAATCCAGTTATTCCCCACCCTGGCATATACTCAAAGGACTCTTCATACTCTAGAGATAGCTGTACAACCAAGTTTGTTCCTTCTCTCATCACAGTAGTGAAAAAATGGATACAAACTAAGTATCCCACAACTGAGGAATGAATAGTGATATTTTGGTACATTTAAACAATAGATTTCTACTCAGTAGTAAGAAATGATGTAATTATTAAATTTGCAAGTAAATGGGTGGAACTAGAGAGTATTATACTAAGTGAAGTAACAAAAAGGCAGAAAAGCAAGCAGCATATGTTCACCCTCACATTTGAATTGTAGCACTAGTCCCTTATATGTGAGTATATATACTGATGTAACACCAGGAGCAGAAAAATGTTCAAAAGGATACAGATATGTAAAGGAAAAGAAGCAACCCTAAAAAGGAGGATAAAGGGAACAGAGGTTTGGGGGGGCGATTGTAAGAGTTCAGCTAAGAGGAGAGGAGGGAGGGACATGTAAGGGACCATGGTCTGTGTGTGGGGGCAGGAGTCAGGAGGGGAGATTGTGGGAAATTGGTGTTATTTGTTATTGGAGGAGGGTGGGGAAAACGAGAGCTCTGGGACTAGGGAGATAGGAAGGAGGTCAGATGGGAGGAAATAGAGTAGATGTAAATGAATCTTGGAAGGCCAGGAAGCCCAGAGGGAATGCGATGCTCGCATAACTCCGTGAAAAAGACATATACAGGGAATTAACATCAGTGCATAGATAGATGATAGACACATAAGTAGGCAGGAAAAGAAAGAAAGAAAGAAAGAAAGAAAGAAAGAAAGAAAGAAAGAAAGAAAGAAAGAAAGAAAGAGAAAGAAAGATGATGATAGATGAAAGAAAGAAAGAAAGAAAGAAAGAAAGAAAGAAAGAAAGAAAGAAAGAAAGAAAGAAAGAAAGAGAAAGAAAGAAAATTGATGATGATAGATAGAAAGATGAAAGAAAGAAAGAAAGAGAGAGAGAGAGAGAGAGAGAGAGAGAGAGAGAGAGAGAGAGAGAGACCGGCCTGGAGCCTGTTTGGCAAGAAACACAGTGCCAGACAGAAGATACCTCCTTTTGAGAAGTAGCTGAGAGTGCTCCAGAAGATATGACAGGCCATTCCCAAAGCTTTTGGTTATTTCCCAAAATTAATAGATAAGACCCTACTGCTGAAGACGTGACATACTTCAGACACAGGCCTTGGACCACTGGAGCAGGAACTGACTTGGAAGCCTTCCAACTTAAGTTTATCCCTTATAATGGTAGATGATAATATGATACTATGCAAACTGCTAAAGGAGATCAGTCAAGGGTCCGACCCAGCCCTAAAGGCTAATGACCATAACAGAGCAGCAAGCTACTGCCTATTGGTGCAGTGGTGGCACACTAATCTGGGGGGGGGTAATCACTGGCTACTTAATTGGAGTTAAAGCCCACTCAATGGGAGTGAACAGATGGATGGCAGGTAATTGTAGCCAAATACATGTTGGACCCAAACTGCCACACTCACAAAATTAACCAACGAGGGGCCACAGATTAATACGAAATTTATTTAATTTACTGGTGCACCAGAACCCAATTAAGAAAACTGACATATCAAGGGAGCCAATTGTTGATGTGTCAGGGACGCAACCCATTCCACGCAGGGATGAGCACAACCCTGACTGTCTGTTACAGAGACCTTTTTTTTTTTTAATTTTTTTTTATTGATGCTTTGTGTATTTCATACATCATTTTCCAATTCAGTTCAGGCATATTTCCCCTTCCCTTCCCCCGATCCCACCCCACCCCATCCCAGATCATGCATTCTGCCATAACTGTCCTGCATCTTTCTCTCAGAGACCTTTTAAAGCCAAAGCCACAAACTAGAGGAACTTGGTGACATCACACATACACAATTGCAAGGCTATAGAAACACAATGCAAGCACTGGTGACCTGTAAGCTGATTGGTTGTGTTTAGCAGTGTGAAGTCCCTTGGAGAGGAATGGGCTTCTTAGGGGGTAGGAAGCACTCCTACAGGGCTGGGAAAGTTCATCCTGACCTCAGGTAGCTCTGGGAACTAGGAACTCAGGGTCAGACCTTATTATTGTGGCTAAGGTAGTCATGGGAACCAGACCTGCTTCAACTAGAGAGTTGCTCCTGCATGGTTAACCCTTTCCTTTTGATTAACTTCTTTCTGACCTGGTCCTATCATACACATGGCTGGAGAGGACATAGATCCTCGTGAAAACTCTCGTTCTGTCATATCTCCAGACAAATGATAGTTCTTACCATATGCTGAAAAAGGATCCTTATATATACAGACTAGCATAGACTGCACCACTCATCAAGGAAGCTTCATGTTACAACAGATTGAGGCTACTGCAGAGTTCTACAAATGGTCAGACACAGAGAATGAGAGATGCTCAGTCCTGGGTGACACATCTAAGTTGAACCTGTATACCTAAGGCTCATGGTCCAAAGTAGATTCAGGGGTAGAGAGAAAATTGATGTATCTCTTAGTCGTCACCAGTGAAGCTTCCTTATAAAACAAACTGCCATGAACACACATAGCCACAACTGGCCCAAGTTTTAAAAAATAAGATACTGCAGAATGTATAACCTATGTAGGACTCCTGTATTAAACCTTACCACCCAAGGCTCAGATAACATTGTAGAAGAGGGGGTGGAAATATTGTAAGGGGAAATACTGGTTCATGAACACAGGGGAATGGGATTTCAGACCACCAAAAGCTGGCACATGCGAATTTTGGGCAATGGTGTCATCAAGCACAGGACCCATGCCAATTCACCTTCATAAGTATACAGAAGAGAGGAAAGAAATGAATGTTGGGCTAGCCCCAGTCTGAAAAAGTATTGAACATTGGTTGTTACTGGGTGTGGGAGAATACGCCTTACTTATGATCTCTAAGGACATCTGGGTACAAATTATCGGATAGGTTTTACTATGCATACATAGTAAATGAATGCAAGAGATCTTTTGAGAGGTTCAAGGGGGACAGATGGGGGTTTAAACTTGATTGAGAACTACAAAAGCTTAATAAAAAATAAATGAAAGTTAAATTGTTAAATTCTTATAGGAGATGTAATTCAGTTTTAGAACACTTCCCTACCATATACGAGGTTCTGGGTTACTACCCTATACTGAAGAAAAAAAATTAATTTGCTGTTCACTGTGTCTAAGTATAAATTAAGTGTATTGATTATTAACCTTACTGTCGAGGAACACTGGGGAGAGAGAGAGCCGAGGATTGATGAGACAGCGAGAGAGATACTAGATATAGGTGATAGAGCCGGGGTGTGGTGGGTGTATAGATCTATCTATCAATCTATTTATCTATCTATCTATCTATCGATATATAAAATTATCCTCAGTATCCATTGGCTTTATGCTTCTTATTGATAAGAATTTCTCCAGATACTCATGTGTTTATATAATTTTCTTTTATTTTTCTGCAGTGCTAGGTATCAAATCCAGGACATTAGAGACAATTTATGCAACTGTTTGTCATTGAATGTTCCCAGAAAATCCTACATCCTCAACCAAACCTCAAGCAGGATTGGTTAACCAATTAACATTTAATTTTTATTTATTTTATTTTTCCTTAGTTTTTTTATTGAGCTTTTGTACATTTCATACAATATTTCTTAATCAAGTTGATGCCCTTCCCCCATCCATGCCCCACCCCCCTACTCCAGCATTCTGCCTTACATATTAAGTCTTATATCTTTTCTTCAAGTCTTTTTTTTTTTTAACTTTTTGGATACAGAAGTTTACTGTTTGGGTAAGTTCTTTGAGCAAGACTTTTTGTTGCCTTTGTTCCCTTTAATTTTTTTTTCTCCAAAAAGTTCTGTGATCACCAGCTCCATCTCAGCATCTTGATTGCTGGGATCACCAGGTCCATCTTAGAATCATGAGTGCTGGGATCACCGGCTCTTTTTCTACATCTTGAGTCCTGGACGATGGGCTTCATCTCAGCATCTTGAGTGCTGGGATTACAGGCTCCATCTCAGCATCTTGAGTGCTGGGATCACCAGGTCCATCTTAGAATCTTGAGTGCTGGGATCACGGGCTCCTTCTCTGCCTCTTGAGACCTGGGATCCTGAGCTTCATCTCAGCATCTTGAGTGCTGGGATCACAGGCTCCAAAAAGTTCTGGGATCACCAGCTCCACCTGAGCATCTTGAGTGCTGGTATCACCAAGTACATCTCAGCTTCTTGAGTACTGGGATCACCGGCTCCTTCTTGGAGTCTTGAGTCCTAGGATCATGGGTTTCATCTCAGTGTCTTGAGTGCTGGGATCCATGGCTCCATTTCAGCGGCTTGAGTCCTGGCAAAAAAATTTTAGATTCAAAACAAAAACTGACCATGTTTCCCAAAACGATGTATGCCTGTCCTGGGGGCAAATCTATATGTGACAATAGTCCAAAATGCCCCAAAACAAACTCGAGTATTCTTCCTAGTGTAATACTATTGAAATAAAACATTGAGAGAGGATTTTTAAATTCTGAAACCTTTAGGCTTGTGGTACATATACACATAATTCCATGTCAGCTAAATTCATGCATTTTGAGAAAACAGGGAGAATAGAAAATGTGCATTGTGATAAGTTATTGGACTATTTGATTTGTGGCCTTTTCTATTGCAATTAGTTTTTCTCAGGGTAAGCAATTTATTTTTATGAAAAGAAACATCAATTTTATTGAGTAAGTGAAATGTTTGCATGTATTTTATAATATAACAAAAATATTTTAATAGAACCTTTCAACCATTTTAGAAATTTCTTAAGATTATATCCTGAGCCTCCTGAGTACTCAAAAGAACAGTGGAATGGCACAGACAAGGCCAATGTCTGCCTACCCAAGCTCAGAGGTAGTCTCCATGGCCAAAGCTCTGATTGTAAGGGAAATCTTAGAATAAAATGTACTTATCACAAAGCAGCACTTGCTATTACCAATAATTTGGAAATTCAGGCTGTGAAAGAGAATAGTAGGATAAACACAATTTTTCACCCTGGCCTTTTCTATCTCTGGACATGTCACTATACAGCTCAACATATTTGCATGTAATTAAACAGGGTTTGTAATTATCAAAACCAAATACAAGTTATGAACCAACTCTAAGTTAATCTGATAAAATTACTTATTAATTTGGCCTTGTGGTTTTTCCTTTAAATTTCCCAGTCTCTGCCTCAGCCCTCACAGCAGTTTCAGATTGGAAAGTGAGACCATCTTGCCAAAGAGTGCCATTTGAATAAAGTTTCCTAGTTTAAATCTGAATTGCGTCTGGTGGTCTTTCCCAGTGTTCTCCAACTCCATGAAGTTCACAGGCACCATTGTCATTGTGCCCTCTTTCTGATCCCTTGTCTTTTATGTATGTTGTATTTAATTAGAGTTGCTTGCATGAACATGAGTAAAGGTTATTGACTTATTCAAAGGCAGCTTTCCAGTGGCTAACCTGCTGAGTGCTGAGTCCCCAGCCACTATTATTTGTCAGTAGCTTGTCCTCAGGGAGAGGTAAAGCCTTATGCCCTCCCCATTCCGGCTGGAATATTGACAGGCTATGCAGGTGTTGCGCAAGTAACCACAGCTGCCGCCGGGTGTAATGGCCATGGCACATGCAAAAGACAGCATTTCACAGCCTTCCTCTCTACACTTCAGCTTGTTAGATTTTTATAAACTTCTCTACAATGTTCTTTGAGCTTTGGAAAAAGAGGTTGGAGAAATGGAGGAGTGGAGGAATGGGTGATAAATTGATTTCCTGTTTTGGACTAAGTACTCAATAGTCAATTTTTCTTATTATTTTGTTCTGTTGAAAATAAAAATAATATTTTAATACATATTTTATAAAATCTTACTATTCTGAAAATAAGTATATGGCTAAATGGTAAAGGCACCTGATACCAAGCCTGATGACCTGAGTTTGAGCTTTAGGATCCCACATGTTCCCCCTAGTCTTAATTTTTGCTAGCTACCTTTGATCTCCTCATGTTCACTGAGGTATGGCCATGCCAACACACACAGAGATGCACACATGCATGCACATGCACATATACACTCACACAATAAAGAAATGGAAAGGTTTCTTATTTCATAATTATATGTTTAAGACTGACTTTATATAAAAATCTTCATTAAAGATAAGTATTTAATACAAGCAATTATTGCCACAGGGGACAATCCTAAAGGTCAGTCAGCTTATTATAAATGAGTCTTTGTGTTTGGTAAGATTCAGATACATACTTGTACCCCATTTCCTGGGTCGGCAGCTGGCATCAGAAATGAAGGCAGTCTTGTGGAGAGACGTGGCCTCCAGCTTCATTGCTGGCAGTTTCTAATCCAAATCCACTTTCCGTTTCAGTAATTCACTACAGGAATCCACATAAATCACTGAGTGTTTATATTTCCAGTTATTGTTTGGTTCAGAGAATGGATAAGTATCCAAATCAATGTAAGACAGAGAGATGGTATGTAGAGGACCTATGGCCAGTGGGAACAAGTCTGTTCATTCTTTTTGCAGATTGATGGCTGCTTTTTCACATAATTATACAATAGTTAGAAAGCATTGTCTCTAAACTCAAGGGTCTCCTACACAAGAAGAAATTATTTGCCATTACTGACATTTTAGGTAGATAAGGATAATACAGTTAAAAGTACAAGCCTTGATGGGAAAAACTTAAATTTCATTCTTCTAGGTCATTCAATATCTTTCTATTCCATTTTCCCTTCCTTTCTCCATGTATTCTTTTTTTAAAATTTTTTTTATTATTTATTTATTTATTTATTTATTTATTTATTTATTTATTTATTTATTTATTTATGTGTATGAATGTGCTGTCAGCATGCAGGTTTGTGCACCCGTGTCGTGCAATGCCGCGGAAGTCAGAAGAGGGTCTCGGATTCCCCTGGAACTGGAGTTCTCCTGGAATTGGAGTCCCAGACGATTCTCAGCCGCCATGTGGGTGCTGGCGATCGAACCTGGGTCCTCTGCAAGAGCGGCCGGCGCTCTCAACCGCTAGGCCATCTCTCCAGCCTCTCTCCATGTATTCTTTAGTAATTCATAGATCTGGCCTTGTGCATCCATCTCTCCAGCCCCTCTCCGTGTATTCTTTAGTAATTCATAGATTTGGCCTTGTGCATCAAATTAGCTTTCAAAGATCAACAAGAAATTGTCTTGGTCCTGCAGGGCAACATGAATACAGAAGAGAAACCTCCTGTTTCGTTAGAGGGCTGAGAGTCTGGAAGGCTTTGAATCAGAAATGAAATAAAGAACCAAAATGTTTAGTTAACCTTAGGAAAGGAAAGGATGAAAGACACCCCTGGGAAGCCAGATTCCATGCATCTACTCAGTCATTCTTATGTGCACACACATGCATACAGAAGAACAGAATTACATCAAAAATCGCCTTCGAGGAGCTGGAGAGATTGCTCCATCAATAACAAGCCTATCATACAACCATACAACCGAGTTCTGAGCATTAATATTAAGGTACAAGCCAGTGTGGTCATATGCTCCCAAGTCCCAGTGCTGGATGGCAGAGATGGGGAATTCCTGGTTGTTGGTGACACTACAAACAGGAAGGATGTGACCAATGCCTACTCATGAGAAAGTGAACCCACAGCAGATCAAAGAAAGGCTACCAGAATGAATTGTAGTGGGGTTCCTTACAGGAACTGAAATGACTCAAACCCAGTATGAGTGTCATGTCTCTCGAAAGCTGGAAACCTGAGACACACTGCACAACTTGCTAGCAGCTCAACACAGGAGGATCAGTTAGTCTGAGCCTCTTACAGGAAGCTCAGCTTATCTCTGCTCTTTCTAGGTAGCTTGGCTGGTCTGATCCTCTTCTAGGGACCTTAGCTTTTCTGAGAATATGTCTCAGCAGGCCTTAGTGCTTAAGAAGGGAGGGGTCTAGGAATGCAGGACTTCCCAAAGCTTTTGTATTGTTTGCTTCCTGAGCTTAGGCAGGATGAGATATTTCCCCTCCCCTTCAAATAGCCTGCTATTTCACCTGCTTAGAATATCCTTTTGTTTTACCTTTCATTTAACATCTTGTATCATAATGAGTCTCCCTCCAAGATGGAAAGTCCTATCTCAGAGGAAATTGCTACATAGCATCTGATCTTCCTGACAAAAAATAAGTTAAAGAGAGATTGAGAAAAATATCCTGTGTCAACCTCCGGCCAGTATTACAGGTGCACATCACCATGTGTGATTTTTTTTTATGTGAGTTCTGGGGATCTGAATTCAGGCCCTCACTTTTGCAAGTAAAGTAATTTAACTCCTGAGCCATCTCCCAAGCTCTGTAAGCTCCTTTTTTTTTTCCTCACAATCGCAAAAGAGCCAGTTTTGCATGTCTAATTTTAATCTTTTGCACTTTGACAATAATCTAGCCCAGCATGGCCAAAGAAAAACTTGCTTGATATGTAGTGTAACAAATAAATTATAAAATCTAAAGCAGTCTCTACTCTCATCAACAAAATGTGTCTACTAGACACACTCTGAGAAGACTTGATAATGAGAAGTTACTATAATATATTTGAATGCTATCTCTCAGTGTCTGCAGAAATTTTGGACTCATGATTAACAATGTTCCACAGACAGAGCTGCTTTATGGAAATGTGAACTATGAGGATGCACAGACAGAACACTGCTAAGGGACCCATGCTTGGTTTATTGCTCAGCTGTCACTTTGTTCATATCCCAACATTTATTGAATAATACCCCTTTCATTTTCTGTTTGCTCTGAGCCCCTCCAACTCTGCAGCTAGGCCTGTCCACATACCCAACTCCAAGCCACATAGAATCAAAATGTAATCCCCAAGGATCCCGGTGAAATACAGATTACTTTTTTCTTCCCATTCAGGAAACCTCTGTGGGGTAAATGGTATTTGATGCTAATAGAAGTGATGGGGTGGGAATGAGGAAATACTTATTTTACCATACTTGCACTTATTGAGCAAGTATGTGAACTTGAATTTGGTGCCCAGAACTCGAGCCAAGTATGCTTTGCACATTTGCAATGACGTTGATAGAAAGGCAGAGCATGACGAATACTTGTGGCTAGCAGGCCAGACAGCCAAGACTATCTGGTGATCTTCAGGCCTGTGAGAAAATCTGTCTCAAAATTAAGGTGGACAGCATCCTGAGAAATGACATCTGAGGTTGAGTCCTGGCCTCCACATGTACACGAGCACACACACACACACACACACACACACACACACACACACTGATGAAGGCACAAAATGATCTGAAGCCAGACAGTTACATAACAAAATCCAGTCTCTTAATTATATTCCAAGTAAGAAAGTTTGGGAAAGTTATTACATATCCAGTATTGTAAAAGTAAAGAAAGAGGAGACAAGGAATCCCTCTAGCACAAAGCTGGAAGTCAACCTTCTCAATCTGAGGACGCAGGAGCTGGACCCTCAAAGACATGGCAGTATAAGTGACAGCTGTGGCATTCTGAACTTGGTGTAGGTAGCACAGATGGGAGCTGTCATGGTAGCTTCCCAATTTTGGAGGCCCCACAGGTTGTATTCCCAAGCAGTTTGAGCACAATTCTTCTGGAGATGAGTGCCCTGAAACATTTCCATCTCACCCCTACATCATGTGAGCAGTGAAATCATGATAATAATATGCATCAGACCAGAAGTGAGTGACATACTGCTTTAAATACGGTAAAAGAGTGGCCTTTGTGGCTGAGGATATTGGTAGCATGCCTATTCTCCTGGGCCGCAGGGACTTGGTGGTGCCTTCATTGGTGGCCTAAATTCAGTGATGTAAGTGATGGTGTCCCATGCTTGAAGAGCACTGCAGCACAGCTAGTAGTAAGACCTTTGGCTTCTTAGTTCCTGAGATATTAATTAATTAATTAATTAATTAATTAATTAAGTTTGGTGTTTTTGAGACAGGGTCTCCCTGTAGCCCCAGCTGTCCTGGATCTCACTCTGTAGACCATGCTGGCCTTGAATTCACAGAGATCTGCCTGCCTCTGCCGCCCAAGTGCTAGGATTAAAGGGTGCGTCACCACACATGGATCAAGTTCCTGGCATTTTAAAAGATCCACTACTGAGTCAGTAAATGTTTGCCACACAAATATGAGGGCCTAATTAGATTTCCAGCACCCATATGAAAGTCAGGCATGGTCATATATGCTTGTAATCCCTATGCTAGGGAAGTGAAGATGAGGATCTCTGGGGGCTTGCTGAGCAGCAGGCCTATGCTACTTGGTGAGCTCAAGGTTCCAGTAAAAAACTCTGTATCAGAAAACAAGACAGAGAAATCCTGAGGAACTATACACACTAGCCACTGACCTTGCCACACCTCCTTCAAACATGCATACCTGCCCCCCAACAAAAATAAAATAAATAAAAATCCAGCTGTCCATAAGTCACAGACATTCTTTCACTCTACAACATCTAATACAATGCTTGTTTGTTCAGAGCAACCCTCATCTGCATTTGTGTCCTTATTGAGAAAGGGGCTAAGTGCAAAGATGTCATATACCTTGATATTTCAAAGCAAAACACAAGCCCAGCAAACTGAGATCCTATGAATTGAACATGAAAGAAAGAACAAGCTCCAGAAACACCATAAAAAGAATTAGGACAGGGTTAATTATTCACTTTAAAATTAAATATTAATTACCCAGATTAATAAGAACCTTACATTTATGGAAGACATTTCCTACCTGAAGGACTCCTAAAAGCCCATTTGAATTCATAAGCTAAGGTAATATATTCAACATAAAATCATTAATTAAAACATGAAATTCATGAAATATATGGGTTCTTAATGGAAAAAATTAAGATGTAGAGAAGCCTCTCCTTAGAGTCCATCAGTAGCAGGGATTCAGGAAGACACTAGATTGGACTGTGCTGTTTTTATGCATGCCTTCATAGTAAGGATGCCTTGACTTCTTTGTCTCATGTTCTCAGATACCATTGCCAAGTTGCTTTCCCACCTGTTATTGTTTATGGCCCAATCAGATACCTTCCTGCAAAGTATAAGGAAGGAACCCTGTCTTCCATGATCATACAAATCACAGAGTCAGTAGACTAAAGAAAATTCCAAGGCAAACAAGCAAGGGCTGGAGGTAGGAGTCTGTTGTTAGAGTGTTTGAGAGACCCAGCCCTAATAGATCATGAATCGGATGTGATGGTGCACACAGGTAATCCCAGTGTTTGCAAGGTAGAGGTAGGAGAATCAAAAGTTCAAGGTTATCCCTGGCTACACAGTGTGAAGTCACCTTGAGATACAGGAAACACTGTATCAGGAAACAATAAAAAAAAAATAGAAAATGATAATAGTGTCCCACTTTGGCATTTGTGAGCATGGCAATGGGTAGCAGGTTGGGGCCACTGTGCACAAGAGCATAAATAGCTTCTGGGATAGGATCACTTTGCAAAGGGACTCTTACTGAGAATTCAATAACATAACAATAGCTACTTCATATTTACTATTTAATAAAACAGACACTTCATATAGCACCGCACATGTTGAAGTAGTCTCATCATTACAGCACTTTGTAAGTTAATGTTTCATTGGTCAAGGGGAGGAAGGTTGGAGCAGTAGCTCCATGGCTCAGTAGATGTAACACATAGACGTCTTTCTGAAGGAAGCTGTCTAGATTATGTGAGTAAAGTTAAGGAAGCGCAACGGTTTATAGCTAAGGATGAAAATTTTCAGGTATGACTGGTATTAAAGCCAAAGAGAAATATACATTCTACCAAAGGACCCCAAGCATATAGGAGATATAGGAGTCAGGGGAAACCCTGTCATATTTTTCTTCCTCAACCCTGAGATGCCCTCTGCCATGGTTAATAAAAATTGTCAGCTTCTAATTGCTTGTGCTTCATTAGTAGGATCGAAAGGGTACCCCTGGACAAACTGTCAGCCCATGAAAGGAAACAGCCAGAATTGACCAGAGTCCAAGTCACCAGCTCCAGAGAGAGTGGACTGTTTTACTTCTCATCCACCTGTGCCCCTTTTCTAAGCCTAGGGAACAACCTGCGGAAGAGGGGGTTTGGTAGAATGTAAAGGCTCCGATTGGGGTGAATGGTGAAACTACAGCTATGTAGTCTGGACACTCATTTGATCAACTTGATTGAACAAACAACCTGTCACCCGCCACTGGATGGTGGGGCTGTGGGGGTTTGGACACAACAGCCTGTAGATTGGTTTTGCACGAAGGATGCTTGTACTCATGGATTATCACTTATAACTAAAAAAGGAAAAAAAAAAAAAACAGAGAAAGATGCAAGACAGTTATGGCAGAATACATGATCTGGGATGGGGTGGGGGTGGGGGGGAAGGGAAAGGGAAAAATGCCTGATCTGAATTGGAAAATGATGTACGAAATGCACAAAGCATCAATAAAAAAAATTAAATAAAAAAAAATAAAAATGTAAAAAAAAAATTGTCAGCTTCACATGTAGAATCATCATGAAAACACACCTGTGGGAATGTCTATGAGGGTTTTTCTAGATTAGGCTGGTTGATATGGGAAGACCCACCCTAGAAGTAGGGAGCACCATTCCTTGGGCTGGCGTCTGGGGACAACAGAACCTGAGCCTGGCATTCATCTCTCTCTGCGTCCTGACTGTGATGGTTATTCCTGGGTGTCAACTTGACTGGACTAAGGATGAACAAATAAGAGAAAAAGGATCTTCGGATTGGACCACCTCAAGCCGGATGGCCCACCCCAGATGTGGGCGTTACCTTCTGGTGAAAGGCAGTATAAAAGGCCGTGGCAGAGGGAGCTGGTCCCTTTTTTCCTGCGGCTTGCCTCTCTCTCCCTGGTGAGTTTGTTTTGCTGCAGTGATCAACCCTTCGGATCCCAGTGTGTACAGAGACCTGCAGATCTCCTGGAATCCATTGGGCCTTCAGCACCAGATTGGGACTACTGAGACATCCAGCCTTGTGGACTGAGCAGTTCCCTGGATTCTCAGCCTCTCCAGTGTTGCACGGCTATTGTTGGACTCCTTGAGCTCTGTCACGTGAGCAAATTAACAAATTTGTATATAGCTGTATATTCGTCCTGCTGATTCTGTTTCTTCAGAGAACTCTGACTAATACGCTGACTGAGGATACAATGTGACCAGCTGCCTCACGATCCTGCCACCATACCTCTTCCATGATGGACAGTGCTCTGGAACCCCCACTTAAGTTGCTTTTGTCAGGTGTTTTGTCACAGCCACAAGGAAAGTAACAAATACATCTTGTTATCACTGCCCTAGGGATTCAGCAACTGTGGGCTACCAAGAAAAAACTTGGTAATTTAGAGAGTTGGGGGATAGAGAAAAACACACAAAATGCTGAAGCGCAGAAAATCAGAGATTATTTGAGTAGCTCCCAGGTGACAACTCTGCAACATGAAACAACAAGACCTTGTTTCTTTCCCTGTCAATCTGCATCTGCCCTTTTCTATTTCCCCAACAGTTTTCTGGCTTTTCCCACTAAATATATTAAAACTCAGAGTCTGGGTGTGATGGTGAGTTTACTTAAACACTAGACACACTATCACCTAGGAAGAGTGTCTCAATAAAGAATTTTCTAGATCAGGTTAGTCTGTGGGCATGCCTGTGAGGGATTTTCTTAATTGGGTTAATTGAAGTAAAAGGATCCATGGTGAATGTGGGAAACATCATTTCTTTTTTTTTAAATTTATTGATGTTTTGTGTATTTTATACATCATTTTTCATTTCTGAATGAAATGAAATTCTGAATTCAGGCATATTTCCCTATCTCTTCCCCTTACCCCACCCCATCCCATCCCAGATGGTGCATTCCATAACTGTCCTGCATCTTTCTCTCAGTCTTTTTTATGCTTAGAACTAATCTTGTACATTTTACAACCAATTTTGTGCCTATACAGACAGGTACCATTTGCTAGTTTCTTCACCATTAAAACCCATGAACCTATTTCCCAAACCAAGACATTTTCCCCCACTTCTGTATTTAGAGGACCAAAGGACAACTATACCACTTCTGTATCAATGCTTCATCTTTGAGCCTTGTAGTATCTTGAAATATTTATTCAGGAGTTATTTTCTCCTTAAAATCAAAGCTTCAGACTCATGAATGAGAGAAAGCATGATTATTTGTCTTTCTGACACAGACTAAATTCTCTTAATATGATGACCTTGAGTAGCATTCATTTACCTACAAATGACATAACTTCATTCATCCCTATGGCTGAAAAAAATTCCATTGTAATGTAGAATCCTTCCTCTGTTGGTGGATACTTGGGTTGGTTCCATAGTTTAGGTTATTTGGAAAAGGGCTTAGATTAGATTTCATAGAGATATATAAAATATGGACTGACAACATGACTGTAGAAGGAAAACTGTCTAAGGGAACTGAAGGGATTAAGTCCAGGGTAACAAAAGCAATAATGCTCAAAGTACACTTATATAGTTGCATGAAAGAGCTTAATGGGGAAGGAGAGATGCCTTGGCAGTTATACGCATGTATTTTTCATTTAGAAGATCATAATTCAATTCTAGCAACCACATTGGGTGGTTCGTACCTCCTTGTAACCTTGGCTCCTGGAGGATCCGACGCCTCTGGCCTCCTCAGGAACTCCCACTCTCTTGCACATGCCTGCACACAGTTAGACACACACACATACATAAAAATAAAATAAATCTTGAAAATAAAAAGGAAAATAGCTTTTAATAAACAGGAAAGTAACTCAGTATATTTTTAAATAATAATAATATATGTTTGAAAAAATTGTTTATACTTGGTAAACTAGTTAATTTTTCTTCATTACCATTATTATGTATTGAGAAGGGGTGTAATTTGACATGCGTATGGATGTCAAAGGAGAACTTGCGGGAATTGGCACTCTCTCTCCACCATGTGGGTCCCAGAGAACAAACAGAAGTCATCAGATATGGTGACAACACCTTTACCCACTATGCCATTTCTTCAGCCCATAGCTTGTGTCGAGTAGCAAGTTACAGAGTTTCTATGCAGCAGTAAAGAAAGACGACATCATGAGCTTTGCAGGAAAATGGCTGGAGCTAGAGGACATCATGCTTAGTGAAGTAACACAGTCCCAGAAAAACAAACGAAGAATGGTATCCCTCATCTGTGGATGCTAGAGCCAATTACCCAGTTGTAAGTATTTCCTGTGCATAACCCCTTGAGCTTTTGTCCAAAGCAGTTGGGAGTGATGCATCTTAGAAACAACAACAGAAAGGACTGCATCAAAGAACTGACTGAAACAGTGAAGTTCTGCTAAAAACAGTCAACTTCCCCATGGACAATATTGAGAAAGACTGAGAAAGAGATGAATAGCATGTTTGGCAGAATGCATAGCTCTGGAGGGGTGGGGGGATGGGGGGGACACAGGTCTAGATTTGATTAAAAAATGTATATATAAATAAATAGTAAAAAAAGTAAAAAAAAAAAAAAGAGTTACAAAGAAGATCTAGAAGTATCAGTGCAGACCAGTCAACCTAGAAGCAAGAACAATGACCAAACTGAGGACTAGCCCAACTGAATAGCACCAGGGCTGTGAGGACAAGCCCCTTCTGTGGCTCTACTAGAGGCTTGGGCACTCCACTGTTGCAGTCTCCTGGGAGGCAAGGCCCCTGGAAGCAGCCTGGGCTCTGCCTGAGCTCCATCTTGCTTCCTGACATGGGTTTGGCAAGAATTAGGAAATATAAACCATGAACTTCTTCTACTTTATATCGTTTATTAGAAATGTGTTAGGGATTTGCATTTTAACAGATATTTTATATGCTTTCTACTTTGTTCCTCATTAACAACGCTTTTAATATTTTTTTCCTTACTAGAGCTCTGAGAGATAAAGTAGCTTAGTCAAGGTCATACAGCTTAAAATAGGAGAGATATGACCCCACCTACATATACTACTTTTATTTGCTCGTGTCCAGTTCTTAGCCTAAATCTAAGCTACAGGATCCCAATTGCATTGGAACTAGTGACTGGTGGAAAAAAATACCCTATTCTTGGGATTGTGAAAGAAGTCCATGTTAGGATAGGGCTTAAGTCCTGCTATTACAGGCATGAATTCCAGTTCCAGGGCACTGGATGAAGTTTCCAGGTTGTTATGTGCCAGGACAATGAAAAACACAATGAATTGGACACAAGGTTATTCATAGAAATCAAGACACCTTATTACAAAAGAGAAAGCCACCTCTAAGAATGGGAGAGGGGTAGTGAGCCAGGGAAAGGTGTACACACCAAGTCACGAGGAAAGCCATGAAGCTTATGACCCTGTAGAGGCCATTTACACAGCGCCCATGTCTCACCACCATTTGTATATCACAGGGCTTTGCTCCCACATTCTGTTTGTTATAGAAGCCCAGGTAGAGAAGGGATTCCAGTCTTTCTTTGTAGATTGGCTCCTTTCATGTGCTTTTCTGTCTCTCTGTCTCTGTCTCTCTCTTCCCATCCTCTTCTTCATCCTTTACTCTCCTGCCCCACCACCAGAAGACAAGGAAATAGTGACCAGTAATTTATGATGGATGTTGTTCGACCCTGTGGCATGGACTGATTGAGCCACACAAGCTAGAGTCTTGGTCTGCAAAATTGAAAGTGAGAATTCTTGGAAACTTTAACCCATGCACCCTGTGCTGCCTTCAAAATGATTTCAGGTCCCTTTTCTGTGACCCCCCCCCCAAGTTCTCATATAATATGTCATTTTAAGCAAGACTGAACCCCAGCTTTCTCCCTGGCTTCCTGTATTTTTATAATTTATTTTCTTCTGTCCATACACATTCCCACCATTTGCCATTGTGTACATACCAGATTTGGCAGTGTAATATTTGAACTTGCAAAACCTGCAAATCTGAGATCAAAATCCTCTTGTCCTTATAAGGTCAGCCAGTGTTTCTTAATCTTCTTTATACTAACAGAAAACAGACTAATAGAGCTGGAGATATGACTCGGTGAGTAAAGTGTATGCTGCAGGAGGATGAGGGCTTGGATGCTTGGCACATACTACGTGAGGTAGTGTATGCTTGTGATCCCAATACAGGGGATGAAGAGTTAGGATGATATCTGGGTACCACTGTCCAGTCACTCTAGTTGAAATGGCCAGCTCCAGCTTCAGTGAGAGGCCCTGTCTCAAAAGATAAGATGGAGAGAAATGGAGAGGACCCCAGAAGTTAAATCTGTCCTTCCATGCACATATACATAACACTCAAACACACACACACACACACACACACACACACACACACATGAGCATACACATCCACTCATATATGCATTTGTACATATACACATTAAACACACACATTATAAAATCTGAAGGGAGAGCTAGAGATGTGATTCAATGGTTAAGAGGACCAAGGTTCAATTCCAGGCATACACATGCAGTTAGCCACTTTCCACAACTCCAATTCCAGGTGAATCTGACACCCTCTTCAGATCACTTTCAGCATTCCACAATACAGGTACACCTATTTTTTTTTATAATTTTTTTTAATTTAATTTTATTTATTTCTGTATGTGTATCAATGTACTGTCTGCATGCAGGTCTGTGCACCCGTGTCGTGCAATGCCGCGGAGGTCAGAAGAGGGTCTTGGATTCCCCTGGAGCTGGAGTTCTCCTGGAATTGGAGTTTCACTTATGTACACATGGGTAATATACTCATATACATAAAATAAAATTAATAAATAAAACATTCAAAAATAACTGAAGGTAACATATTGAATGTCCACATCAACCTGTGTTTAAAGGAAGGGACTTTTAGCCTTACAGACATGGGCTCATTCCTGCTCTATCACAGATACTCTGGATTATCTTTCTCATGTTTAGCTTTTTATAGTTTCTTTGCCTTATCTACAAAAAGGAAAGATGGGCTAGGGAAGTGGCTCAGGCTAAAGTGCTTGTTTAGCAGATCCCAAACACTGATGTGAAATGCCAGGTAAGTGTCACAGCTCTCCTGGAATTCCACCCTGAGAATGCAGAAGCATGGGGCTGCCAAGATGAGCTATCTAGTGAGACAAGCCCTCTGGATGAGCTGTGGGTGTGACTGGAAGACCTTGCCTCCGTAACTAAGGCAGGAGAGTGATGGGAGATAATTTCCAGTGTCAGCCTCAGTCTCCACACATATGTACACACATGGATGTGTAGGACCATGCACACGTAATTGCACACAAACATAAAACACATACACATAAAATAGGGAAAAGATATTTAAAAAGGAATAAGGTATTTCCTACTTCAGCATGGTTATGAAGTTTTGGTTGTCATGCATTAAATCCATTTTATGAATATGCAGGTCTAGTCCTTGAGTTCTAATATTCTAGAGTGTTCAAATTCTTAAGAATGCTTCTTTCTTAAGCTTCAGTCATAAACTACTGTCACTTAAGTCTTTATAAAATAGTTGAAGTACTTATATTTAGATGAAACAAAGACAGAATTCAGGATAAGAGGAGGAATCAATTCTTAAAATAGATGAAGATTGTGAAGGAGAGAGAAATCCAGGCAAATTACTCAGATTTAGAACAAGATAGGTCAAACCAAGGCAAGCTGGAATTTTAAGGATATGTTGTCTGTCCTAATCAGTTGGTCAGAGCCCAGGTTCACAGGGCTTGAGTAGTTGCCCTGTGCAGTCATAAAGAACACTAAGGGTGCCTCGGAGACAGCAGGAGCATGCCCATGTCAGTGCTCCGTCACTGGAGCCTCAGACATTGCTACTGAATTACTTGGTGATCCAGCGTGTCTGCGTGGAATCCAGTAGCCATGTCTGTTTTACTCAGCCACCTCAGGTGTATCCCTGAAATTCCATTTGGTGGGCTCTCATATTTGACCAAGCCCTCTTTCCTGCCCCTGCCTCTCTTACAATGCTAAGGTCTTTCTTTCCTTTTCTGATGTTGGTGGATCAAACTTAAGGCCTCATACATATGAGACAGCAATGTTCCGATTTATCACTAAGACATACCTTCATCCATTTGTTTTTAATTATCTCATTTTATTTTATTTTATTCAATTTTTTTATTATTAAACTTTTTCCGTAACTTGTATATCATTCCATGATCGAATCTAGAGCCGCTTCCTTTTCCATGCCCCGTGACCCACCCAAGTCTCTATACTCTGCCATACATGTTTTTATATGTATGAGTGAACTGTTTGCACGTAGATAAGTGCACCCGTGTCATGCAAAGCTGCAGAGGTCAGAAGACAGTGTCAGATTCCCCTGGAACTGGAGTTAAAAATGGTGTGGGTGCTGGGAATTGAACCCAGGTCCTCTGCAAGAGCAGTCAGTATTCTTAACTGCTGAGCCATCTCTCCAGTCCAAATTATCTCATTCTAAAATTTATTTTTGTGATTGTTGGTGCTGTTGCTGCTGTTTCATACAGGGTCTCCCTTTAACACCAGCTGGCCTCGAACTCACTATGTAGAGCAGGCAGGTCATGATCTCACAGAGATCTGTCTGCATCTGCCTCCTGAGTGCTGGGATTAAAGTGTCAGCCACCACACCCAGCATATTTAATTTTAAATTATGGGGTGTGTGTCTGCTTTAGTATGTACACTTGAGTGCAGGTGTTTGTGAAGGATATAAGAGGGTATGGGATCCCCTGGAGCTGTTAGAAGTCTTTGTGAGTTGCCCTTGGAAGAGTAGGAAGTGCTCTTAATCACTAACCTATCTCTCCAGCCCCAATTAACTGTCTTTAGCATTTTCATACATGCATATATCATGCTGAGCATGGTCCCTTCAAACCCCCTTGGTCTCCCCCTCCTGCCCTTCACAATGCTGCTGGTCCTGTTTCCCCTTAGCGCTGTGCATTTATATCATGTCATATATACACATGATGCCGTAAGTCTATGTAAAAGCCAGAAGTCAAAAATGAGAGCGCCTGTGCCAGGGGCTGATGCTTTCCATGCTTTTCATGTCCATTCCTCTCAACTTACTCTGATCATCACAGTAGTACACAGCTGTCCATTGTAGGCACCCAAGGAGGTCAGGCTCAGGCAGTTTTGCCTTGAAGGAACTGATGTTATCTGATATTTGCTTTACTCTCTTGTGCATACATTGCCTCAGACTTCAACTATAATAGTAGATAACAGCAAATATTAATTCAAGATGAATAATACTTTCTAATGTACTGTGGGGTCAATAAAACTGTCCCCATCACTGAGACATCCTGTCACTTTCTGAGAGTAAAATACGTTCCTAGAGGACAGCTAGTGGGGCACGTTTAGTTCTGTATTGTAAGCCATCTATTGTATACATGACCTTGTGAGCAAGAATGACATGCTAGTAATATAAACAAGGAGGAAACTGTGAGTGTCTACATTAGCAGAAGAAATAATCCCTTAAAATGCAATCAGCTCCTGGGCTGGAGAGATGGTACACTCATACACATAAATAAATAAATAAATAAATAAATAAATAAATAAATAAATAAATAAAATTTAAAAATGCAATCAGCTCTTTTAGACCTGAGAAAACATGGCTACTCCAGAAGTGAATTTAACCAGAAGAGCTTTAACATTAAGTGTCCTGAATATCAGCTTACATTTTAAAAATGTCACTTCCCTGTAAAGGCGGAGGTCATGAAATTCATGCTGGTTTTGTTAACTAGTTCCCAAACCCAAGGCTGCCTAGGCCATAAGCCCTAGGGAGACCATAATACTATTATACTGCTAAATAGACTTAGTAATAAACTAGCCCCTAAGTTCTTATTGCTATACCCATAGATTAGTGCATCTCTCAGGCCTCATCAGAGAAGCTTCTTTGTGTAGCAGATGGAGATTAATGTAGTGATCCACAAGTGGTCAACCTGCAGAGAATGAGGGACTGTGCAGTGCTCAGCTCTAAATGGGACGTCTATATCGCATCTTCCCACAGGACCAGCTTTCATCATGGAACAAGAGATATAAAGAGCCAGAGGTAGTGAATCCCTGCAGTGAACAGTGTTGGCAGGACAGAACACATGACCTCACATGCCTGTGACTGCATGAACAAGGCTGACTCAAGCTCCAGCCAGCCTGAATGCCAGCATGGATGGGGGGAGGGCTTGCCTAGCCCACACTTCATTTGAGGAGCTACTTGCTAATGATGGCTGCTAGGGAAGGGAGACTTGGTTTTCTTCAGGGATATGGTCCTGCGTGGTTACCCATGTTCCAGTAGATGGGTCTATGCTCATCCATGTACAGACACCACTAAGCCATGAAGCCGAGACTTGCTGGGTTTGAAAAAAGAGAGCACGTGAAGTTGGAAAGGAACAGTGGTTGGGAGAAGAGAGAGGGACTGAAGTGGAGGGAGTAGAGGAATTTGGTCAAAATACAGTGCATGCATTATGAAATGTTTGAGATGGCCTAGCGGCTGAGAGCACCAACTGCTCTTGCAGAGGACCCGGGTTCGATCCCCAGCACCCACATGGCGGCTGAGAACCGTCTGTGACTCCAATTCCAGGAGAGCTCCGGTTCCAGGGGAATCCGACACCCTCTTCTGACCTCCGCGGCATTGCACAACATGGGTGCACAGACCTACATGCAGACAGTACATTCATACACATACAAAAAAGTATTGTTAAAAAAAATAAAAATATCTTAAGGCAGTGATAGAATCATGTGAGAAAGCTCGGATGTTAAAGTTCTTGCTGTGAAAGCATGAGGATCTGAGTTTGACCCAGAATCCACTTTAAAAAGCTGAATATGATGGTGCATACTTGTAATCCTAGGGCTGGGTAGACAGGGATCCTTGAAGCTGACTTGCCAGTCAGTCTAGCCTCCTTGATGAGTTTTAGGGCTATGAAAGACTATGTCTCAACAAAATATAATGGATAGCATCTGAAAAATATGACACTCAAGGTTGGCCTATAGTCTCTAGCTGCATATATGTTCATGCACATCTGCACACATGTGATTCTACATACACATGGAGAGAGGGAGAGGAGAGAGAGAGAGAGAGAGAGAGAGAGAGAGAGAGAGAGATCAAGAAGCAGAGATATCATATCAGGGATCCAGAGAGTGAGCCGTGGGCCTAAGGAAGTAATGTTATTGGAACTAAGGGCTTTCTTGTTTCCTGCTCCAAAGGACTTAACAGTTCCTGATTTTTAGGGGACACAAGAACTCAGGTAGTCTATGTCATTTCCCTGTCACCCACTGGACTGCTGTGACTAGGACATGAGCAGAAAGGACAGCCATGTGCCTATCATCGACATCTGGCCACTATAAGCCAAACTAAGAGAGAGTAAATTTCAAGTGTGACCTTCCTTATGGGAAATGAAGAAAATCAGGCTGCCGTCAGTTTGTTCTTTGCTTTACCATTTATTTTGATTTCTTTTCCCCTTAGAATTCACTGCAGGCCATTGTGGAAATTCTTTAAACAATGTCATAACTTTTGCTTAGAATCCATGCATGAAAGGCCACTTGTATAATTTAAAACAGAACCAAATGACTCAGTAGGGTGTTGTGCTTCTTTGGGAGAATGGTAGGGATGCATGGTACTGACCTGTGCACTACAGAGCAAAGAATTGAAGGGCACTATGTCCTTGCTGCTGCCCTCTGTGGCCCCCTCTGAACTTAACCACCACTGCTTCTCTTACTGACCCATAGAGGCCTGGGAAACACACCACTGTGTGTGTGGCTTGATACACAAGCTCAGTCCTGTGAGACATTTCCATGGCACACAACCATAATGATGCTTTTGCTCTCACCTCTTTCAGCTCACAGATTCTAGCCAACACATAAGTTGCTGCTATTTTTGCTCTTGTGAAATGAGTTAAAAGGTGGAGAGAACTGGGTTGGAATAAGGTGCTTGTTGAGAGGAGCCAGAAGTCGGTGGATCATGAAGATAAGCTGGGAGGATGGGTGGCAGCTGGGGAGTCTGTTTTCTCAAATATGACAGTGAGGATGGAGATGATGAAGAAACCAGGTCCACAGCAAACTTTTAGCAGTCATGTGTTCCAAACCAGCCCCCGGTGTAGGCTGAACACCCTAGAGCACTAACAGTTACAGGAGTAGAGATAGCCTGAGAAGATCATCTAGTGTTGCCTCCATAAAGAACTTCTATAAACCAGGAAAAACAAGGTTTGGCACCATGAACTCTGCCTTAATCTCAGATATATGTTACATACTCTTGTGCTTTGGACACGTGTCTCAGTTTACACGAGCCCCAGTTCTATCAGTTTCAGAATATTAGCAATATAATGCCCAGGGTCAGGGACTGTCTCCCTTGATGAAGTGCTCACAAAGCAGCATGAGAACATGAGTGTGGACCCTGAGAACTCCACATGGCAGTGAGTGCCTGTGACCTCAGCATTGCAATCCTGAGAGCCGCAAGGCTGGCTCGTCACCTAATCTAAACAAATTAATGGGTACCAGGTTCAGTGAGAGGCCCCATGGAGAGAATTTGAATAAGTCACCCTATGTCCATCTCTGGCTTCCTGAAAGACATACACACATGTGCACATACACTCACAGACACATGAGCACACCTACAAAGACATAAATACTCATACCCGCCAATATGCGTGCACAAAATTATCTACCTAAGATAGGGTTATTGTGAAGATTAAACAATACATTTTGGGGAAACAAGCCTAATACCTGATCTATCTGTGTAAATGTCCAGTATCCTTTTAATAAAAAGGTGTATTTTATATTTCTTCATTGTGTTCCATTGTGGTATGATACAAATATAAATTGAATCAAAACTTTAATTGATCTGATTCATGTGGTTCAGTAGAAATGGTTTTGATATCCACAGTCTCTGCTATTTATTCAGAATTGCCTTTGGCACCTCACAGACCAAGGATTTGTGGATATTTGATGACTTGATTAAGTTCCCATGCTGCCTGACCTATAGGTCTTCTACTTCCTTGCCTGTCAATCAGCAAGTTGATGAATATTTAATGAATTCTGAAGGTTTGACAAGATGGTGAAAGTCACTGAAAAGACAAATTGTCTAATTGGGTATATAAGACATTTTGTTAGAAAATAGCTATAACCATTGGATACCAATTAAATATAATTCTACAGGTATCATAATAAGGAATGTGCCCAAACAAGAAATTTAATTCTGCCTAGATATTTTTGTAGCTATATGTCTGATGTTTCAAATTAATTATGTGTCAGAATGGCAGGAGGTGGTTGAAGAATCAGCTGGTAGCCACCTAGAATGGAACATAGCTCCACATTCCTCAGAATTAGAAAGCCCTGACTAAACGCTCAGGGTAGAGACGGATTCCAGATCATCTGTGGTTACAACAGTCTACAAACAGTGATGTGTGTTAGAAAAGGCTGCTGAATATTGAACACCACACACACACACACACACACACACACACACACGAAGGCACATGCACACACATGAAGGTATACAAAGAGAGACAGAGATAGAGATAGAGACAAGAAACATGCTAAAGAAAGACACTGATTATCACAGAGAGATGACGACAGACAGACAGAAACAGTTAATAAACAGTTGCACATACTAGAGAACGATGCTGAATATTGCAGACTAAAAGACAGAGAGAGAGAGACAGAGAGAGACAGAGAAAGAGTTGGAATTTTATTTTATTTTATTTTATGTTTTTTTTCAATTTTCTTTATGTGTATGAATGTACTGTTTGCGTGTAGGTCTGTGCACCCGTGTCGTGCAATGCCGCGGAGGTCAGAAGAGGGTCTCGGATTCCCCTGGAACTGGAGTTCTCCTGGAATTGGAGTTACAGACGGTTCTCAGCCGCCATGTGGGTGCTGGGGATCGAACCCGGGTCCTCTGCAAGAGCGGTCGGCGCTCTTAACCGCTAGGCCATCTCTCCAGCCCCAGAGTTGGAATTTTAGATGCTTGTATTTTAAATTACTTTTTAATCTATGTGTGTGTGTGTGTGTGTGTGTGTGTGTGTGTGTGTAAGGCTTGCTGGCAACAAGTTGCTAAGGATTCACTTTCCTCCCACCTCTCTTAAAGAAGCACTGGGATTACACACAACGACATCCTGCTTTGTTGGGTTCTGGGGATTTAAACACAAGACCCAACATGTGCACAGCAAGCCCTTTACCCACTGACCCATCTCCTCACCCACTGTAGGTACTTGTGAAGTTTGGCCTTCCTTCAAGCTGACAATGTCTTAGCAAATTTATCTCACTTTTATGGTCGCTAATACCAGTAGTTCTATATTATGCTCTTAGCCAGAAGACGTTCACAATAATTTGTATTCATTGTCATAAACATTTTTCTGACTTATGAAAGTGACACAAAGAGCTGCTCTGAGATTAACCACAGTCTTCAGTCTGAGCATATGTGAAAATCACTAAACAAAATGTGGCCAGGGTTAAAAGAACAATTTCACAGATGTACAACCTCAAAAACATGTTGAAGAATACTTAATTTATTCTAAATGAATCAGTACTCAGTGAAATATTAGGAAGCCAACTCTTCTGGCAAATTTTTTGTATGACCTCACTAAATAGTCACACATAGTTTCAAGTATATGAAATTCCTTAATCCAATATTCCCTACTTTTCCTGTCCTTTGAAATCACATAAGGAATTGTAAAAATACTTGTGTCTGGACATCTTCATCAGAAGCTTTGATATGATTTCTGATTACCAGTATTTTTAAAGCCTCCAGTGCATGTTGGGAGAAGATAGGGGATCAGAGAAAAGACAGATGAGTCAAAATTGCTATAATTTATGAATTGTATTAAAATGAGGAACTTTCATATTCCTGTGAAAAATAGGTTTTACACCAAACTGTATTTCCTGCATAAATAAATGTTTTTATATGAGAGTGCTAACTATTATCAGTAGAGACCCAGCCTGTCTCAAAATGTGGTTCTGAGTTCACATGCAGTCTAAAGAATTCTCTTCTACACTGGATATCAGGTTTCTCACCCCTAGAATATACCTTTGGATAGGGACATAATGGCACTGACAAAGTCTGAAATGACAAAAAATGCACATGCACAATTCATATAAAAGAAGCTTTTATAGGGAGCTAGAAAAGGAACAAATAAATACCTTATTTCTCTAAGAGGTTGTATGCAGCTGGCAAGCTGAGAACAGACCAGCTTTGTTCATGTCCAATCTCATTCAACAGAGACAATTCTCACAGGTCAGATCAGAAGGCGATGCTAGCAGTTGGATTCTCCCACTGGCTTTCTAGAATTCTATGGGCCATATAAAACTTGCCATCTATAGCTTCAAAAACAAGGCTGATCATACTCCCTGAGGATGACTTAAATGCTACCTTCATTACCTGTGGATCAGCCTTTAAGACAATAAGACATAATTTCCCAAAGACCAGACACTAAAAGGAAATGAAGCATTTTATCTTCTGTGTAAGCCAAGTGAAGCTAGGGGTGTTTGGGGGAGAGCTGAACACACAGAAGGGATGAAATAGTCATTTCTGGAAGCTCACTCATTACTGAGAATTCTTCTCTGTAGAATGCAGGGGTTTCCATAAGTCAGGTCTGAGGAGAACTGGCATTTCTAAAGATTTATAAAGAATAAAATGATGATTTCTTAAGAGAAAAGTAAGGAAAACAAAAGCATTGCAATCTCATTTTCCCTGCAGTGACTTAAGTCTCTACATTATTTTCTCCTTAGCTGATTCAGCTCTTCTAACTACAAGAAGCCAGGACTAGAGTACCCTCCCTGTCTGTTCCAAAGATTAACAGTTATTTCAGTTTTTAAAATCACAATGAAAATATGTTGCTTTCCAAAGAGTTTCAAGACTTTGATCCATGCATTACTTACATTTCTCATTGCTACAAGTGATATTTATGACAACAGCATCTTCAAGGAGGAAGGATAGATTAGGGATTATATGTGAGAGGTACAGTCCATCAGGACAGGCAAGGCATAACATCTGGAGCCCACAGCCTGATAGTCACACTGCATCAGCAGTCAAGAATCAGAAAGAGAACAGGAAATGAGCCAAGCTATCAAACTACATGGCCTGTTCCCAGGGACACACTTCCTTCAACAAGAGTCCATGTCCTAAATTTTTCCCAAACCTTCCCAAATAGAACCACCAGCCCCACGGGGACCTTTCACATTCACACCATCATCCTTACTTGACAATATCTGGGCTGAGTACTTGAACATGGGTGTGTAGTGGGTGATGAGGAGAGGAGAAGAGACTGAGAAGGTTCCTTTTTACTGTTGATTACATAAGCTTTCAAAACAGAGTTTGCTTTGTAGGGGAAGATGGAGAGGAAGCAAAGATGTGATGAAGCCAACTAAAAAGGGAAAAATGCCATCAGGGAAACTTTAAGAGTCCACATTAGAAATGGAGAATATGAGTTATAACCCACTCAAATATAGAGCAATATGATTGAGTGTGAGCCTTGGAGAAACAACTGTCCAAGAACCATTCAGTCATTCCTCAAGTAGTCACCAATTCTTTTGTGTAGTTAGATATAGATATATAAATACATATTTTAGATATTGTTCTAATTAGCTTTAATTAGCAGCTTGACGTAGAGTCATAATTAGAAAAAAAAAAAAAAACCACCTCAATTGAGCCCTAGATCAGATTGGCTTGTGGACATGTCTGTAAGCAATTGTCCTGATTATTAATTGATTTAGGATGTGGGTGGCACCATCCCTAGGGAGGTGGCCTTGGACTATACAGGAAAATGAGATAAGCGTGAGCCTGGGAGAAGGAGATCCAGTGAGTGACCATCTAGCAGCTTCCTCACTGTTTTCTGTTCATGCTCCTATTTGATGAGTTCCTTCCCTAACTTTTCTCAGTGATAGAATACGACCTGCAAGTGTAAGCCAAATAAATCCTTTTTACCCTAAGTTGCTTTTGGTCAGAGTACTTTGCCACAGCAAAAGAAAGGAAACTAGAACAAGAAACAAACACAGATAACTACAAAATGGAATGTAATTTCTAATTACATCTTAATAATTCATCATGTTTGCTAACAATGTGAAAATTTGGTGGGATGTGGTGACCCGAACCATAATCTCAAAACATGGGAGGTAGAAGCTGGGGCCAGCAAGTTCAGGACCACTGGTGCTACAAAGTGGGAACCCATTGCAAGTTAAAAACCAAGCCCACAAATAAATAGCAGCAATGCTAACAAAAGCATCTGGGATATAACTCAACTGTACAACACTTATCTAGTATGCATATGGCCCTGGGTTCAATCCCACCATCACACATACATCCACCAAAAAAATGTTAGAAATTTGAAATGATTTATAAAAATTCATTTAAGATCCATGTTTAAAACTAATGCATTCTCTTGAAAGAAAATATATATTTCTGGCTTTCTACATGGGTATACTTATCTCATTTCATGTTATATAAATGATTACACTTATATTAATAGAGAGAATTTGATTTCTGAAATATTAAGGATGCAATGTTTTACTCTGATTTACTGAAGTTAGAACATAAACTTTGAAAGCCCTACTTATTGGTAATGAATTTAATTTTGAGAGACAAACAATTTGAGTTAGTAACTGTATCCCGTGTTTAGAATTCGCTATAAAAGGCAATAATAAATACAAGCAGATAATTATCTCTTAGGAGATTTCAAGGGGAAAAAAAGTAAAAATATTTTCCATTCCCAGGAGAAAGCATGTAGGTATTAATAGGTACATGGGAGACATACATTTTCCTCCAAACACATCTGTTTTATGCAAAGAAAATGAGTAGCATATTTATATCTCCATAAACAAAGTGTAAACTACAATATTTCACACAGAATGGTGTAAGGAAGTATCTTAAATCTCTCCATAGGCAAGAGTAAATTATTAGTTTATTAAAGCTTATTTCTCTCCAACTCCAGTGCAATTATAAGTTTGACTCAACAAGATTACAATAACGAGAGGTAGCATTAGAGACACTTAAGTTGCACATCATAAAAATTCTTAGCATCCAAAGGGAAAATGTGCTTTTATTTCCATATATTTTTCCCTTCACTGATGGAGGGGCATTACTAATTATTATTTTTCCTAGAATAGTAATTCTACATCTCACACATATACACTAGATAGAAACAAACTCAAACACATGGCACCTTAATAATTACTTTCTTGCTGCTGTGCCAAGTCTCTGAAAAAAGCTACTTTAGGAAGAATGAGTTTATTATGGCTTTTAGCTAGAAGGTATAGTCCACTGTGTTAGAGAAGTTGTGCTAGCAGCTGGAAAGTCACATCAATAGTCAAGGAAGCAGAAAGTGATGAATACATGTGCTGCTCAGCATCCTTGCCCCAATTATACAGTCCAGGGCATGACCCAGGGCATGACCCAGGGAATGGTGTGACATGCAATGGGTTGGATTTCCCACTTCCGGTAAAGTTATCATGAATATATATACTGAGAGAATAACCGAAATCTAGATAATCCCTCAAATGCATACATAGAAGCATACCTTCAAGACAATTCTAGATTCTGTCAGATTGACCATTAATGCCAAATCACCACACATGGTGATATGGTTCCATGTCCATGAAGCAGTGATTCTCTCCCACTTCAAATAAGACAAGTCTGTCTCTTTGATCTTTTATTCATGAGAACTCAGACAAAGATTTTAGATACCAATTCTAAGTGATTGTTGGCAAAATATAATCATTTTATATTTGACTTAAGAAGATAAATTTGAGTATTGACATTCTGTTTTTGTGATTATTTAAATGTATAGGCATAGAATATCTATTTATTATGTAAATTACTGGACAGAGGTAATTGGCTTTTTGTTTCTTTGTTGCTATTTTTGTTGCTATTCCCAGCCAGGAAAGGAAATCGCTAACTTTGACACTTAACAACATAACTTACTCTCTGTGGTCTGATCAACCCCTATACCATTAGGTACTTAAATTCTTTTTTCTTCTTTTTTTTAAATTTTTAAATATTTCAAAATTTTTATTTGAAAATTTTACACATGTATAAACATATCTTATCATATCCACCCTGTCTCTCTTTTCCACTCCTTCTTGGCCCCCAAAATATCCTCCTACAATCTTCATGTCCTCTTCATTTGTTTTTCCATTTTTTATTGACCTTTTGTGTATTTTGTATATATCTTATTAAATTTAGACCTTATTCCCCTTCCTTGCCCCCTCCACATCAGAGCTCATGCATTCTGCCATACATCTCTTTTTTTTTTGAATTCACATTTTTCCCCTTTAATTTTATATTACTCTAAAGTATGCATACATACTCTCTCCCTACCACATACCATAATTACAAAGTCTGAAAATAAGAGGTAAGTTAATTCTAGATCCCATTGAGATATTCACTTTATAATGGTACAGTAGCTTTCAGGTAAAAGTATGTATACAGACATTGCTCAGTTTGTCTTACTACTAGGTACTTGGTGCTAGCATCCACAGATTAGGGATACCATTTGTCATTTGTTTTTCTGGGACTATGTTACTTCTCTTATCATATTGTCTTCTAGTTCCATCCATTTACCTGCAAAGTTCATGATGTCATCTTTCTTTACGACTTCATAGAACTCCATTGTGTAGATGTATCACATTTTCTCTATCCACTCATTGTTTGAGGGGCATTTGGGTTGGTTCCAGCTCTATGCTATTGTGAAGAGAGTTGCAATGAACATAGCTGTACATGTGTCTCTGAGGTAGGATGAATCTTGTGGATATATACCCAAGAGTGGTATGGCTGGGTCAGGAGCTCATCTTGAGTCTCTTCAGAATTCTCCATACTGCTTTCCACAGTGGTTGAACAAGAGTTTACATTCCCACCAGCAGTGGATTAGTGTTCTCCTTTCCCCACATCCTCTCCAGCATATGGTGTCTTCTGTTTTCATAATCTTAGCCATTCTTATCAGAGTGAGATATCTTAAAGTGATTTTAATTTTCATTTCCTTAATTATTAATGATGTTGAACACTTTTTAAGATGTTTCTCAGCCATCTTTATTTCCTCATTTGTGAAGTCTCTGTTCAGCTCTTTTATGCCATCTCTTGACTGGGTCATTAGTTTTCTTTGTTTTCTGAGAGGTTTGTATATTCTGGCTGTTACTGCTCTGTCAGATGTATCACTGGTGAAGGTTTCCTTCCACTTTGTGGGTCTTCTTTTCACTTCATTGTTTGTTTCTTTAGCTGTATAGAAGCTTTTGCATTTAATGAGCTCCCAATTGTTAATGAGATCCCACCTGTCAATTGTTGACCTTATTTCCTGTGCAGCTGCTGTTTAAGAAATTCTTTTCCTACTCCTGTCTTGTAGGTTGTTGCCAATTTTTTTTTTTTTTTTTTTTTGTATCACCTTCAGAGTTTCAGGTTTCATGTTGAGGTGTTTGATCCACTTGGAGTTGATTTTTGTACAGGGTGAGAGATAGGAGTTTAATTTTATTCTTCTACAAATGGTGATCCAGTTTTGCCAGCACCGTTTGCTGAAGATGCTGTCTTTCCTCCACTGAGTCCTTTTGGCCCCTTTGTCAAATATGAGGTGGCTGAAATTTGTATGTGCTCAAGTTTGGATCTTCGATTTTGTTCCTTTTGTCTATGGGTCTGTTTTTGTGCCAGTACCAGGCTGTTTTAATGACTATATACCAGTAATATAGTTTGAAATTTGGAATAGTGATCCCCCTGTATTGGATTTTTTGCTCAGACACACTTTTTCTATTCGGGATCTTTTGTTTTTCCATATGAATTTAAGGATTGTTTTTCAAGTCTGTGAAGAAACTCTTGGGGATTTTAATGGGGATTGCATTGAATCTGTATATCAATTTGGGTAGAATGGACATTTTTACTATGTTAATTTTTCCAATCCATGGGCATGGGAGGTATTTCCATTTTCTGATGTCTTCTTCAATCTCCTTCCTCAGGGGTTTAAAATTTTTGTTGTAGAGATCTTTGGTGTCTTTGTTTAAGTTTGTTCCTAGGTATTTTATTGCTTTTGTGACTACTGTGAGTTGGAAGGTTTTTGTATTAGTCAGGGTTCTCTAAAGAAACAGAATCAATAGAATGAATATATAGCTATATACAGATTTATTGATTTGCTCACGTGACAGAGTTCAAGTAGTCCAATATTAGCTGCGCAACACTGGAGAGGCTGAGAATCCAGGGAACTGTTCAGTCTGCAAAGCTGGATGTTTCAGTAGTCCAAATCTGGTGCTGAAGGCTCAATGGATTCCAGGAGATCTGCCAGTCTCACTACACACTGGGATCCAAAGAGTTGGTCACAGCAGCAAGACAAACTCACCAGTGAGAGAGAGGCAAGCCACAGGAAAAAGGGACCAACTTCCTCTGCCATGGCCTTTTATACTGCCTGCTGGCAGAAGGTAACATCCACATTTGGGGTGGGCCATCCAGCTTGAGGTAGTCCAATCCAAAGATCCTTTTTCTCTTATTTGTTCATCCCTAGTCCAGTTAACTTGACACCCAATAAATAGACTCTCCTTATGTTATGCTTACATGTCAAATGCAAACAATAGCCAGGTCATAATTCCACCTAACATGTTATAAGTGTTCCATGTGCAATCGCAAAGCATTATATCTTAGAGTAGGTGGTAATGTCCTTGAGGAACACTTAGTCCTTTAGTATCTAACAACCTAAATATGACAACACTTAACACTTATCTCAGTTGTACATTCAAAAGGGAACAAGTATCTGATATATATATACACATTCTTAACCAAGTAGGACAAAAGTTAATATCTATTACAATTCACGTTTTTGCAACTGGTCCCATGGCCTCAGCTGATATTTATGACTACCTTCCAGGGGAAAATGAATAGAACACCATTTTCAGAATTGACTTGACCAGGAAGTGGCTGCATAAAGTTGATTTCAAATCTCACTGGTACAGCCATGCAGGAAATACACCAGAGAACGAATACCCACATCAGATGGAACCAAATTTATAATGGAAGCTTATTGGCAGACATGACTTCCCTTAGTCGTATTTGAGGCTTAGTATAGGAGAGTATAGAATTATATCATCCATAACTAATCTTTGACTGTGATCAGTTCTCCTAGGTTTATATGATAAAAGCTTGAACCCTTTCGAAGTAAAGAAGTAATGATGACACACTGTGGAACTTCAATCACTGAGAGATGCAGAGAGGCTTACTGGGAGGGGGGTGCTAGTTGGCTTTTCCTCAAAAGATTCAAACGAGGTCAATCTGACCCTTCTCCAGCTATTTAGGCTTCTTGTATTCCCATCATCTCTTCCTCTCTCAAATTCTTGCCATGATATCATTTGCCATGTTGTGATGTAGTTAAAGTTTCACAGCAGAGCCAGTGTCAGACCCTTGAACTTCCAGATCTGGGGCCAAAATCTGCTTTTTTTCTTTTTGAAACTCCAAGCTTCAAACATTTTATAGTAACAGCAAACAAACAAACAAACACACCAACTCTCTTGAGACCTAAATAGAGACAAAGCATTACCACAGATAATAATGGCTTAGGAAAGACTAAATCACAGAAATTTAAGTGGAATTCTCATTATAATCTGTTTCTTAAGGAAGAAACACTAATAGTTCTTAAATACATCTTTTGGGTCTTTTTGAGACAGGGTCTCCCTGTAGTCCCAGCCTGCCTGGAACTCGCTCTGTAGACCAGGCTGGCCTTGAACTCATAAAGATGTGCCTGCCTCTGTTTCCCAAGTGTTAGGATTAAAGGTGTGCGCCACCACGCCCGACCTTAAATACATTTTTATAGTTTGTAGTTATCAGCATATATTTTAAACACTTTTTTGTTGCTGTGACCAAATGGCTTGCTCAAGGGAATTTATAGGAGGAAGAGTTTGTTTGGCTTAGGGTTCTAGAGGGATAAGAATCCATCCTGGCAAGGAGGCAGTCAGAGAAGAAAGCCGAGGGCTCAAATCTCCAAGCACATGTAGGACAAAAAGTGAAAGTCAAAGTGGGCGGAGATCTGAACTTGCAAAGCTGCGCCCCCCCCCCCCGGGACTTCCTCCAGCCACGTGCCGCACCTCCAAAGCCTTTGCAACAAGCGCACCAGACATTGTCAAATATTGAAATACTTGGATCCTATAGAGGAGGTTTCACATCCAAACCCACCACATTGTACTCCCTGGCCCCCATAGTTTCATGATCATCTCATAATGAAAAATACAATTAGTTCGACTTTAAAATTCCTAGTAGTCCTTCACAGTATCAACACTATTCAAAAGTTCAGAGTGTGTTCCGAGAATCAAGGCATTCTCTTAACAGTAATCCTTTGTGAAATCTAAAAACAAATTACATTCTTCTGAATATACTCCAAATGTACATTCCTAATCCAAAAGGAAAAAATGATGGGATAGTGTGGAAAGACTAGAACAAACAGGACTTAAAACCAGCAGGCCAAACATCAAACACAGAGATATAGGATTTGATGTCAAAGCCTATAACTCTGTGTTTGATGACTTATACTTTAGTTCCAAAGTCTTGAATGATTCCACTCTTCCAGCCTTGCTGCTTACAACACACATTTCTCTCTTGGGCTAGTTACACACCCTATACACATCTCTCCTTGACTGATATCTCATGGCTTTTGCATCTCCAAAATCTTGGGGGTCTCCATCACATACGAAGCTTCACCATCACAGCCTCATGCAATGGCTTCATGCAATGGCCTCTCAGGGCCTCTTAGCCTCTGAACCTCTGAGTGCCTTCTCACATGTTTCCTGACCTCAGCAGCTCTCTAACTGCTGAAGAAGAATCAATGAAGCTCTATTACTTGCAACTTTCATGCCTCTAAAATACCACATGGAAAACACTGCCAAGTTGGGCCTTGGCTCCCTTGGATCATATTGGTATGTTGTGGTTTTCTTTTTTTTTTTTTTTTTAATTTTTACTTGAGTACTCTCAGTACTTAGAAAGTACTGTGCCCCAGTGCTCCTTAACTTTATTTTCAGGTTACAATTTCTCCTATCTCTCTAATCAGCTTAGTAGCAGCACCTTTTTTTTTAACTTATTATTTTTTATGTGTATGAGTGTACCGTCTGCATGTAGGTTGGTGCATCCGTGTCATACAATGCCCCAGAGGTCAGAAGAGGGTGTCAGATTTCCCTAGAACTGGAGTTAAAGATGGTTCTTAGCCATCATGTAGGAGGAATCGAACTTGGGTCCTCTGCAAGAGACTTCGGTGCTCTTAACCACTGAGCCATCTCTCCAGCCCCATGTTGTGGTTTTCTAGGAGGGGGAAAAGGCCTTAAGTCTTTTCTTCTAACAAGTTAGAAGTTTATCTGGGTGGGACCTTTCCCTGAAGGCACTCTTTCCACTGTTCAGTAGAGCAATAGGCCTCTCCTGGATGGTGCTAATCTCTTTATCAATGAGAGTCTCTCTTCCTGGACATACTTCACTAAGGGCCCATACAAACTCAGTCAGAGAAAAGCCAGTATATAATGGGGTAAATGGGCAAGAGGCCTTAATCTTACCTGATCACTGCTGGGTGTGAAAGAATTTATTTTTAAAGAATGATGCTAGATAGGCTGAACAGGCTCCAATGGATGAACATGCACCAAGGGACATCTGGATACACAATAAACATGAGTTGATAGGACTAAATATATATGACAAAATGCATGAAGTCCTGTGGGATGGACCAATGGGGGCAAAATAGAGGAGCAGGTCTAAATATGACTAAAATGTGTATGAAGTGCACAAAATTTCAATAAAAAATATATTTTAAAAACACACTCAACAAATGTGCTAATGAAATGAATAGTAAACTCTTAAAAAATTGAGTATAATAGACAATAAACATACTAAAAATGTTCAATTATTATTAGCCACCAGATAAATATTTTATCTTTTTAAAAATCCAGACAAAGATACCTCCTAAGTGTTCAATGTCTTTACATTAAGAAAGAAAAATGGCAATATAATGTAGACATTCAGTTATAAATTTATATCCATGTCTTTCGTGGTGGTCACTGGAAAATATTTAGGCTATACGCCCATTTTTTTCTCTGTGAAGATGTAGGCAACTGACCTCTTGCAGCTGTCAGGAGAAACAAACCATCTGATTTTGCCAATGCCTGGCACTTCCCAAATCACTACATCATCACATTCAATGTTTCTTTGCCCAAATAATTCTTTCCGTGAATCTGTTGCTACAAAAATGAAACTGTAAAAATGGCTAGTGCCAAGAGGAGAAATAGTCCTTCTCTTTTTGATCTTATAACGCTTAGCTGGTTATCTGGAAATCTGATCATTTGCCTGTTGAATGCTGCTGTTAAAAGTCTGACTCTAAGGGGCTGGAGAGAGGTTAAGAGCACCGACTGCTCTTGCAGAGGACCCGGGTTCGATCCCCAGCACCCACATGGTGGCTGAGAACTGTCTTTAACTCCAGTTCCAGGGGAATCTGACACCCTCTTCTGACCTCCATGGCATTGCATGACACAGGTGCACAAACCTGCATGCAGACAGTGCATTCATACACATATGAAAATAAATAAATAAATAATTAAAAACTACTTATTAAAAAAAAGTCTGACTCTATCATTTGCTCTCCTAACCTCCAGGGCTGTGCTATTGATATCAGACCTATTCCTTCCCTGGAGTAGGACCTTGCGATCTCAAGGCTCCTGTGATGCCATCTCCTCATATATAACAGTAGGGCTTAGACAGTTCATCTGTCTTGCTAAAAATTATGTACAATGAAATAACTTGCAGGCTTAAAGGAGAAATGTCCTGTGAAGTTTGATATTATTGACCTATAACATGGTGGTTTCCTTTTACCCTGTAAAAGATGATGAAATAGCCCATTAGTTTAACTCTGCTAGAAAGAAAATAAGATTATTTGCTCTGGCTGTGGTTATTGATGATAGCTAGCTAATTACAATGTTATAATCATTTGCTCATTAATATATATTTAATTTTAATTAATAAACTCAAATAAATTAATATCTAATATTATCTGTGAGATGTCTTAGTCACATGACTACTTGTTCCATACTTAGTGAACCTCAAAAAGTTAATGCTTTTACCTAATAATTTTAAAATGTTAATATTTATTACACTGAGTCCTAAATTATATGAACTGACTGACTACTTGTTAAAAATAAGGCAATAAATATCACATTTTAAATACTTGGAAAAAGCAAGTTGAAATCCAAAGAGGAGAATCCCAACATTTCTTTACTTTTAAAAGGGAGGAATCTAGAATGAGTCCTAACTAAGGGTTGGGCAGACACAAACACAGCAGAAAGTTGCAAGGACATGAGAAAGGGTCTATTGCTGAATATCTGAGACCACATTTTTTCACTGTGAGTGGTTTGTGTGTGCAAATGTATGTACACATCTGTGTATAGATGTAGGATCTACGTGTATACACATAGCTGTGGAAGTTAGAGGTCAATGACAGGTATCTTCCTCAATTGTTCTACACCTTAGTTTTTGAGACAGAATTCCCTCTGAACCTGGAGTTTGCTGATTTGGTAGACCGGCCAGCCAGCAAACCACAGGGATCTGCTTGTTTCTGCCTCCCCAGCACTGAGATTACAAATGGGTATTACTATACCTGGCATTGGAACTTGGGTTTGGGGATCAAACTCAGGTCCTCAACCTTGAGCAGCAAGCACTTTGCCTCCTGAGCCAGCTCACCAGCTCCAGATAGATAGATAGATATGTAGATAGATAGATAGATAGATAGATAGATAGATAGATAGATAGATGATAGATAGATAGATAGATAGATGATAGATAGATAGCTATATAGATATAGATATAGATATAGATATAGATATAGATATAGATATTTCCTTTCTACTGCTTACTGTGTTTGTATGTCTGCTCTATTCTCAGTTATGTTTCATTTCTGTTTTTCTCCTTTTGAAGTGAAGAGGAAATCCACTGAGTGGGAGAAAACTCTTTACAAGCTATACATGCAATAAAGATCTAATATTTAGAATATGCAAAAAATATTTAAAATAACAACGAAACAAGAAACTAAACAACCAAATAAAAAGATGGACTGTAGACCTGAACAGAAAGTTCTCAAAGGAAGAAATAAAAATGGCTAAGAAACACCTTAAAAAGTACTCAAATTCCTTAGTCATTAGAAGAATACAGATTGAAACCACTTTAAGATTTCCTCTTATCCCAGGCAAACTGGCTAAGATCAAGAGAAATAAAACCACTCAATGCTACCAAGGATGTGGAGGAGGGAGAATGTTCATTCACTGCTGGGAAGAATGAAAACTTATGCAACCACTATGGAAAGCAATGTGGAGAACTCAAAAAATTAAAAATGAATCTACATTATGATCTGGTTATAACCAATTCTTAGCATATATTCAAATGAGTCATTCTACTGTAGACATACCTATATACCCTGTATACGTATGTACCTGTTTACCTAAATGTGCCTCAACTGACAAATGGATAATGAAAATATACATTTATACTATGAAGTTCTTCTCAGCAGTATGAAAAGATGAAATTTGTAGGTAAATGGATGGAACCAGAGACTATTATACTAAGTGAAGTAACACAAACTCAGAAAAGCAAGCAACATATGTTCTCCCTCAACTTGTGGACTGTAGCACCAATCCCATATATGTGAATGTATGTATCCTAGTATAACAGCAGGAGCCAGCAAAATGGAAAGGAAACACAGAGGTAAAGGAAAAGAAAGAGCTCAAAAGAGGGGGATAGTAGGAAATGGAGGTCACCAGGAGGACGGTGGGAAAGTAGGGGGATTTGGCTGGGAATGGAGGGGGAAGGGACATTCAAGGTTTCATGGTAGTGAGGGAGTAGAGAGCTTAGGAGAGGTGGGATGGTAGAACTTGGGTGTTACCAGGGGAATGTGGTGAATAATGGATACTCTTGGACTGGGAGGGACAAGGGATATTGGACAGGAGGAGAGGTGAATGGAGCATGGGGCCTAGCGAAGCCAGAGGGACATGTTTTGGCAGCAGAACCAGAGTGTTCATACTGACCAGACACAAACCATTATAAAATCCCTTAACTGTTCTGAAATGGATATTTTTGATAACACTAATCTAAGTGATGATCACCATCACTACTGTGTTCCCTGCATTTGGGCACCTGATCAGTGTGACTTTGTTGAGTAAATTTTCTATGCCATTAGCTTGAACTTCTCCCTTTCCTATATCCAAAATTTGTGGATTTGGTCATTTCATGATGTCCGGCCCCATATGTTTTGTTCATGGTTTCTTATAATTTTCTAAATCTGATTTATTTCCAGTGCCTTCAAATATTTATGGCCTAGCTTCCACCTCAACTAATCTGTTGGTGGAACTGTCTGCTTAAGCATTTATTTGACACTGTGATTTTTTTATTCCTAAGAGTCCAACGTTTCAGTTTTATTTTTTTTTTTATTTTTATATTTTTGTCTTTATGAGACAGGGTCTCCCTTTTAGTCTCAGCTGGCCTGGAGCTCTCTATGTAGACCAGGCTCGCCTTGAACTCACAGAGATCAGCCTGCCTCTGCCTCCCAAGTGCTAGGATTAAAGACGTGCACCATCACACCCGGCTGCTTTCAGTATTTCTATCTCTTTATTTAATCCCCTTTTTATCCTATATAGATTTCCTTATTTCCTTCAGCTATTAACTTGTGTTCTCTGTATTTGTTCAGAAGTCTGTTTTCTCTTTTATTTTATGGATCTTTCTTTGTGTCATTAATTTGTCTTATGTTTCACCTATTTCACTTTCGTTAGAGTCTTTACTGTGCGTTTGGTAAACTTTAAAGGAGTTGTGTTATTTTTATCTTTCCTGTTTCTTGTGATTCTACATTGGGAAACTATGTTCTAGGACTAGGTTAGAGAATCGATTTGTTTAAGCAATGGCATTATTTCATCAGAAACATTTGTAATGTTCACATGGCACTAACAAGGAGCAGAGTAAGGTGGAGTTTCTTCCCATTTGACCAGTAGCATAGGCCAGTAGGTAAGCTTTCAGAGTAAGTGACCAGACAATAGGCATGACATTCAGTAATTCTCTGAGAGTGTTAGTAGTAGGTAAAAAAGCAATCCCATCTGATAGCTAGAAACACTATGAAAATACAGTAAACCTCAATTCACAACGATCACCTCTTTAACTCCAATATTTTGGAAGAAGAAAGAAGCAACTTCAGTAGAATGTGTATGAAGATGTTAGTTTCCATGTGTAGAAATGGAACAAGAAAAGAAATCATACTGATTGTAAATAAACCAATAGGCATAAACAGAAGAATAAAAGATAAACAGGAACTGGAATAATAAAAAGGAAAAGAGGAGATGGAGAGTTCCAGGTAAAGGCAGAATGACAAAAGGAATTGGTAAAAAATAAAAAGGAATCACACAATCTACTACATTCCCAACTCTCAACAGTCTTAAGCACTGAGACCTCCAACTCCAGGCCAATATATGGATGTTGGAAAATGAAAGAAAGAGAAAGAAATAAAGAAGACAGAAAAATCACATGACAATGCTAGTCCAGTAAATTTGATTTAAATATTTAATATGAGAAGTAGAGAAATAAAGAAAAGAGAACTTCCTTGGAGCAAAGAGTCTGCATGTCTTCCCTCACCTGAGCATGGGGCTGGTCTTTTTGCTCTGTGGGCTTAATTATAATTCCAATTATTGCTTTCTTTCTACTGCACTTGGTCATAGCTTGATCTTCATTTCCTAGTTTCTCAGTGTATAAAATTAGATTCATATTTTAAGATCATCTTTTCTTTAATGTAAGCAATTACAGCTATAAATTTCTCCCGAGCCTGCCTTCATTACATCTCATAAGTTTAGAGTATTGCATTTTTACTTTATATTTATCCCTAAGTATTTTTAATTTCCTTTGCATTTTCTCCTTTCATCCATTTGTCATTATGGATGTTATATGTAAGCTAACATGTTTATGATTTCACTTCGTGTTTCCTTCTGTTATTAATTCCTAGCTCCACCCTCTTTGTTACAGAATGCATTTTCTGCAATATCTATCATTTTGAAATAGATTAAAACTGATTTTAGCTGGGAGTGGGAGTACATGCCTTTAATCTTGGTTTTCCAGTGGCAGAGGCAGGTAGATCTCTGTGAGTTCAAGACCAGCCTATTATTCTTTACGAGTTCCAGATCCTTCAGAACTTGAGTTCTGATGGTTATTAGCTGCCATATGAGTGCTGGGAACCAACACCAAACTTCTGCAAGAACAGCTTAACTAATGAGGCATCTCTACAGCCCTGGTTAATTAGCATATATTGTCTTATTCCATATGGCATGTTCTATGATTTTCTTTCCTTTCTTTCTCACATTTCCTATGGACAGCGTTGTTCTAAATCTACTTATTCTGAAAAATTCTGAGTGTATTCTAAAATCTCTTTTTTCTTTATCTCAGATTGGTCTTTGCACCCCACCGAAAGCAGTGAGATTCCACTTGATTTAATGCATGCTATTACAACTGAAGAGAGAAAGCAAGTTCAGATGGAACTCTGCTTAGAAGACATTGGAATAATTGGCTACATTCTCCATTTATCCCTCCAGCAAGGGAATTGGTATACTTCTTCAAAGGCTTCCCAGGTTTTCCCTGGCCACTGAGAGATGCTGGTCTTTCTATTCTTTTGTTTATCTAATTCTCTCCAAGTTTTGCTTCTATTTCTCACCTTTTACACATTTCTAAAATAATAAAAAAGAGAAAAATACAATGCTCATTGTCAAGTTGGGAATGGAGAGATACCCTAGCAGTTAAGAACATTTGATGCTTTTGCAGAGGACCTGGGTTCTATTCCCAGAATCTACCTTGGGTGGTTCACATGTACCTGAAGTCCCAGCTACAGGCAATCTAACACCCCCTTCTGGACTCTGTATGCAACTTCCCAGTCTTTCCTGTAGTTGGAAAAAAGCTAGGCCCATTTTCTTCAGCCATATTTCATACTCTTAAGTCTTGTTGCTCTTTTTCAGATCCTGGAAAATTAACATATATATTTATATATGTGTTAATTTATATATTCATATATTAATATATATAATATATATTAAACATAACATCCTAGGTTAAACCTTGTCAAAACAACTCACAAACTGATGCAATATATGTTAATTTATATATTATATGTTATATATGTTACATATAATATATATTAAACATCACATCCTATGTCAAAACTTGTATAAACAACCCACAAACTGATGTTTTTTAGTTTTATGCTACAAGTACAGTGTAGTTTCATTTCTATAACATTTGTTCTTTGGTGTCTGTGATAGTTAACTTTAATTGTCAACTTGATACCACTTAGAATCACCTGGGAAGAAAGTTTCAGTTGAGGAATTATCTAGATCAGATTGGCCTCTGACATGTATGTGAGGAATTTGGAAATGCAAATTAAAACCACCTTAGGATTTCATCTTACTCCAGTAAGACTAGCTGTGGTCCAGAAAACAAAGGATACCAAATGCTGGAAAGGTTGTAGGGAAAGGGGAACATTCATCCACTGTTGGCGAGAATGCAAACTCCTGCAACCCCTATGGAAAGCAGTGTGGAGAACTCTTAAGAAAAAAAAAAGAATGTAAAGTTATACTTCTTTTTACCTGCATGCAACTTTACTGTTAAAATATTAATCTCTAAATCTGTTTTGGAATTAACCTATGGTTTATTTATGTATGGATTGTATATGTGCATATTTTGGAATAATATAAAATTAAAGGGAACAAAAAAAGAAAGAGAAAAACCTATTCAAAGAACTGACACAACAGTAAACTTGTGCATCATAAAGGTTATAAAAGACTGAGAAGAAGACGCAAGACAGGACTTAACATGTATGACAGAATCCATGAGCTCTAGCTGGGGGTGGGGGGATGCAAGGGGTGGACTTAGATGGGGGAAATGAGTCTAAAATTGATTAAGAAATGTATGAAATGCACTCAATAAAAATTAACTAATAAAAAGAAACTGAAAATGTGTCTACCACCTGACCCACTCATATCACTCCTGGGTATATACCTACAAGACTCAACCTATGGCAAAGATACATACACAACCATGTTTATTACAGCTCTCTTCACTGTATCAAAGAGCTGGAAGCAACCCAAGTGTCCCTCAACTGATGAGTGGATAGAGAAAATGTGGTATATCTATACAATGGAATTCTATGCAGCAGTAAAGAAAGATGACATCATGAACTTCGCAGGTAAATGGATGGAACTTGAAGCCATTATGCTAAGTGAAGTAACACAGTCCCAGAAAAGCAAACAATGAATGGTATCCCTCATTTTTGGATGCTAGCACCAAATCCATAGTTGAAAGTCAAGCTGAGAAAACTTAATGTTCTATTTATTTTTATGTGAAGGCAACCATGCTGTTAAAATATGAATTCCTTGATGACATCATGAATTTTGCAGGTAAATGGCTGGAGCTAGAAGATATCATGCTGAGTGAAGTAACACAGTCCCAGAGAAACAAACGATGAATGGTATCCCTCATCTGTGGACGCTAACACCAATTACCTAATTGTATGATAAAAAGAGCAACATGAATGGGATCTGAAAACAACTGGGCTCTTATATTGTGAATCCCTTAAAAAAATAATAATAAGTAAATTAAAAAAACAAAAAATATGAATTCCTTAATGGGCTCTAGAATTAACTGACCACTTATTTTCAGACTTTGTAATTGTGATATATGTATGGAGGGTATGTATTCATATATTAGAGTAATATAAAATTAAAGGGAAAATGTGAACTCCTAAACATATCTTGGAATTAGCATGCAGTTTATTTTCAAAGGTCATACATAATTTTGGTATTTATGTGACATATATACAGGCATATTTTGGAGCAATACAGATGGGAATGAACAACAACGACGACAAAATAGTGGGTCAGATAAGTGACTGAAACAGCTAACTTCTGCCCAAACAATAAACCTCTGCAGAGAAAAAATTTAAAAAGACTGAGAAAAAAGATTAAGGACATGTATGGCAGAATGAATGAACTGGGGTGGGGTGGGGGGCATGGAAAAGGGAGTGTGTCTAAATTGGACTGAGAAATGATGTATGAAACACACAAAACACCAATAAAAATATTTTATTAAAAAAAGAACAAAAACTCCATTATGGATTGTGAAATCCTTTGACATTATGAACTGAACTATGAGAAAAAGGGCTGGTTGAACATCACACAGGTAGTGGGGCATGTTCCTTTCTCACTACTCTTGACTATGGATGTCATGTGAATAGCTGTTTGAATTTTTGCCTTGACTTTCTCTGAAATGATGGACTGTAATCAGGAAGTGTTAGTCAAAGAAAACTTTTCCTCTTTTGTATTTCCTTTGGTCAGGGTATTTTTATCACAGGGACAGAAATGAAAGTAGAACAGTGTTCACAAGTGAATACTTTGTTCTTTGGCCACAAGGGCTCTGGAACTCTGCAATGAAGATTATGCTTCTTGAAACACTCTGCACCTTATAAAGAGGAAACCACAGCCACTGAAGGCAAGGTTTAGAGCAGGAAAGAGTGGCAGCTCAGAATGATGGCAATGTAGAAGATAGATTTTATATCAGAAAAAAAAAAACTGGGTGAAGCTAGTCAGGGGATTGTTACCATGTTTGAAACGAGAGGAAGTGGATCCTGTTAATGTTCTCACCACAGGACCAGGCACACGGGAAATGTGAAAGGGGCCAAACACCACAGATTATAGTGCTTTTGTAGCCACATTCTAGGGAAAATATGCCAAGCTATAACCTGGCCATCAGAACATCCTGCCAGATAAGAATAAAAAATTGTGCCCTGTCCTTTCAAGTTCAGTGAGTGCTACAGTGGGTGTGTTGTCAGATTTTAATATGCAGCTTCTTTGATCTTGATCCACTCTGATCTGGTTAAAGATCAGTAGTGATCTCCCACAAGGGCATAGAAACCACACCACTAAAAAAATATATTCCCATGCATGTGTATAAGATAAATATAATTTTTATTAGTACAGAAATTAAAATGGAACAATACTTGGTGAAGAAAGAAGCAGAAGATGGAAAGAGTAAAGATGTATGACCACATCAACACTAATCCAAGTGCCAGGAAACCAAAGTGCATCCAGTAGATGTGTTTAATCAAAATTAATTAGATGCAATTGGCATTCAAACAACCAACTCTCAAAACTGTTTGCAGAAGTAAAGGCTTAATGCTTCAAAGGATTTCTTAGCTTCTGTTTATTTGCTTAAGCTTTATTTTGATCAATTTTAGTTGCACAAAGAGTCACAACTGTCTACAGTTTATTACTCCAATATGACATACCACTGTAATCCTTCTGCTTCCTCTCCAGCAGAAGAGTCAAGGTTTTCTAGATTTTATTTTAAAGTTTTAGTTATTCAATTAAAAAATCCTAACAAATTTAATATAGGCACATATTTACTTGTGTATTTTAAATTACTTAATTTTAATACAGATTCCATATTTTAATTGTCCCATAAATCTCATAATTCACTGTATTTTTATTTGCTAATTAAACCTTCATTTTGGAATAATAACAAGGTTTGTTTTCTGTTCTCTCTTTTCTTATTTAACTCAGCAGTTACAGATAACATGCTAGCATAACTACTTCTTGAATTTAATGTTTAGGGATTAGCTATTGATTTCCCATAATGGAAGATAAGCAAATAAAGGTTTTTCTGCCTCTCTTCAATCCAATATCCTTTTATCTGGCACATCTCCAACATTATAGAATTGTAACACAACTTAATTCAATCATCAATTTATCTTTTACTGTACAAATTAAAGCTAAATAATTCTATTTCATAACATAATTAATTTCTTCTTTTTGGGGGGCTTTGATAGGTTTTCCTGTAGATTTATTCATAGTTCCACCCAGACAGTTATATCAGACATGTAACAACTGCATCTTCTTGGGGAACTTTTTCCCAAAGCCTGTTGCTAGATTAGAAATGAACTGAATCTTTAATTGTGCTACAAACCTTCATATCACCATCTTCCTTCATCGCTTCAAAGGCAATCTTCTCTCAGTCTTCCACTCATCAGACCATGTTTTCTTTCTTCTTACTCTGTTGTCTCTTTTATGGGACACATAGTCCTAACCCTTAATCCTGTAGCTTCATAATACAAGCAGAAGAGGACAGGTACATTCTGCAGAAACCATTCACATAATTTCTTTGTAGACATTACCACTTCGTGAATAATGCAGCTTGGAAAAATTTCTAGCTAACAATTTATTTTCCCTTAAAATGTTTTTGCTATGTTATTGAAAAACAGTTTTTAGTCAACCTGACTCCATTTTAAAATTTTATTTCTGATTGTTTACTTATATGGTTGATTGATTGGGTTTTTGAGGCTAGATTTTTTTATTAAACTTTTTCTGTAAGCCATACATCATTTCTCAATCGAATTTAGAGTCACCAGTCCCCTTTCCATGCCCCCCACCCCACCCAAGTCCCTGCCTTCTGCCATATATGTCCTGCATCTTTTGCTGAGTCTTTCCAGAGTTTTTTTTCCAGTCCTTTTGTTGTTGCTCTCTCCAACTTGTACTGCCTCAGTATATATACATATATATGATATGCACATATCACTTGAATTGGAGGACTTTTTTTTCCCCTAAAAGATGTCATGTTTTCCTTAAAGAAATGCTGGGAGGTTCTTCCTAGGCAAGCCCAAACAACCATCAATCCTAGGCAGGATATTTTAACACAGTCTAAGCTCACCTCAAATAGTGAGTCTTTTTGCCTGACTTTCTGGAGTGTTGGATTGTTCTCAGTCTTTATGTGCAGAGAGTTCTGGAGTTCTAGATTGCAGGTATGTGTCATGCCTGTATATCTTCCTGAATTTTGACTCATAACTGGCCAGAGTTCTGAGAATAAGTGACTGCAAGTGGTCATCCCTCAAGGTATATGTTTATTAGCACCCCCACCAAGGCTGAAATACATCACTGTATCACCAGAGGAGGGGGAATTGCCAGAGCTGGAGGATGAGAAATCCTGCTGTAAATACTGTCTTCTGGTCAGGACTTGGCTGTTGAACTCACAGCAGCTATGGTTACAAACACAAGACCTGTACAGCCTAAATCCCACCATGGTGGGGAAGGAGCAGATGAGGTCCTACTTCTGAGGAGTTACTGGGCATTGATAGCTGCTGGGGGAAGAATTCCTTGGTGCTGCAGCCACTGGTGGGTTGCCCAGTGGATAAACTCACCCAAGTATGTATGGTCAACACTAATTGGACTTAGAAGATTTTTTTCAAAGTAAAAGTACTTGAATTAGGGAGGGGGTTGTCTTGGGAGGAGTTCAAAGTGATCTGAGAAATGGGGGATAGGTATCACCATATTTCATTGTAAACATTTTTGAAATTCTCAAAAAAATAAAAGTATATAATTTTTAGATTGTTTTATCTGGTTTGCTTTGCTTTGCATGGTCAGACTGTCATTCCTTTCCCCAATAATTCAGATATTTTGATTGATATAATGTGCCCTGGACTTATATTTATCCAACAAGCCAGACACTTCTCTCAGGCTCTTTGTCTGAGGTTTTCCTAACTAATCTGGTGCTGATTCTTTTCTCTATCAATGTGAAACATGCCTTAGGAATATATTATAACTTCCTAATTGCTCCTGTTATTTTTAGTCTCATTTTACTGGTATTCATTTCACTTTGCCATATTCTATGAAACATATCCAGATCCAGTAGTCTTCCAGTGACTCCTTTTGATCTTCTGTTGAATTCTTCACATGCATTCTATTGAAAGGTTTTTTGTTCATCCAGTATTAATTTTCCTCAAAGCTATTTGCTTGCTTCATAATTGTAAATATTTTAAAGAATTTTCTAAAGATATTTACTGATAGGTATTATTGAAGTTTACTTCTTGAAAAATCTGTAATAATTTTATATTTTCTTTGTTAGATAATTTCTCAGTGTCTCATGCTAGCGGATTTCCTTAGGCTGTTCAGTCATAATTAGGTATGGGACATTAAGCTTCTCTGTAAACAGAACATGTTTACATTGTACTTGCATGATAGGGAAAAGCTTTATCTGTTTGGCTGAGCTGGTCAGAGTTCCCAGAGTTCCATGGGTGGGGAAATGGTTTTTAGTCAGTAAAGTGCTGGTTGCAGAAGCATGAGTATCTGAATTCCATCTTCAGAACCCATGTGAGAAGTTGGTCATGGTAGATCATGCTTAGGGATGGATCCCCGGGTCTTACTGGCCAGACAGCTCAGTGGAATCTACAAGTTCCTGGTCAAGTGAGAGACCCTGTTTCATTAAACAAGGTAATGAGTCCCTGAGGAATAACACCTGAGGCTGAACTGTAGCCTCCATACACAAGCATCCAACACACACACACACACACACACACACACACACACACACACACACTAAAAGCATCCCATTCTGCCAATGGAAAGACCAAGACTGACCAGCATTCTGGAATCTTAGTGATTGACCGGAGGATTTGCTTTCATCAAGAGCTTTATAACTTGCATGTCTTTTTAGCATCTAGTAGCATACATTCCCTTGGGGCTAAAATTCCATCATAGCACCCCTGATCTCCATAGCTTCCTCCATCAAAATGCATTGTATCTTCCCTTTAAAGATAATTTCAAGTTAATCTGGAAACGGGTAGGTCACTAGTCCAAGGATGAGAACTGGGGAAAGGATTTTGAGACCTGATTCTCAACGACTTCTAAAAATTCATGTTTTGTCTTATTCAATGTATTCAATGATGTAAAACCTAGTGATGTTACATTTTACAACAGTTTCTGGGACTGTGGAAATAGTGCAATATACATCGGGTTTTCAGTTCCTATTTCTCATGTCCATTCAACACCTCTGTGCTTCATTAAATGAATGACTCCCCACTGCTAGTATTTTACAGCTTCCAAAATATTTTCGATGTTTATTTCTATCACTTTTTACTTATTTGTATGTATACAACAATCAAGAAACAAAAAATGGACATGTACTGGTGTATAATGATGTTGGAAGGGAGAAGGATTTCATATGTATGTATCGTCAATTGGTGATAGTTACATCTCAAAGTACTAGGTTTTACTTCAGCATATATTTTAAATTTGGCTCAAATCACATGAAAGTTAAAACCACAAACAGATCACTTTGGAAAATACACTGTGTTCATTATTAGACAAGAACTTAACTAGTCAGTAATATAATATGTTTTTTCTATGGTTTCCACACAAGACACACACACACACACACACACACACACACACACACACACAAAATGAAGTTTGGTTTCCCATAAACACAATGTATAAGAATTCAGACCCTGGACTTATGAATGCCAAGATTCAGTTTATCTCACATGGGACAGTCCTTTTCCCCTTGTTCCTCACCTGTACTCTTTCTTTCCTTTGTTTCTCCTCCCTTTTCTCCTTGTTATTCCATTTTCTTTTTTCTCTTTTGAGGATTTTTGAGGATTCCATATATGATACACTGGATTTGCATCATTTTTATCCCTCTCTATCTCATCTAAGTCCTTTTCTGTCCCCCAACCATCTCCTCTCAAATTCATAACAACTTCTATCATTATTTTTCTGTTATATATGCATGTATATAATATACATATATGTGTATTATATATTTGCATGTATATAATATATATATTATATATATGACATGGCATATATATATATATATATATATATATATATATAAAGCCTTATGAGTCCAATTATTGTTGTCCTTGTTTGCATATGTTTGGGGCTGACAACTTAAGATTGTGGTCTTGGCCTGAGAAAAAACTGATTCTTCCTCTTAACCAGCCACTGCTTCCTATAGCCCTTCTTCTAGGGGTAGTCCTTGGAGAAATTTTCTTCCATCCTTGTAGTCATGTTACCTGGTGAGGCCTTTGCAGGTTTCGTGCAGATGACCACGTCCTTGAGAGATTATTAGTGCAACATCTTGTACTGTCCACTGTCCAGAAGGGATGATCATGGAGTGGCTCTCCTATTCCTTGGGCTTTTAAACTCTCTGGCTCTTCTTCCATGATGTTCCATGAGCCTTAGGTGTAGCGGACATGTTTTAGATGTCACATTTGAGCCTGGGGACCCATGGTCACTTATTTTCTACATTTTGACTGGTTATGAATACCTTCTGTCTGCTGCAAAAGGAAGCTTCTTTGATGAGGTGTGAGAGCTGCACTTACCCATGAGTATTCAGAAGGCACTTGAAAACTATATTACTTTAGTAATGTGATAGTAGTATGCTCTACTACTCTAGGGTCTACCACCTTTCTAGCCATGGGTTCTTGGCTAGGTTTGCTGAAGCAGGCATAAGGTCCGATTACACAGCTGTTGGTTACAAGTAACACTATTGTACCGCTGGTGTTATTTTGCCAGTCCAGTTGTTCATAGGCTTTCCACCTGGGTAGCAGAAATGATGACTTTCTCCCTTGGGAATTTGTATAGTAACTTCCAGTGCTATAAGAGCTAGGCTTTCAGGTAGAAGACTTCCAAGCCAGCACCAGCTTGCTTATAACAAGGATTATTATAGCATGACTGTCTATGAAAAAACAGTTATTTCCATGTCATGAAAAGACTAATAATAACTTCCATGCAGAAGTCTGATCAGAGTAATGGTTAAAATGTATCATATAAATTTTGATTATTATTGCAATATTTAAGAAGTAATTACCATGACATTATTTTTTTATCGATTTTATCTATAATAGTATTCTGAAGCACGCACCCACCAACCCCCTATCTTTCCTGTTACACCCTCCTTTTACTTTAGGTGGACAGAGGTTACCTATGTAATCCTACATACCAAGAATCTGACATAATATACAAATACAAAATATAGGGGCTTGAGAGATGGCCTAGCAGTTAAGAGCACAGACTGCTCTTGCAGAAGACCGGGGTTCGATCCCCAGCACCCACATGGTGCCTGAGAACTGTCTTTAACTCCAGCTCCAGGGGATCCGACACTCTCTTCTGACCTCCGCGGCATTGCACGACATGGGTGAACCCACCTACATGCAGACAGTACACTCATACACATATAAAAATAAGTAAAATTAAAAATACAAAATATAAAGTGAATCAAGAGAATATAAATATTATAGATATCAGACATATACTCATATGTTTTAAATCTTTATTCTGACTTCTGAATTTCTTGTAAAATGGATTTAAATCTATTATATATAAACATAATTCAGCAATTCAATAATAAAAATTTGAAAAGAAAACAAATATTAGTACTCTAACAAAGTTATATATATTCAATGTATGAATATTTACAATTAAACATTAAATGGCCAGCTGGGCGTGGTGGCATACTCCTTTAATCCCAGCACTCATGAAGCACAGGCAGGTAGAGTTCTGTCAGACTGAAGGCAATCAGAGTGGTCTGCATAGGAATTCCATGCCAGGTAGGGCTGAATATTGAGATCCTGTCTCAAACAACAAGAACTTTTAAATGGACAAATCACAGGGAGTGAAAAAAAATTAAAAAATATATTTGTCAACAACTGGTATTTACGACATACAGAGCTCCTACATTTCATTTAATTATGTACGTGTGTGTGTGTGTGTGTGTGTGTGTGTATGTGTGTGTGTATGTGTGTGTGTTTGTGTGTGTTGGGGGAGGCATTCCTGTCATGGTACGGATGTGGAAATCAGAGGACAATTTGATATAGTCAGTTGTTTTCTTCCACCATGTGGGACCAGAAATTGAACTCAGATAGTTGGGTGTGGGGCCCAGAGCATTTATTCACTGAGCCATTTCACTGTCTCCTACATTTCAATAATAAAAAAATAAAATATATATGTGTTAAAACATAGCTCAGTGGGAGAGCACTTGCTTTGCATATATGAGATCCTAAGTTCAATTTCCATAACTGCACAAAAGTAAAATTAAGATGACTGACCGAGTTAGAACAAGCAAAAAAATATACAGACATTTCAATAAACATATGAAAATGATTCCCTATTATAAACCATCTATGAACTATAGATAGAAGTATCCCCCATGCCCAGTAGGACAGTAAAAGTTAATGACTGGTAATATCATATGTTAACAGGTATGAAGAGCAGTAGTCCTGTGGGAGCACTGCTAAATGTGTAAAATAGCATAAAATACAGCTCCTCCGTAGTTATAACACCAGGCGCTGTGTGTTTATGTGTGTGTGCATGTGTGTGTGCCTGTGTGTGGGTGTGTGCACAGCTGGAAGCCATAAGTCAACCATTTCTCAGATACTGTACCTTCTCTTTTGAGACAGGATCTCTCATTGGTCTGGAACTAACCCAGTAGGCTAGATTGCTTGACCAATGATTCCCAAGGGACTTCCCATTTCTTTCTGGCACTTTTTTGTCCTATGCACACACTACAAAGGTTGATTTTATTTAATTTTGAGTCTAGGCCTCAAGTCTTCATATTTGCAAGACAAACACTTTGCTGACTGAGCTGTTTCCCCGTGGTCCAACAGAAATGGAAATACATTCAGAAAAATAATATAAATTTATACATGAGAACAAAATATAAAAACAGCCTGGCATTCATCAATTGGGGAATAAATTGATAAACTATGCTACAAATGGATGAAAGCTCTTATTCAGCAACAATACAGGTGAGTTTCTAAAATGTACTGAGTAAAGGAAGTTTTGCATAAATATCCCTATCCTGTTATTACTATATTAAATGAATTCATAAAATGCACATATTTAAGCTGTGGAACTAAATCAAGACAGTGATTGTCTAGGGTGATGGTTGTGGAATATAACTGGGGGTGATTACACTGAAACTCTCAGATGTAAAATTCAGTTGCATAAGAAGTTTGGTTATTTTGGTGTATGCATTGGCCAATATTTAGTCAAAGAAAATACACTACAGTTCATCTTTTATAAATGTTATGTCAAAATGGAGAAAACACTATTAACAAGTATTGAAAACTAGTTGACAATATGCAGGGTGGAGCTTTTGCCATGTACACATATTTAAATTATCATGAGATAAATTTTAAAAAAAGATGGCTCAATAGAAGCCAATACAGATAAAGAAAAGCAGACAGGAGGTGGGGAAATGGATCCAGGGGTAAAGCAGTAACTGTGCAAGTACAAGTACCTGAGTTTGGATCCCCACAACTCAAGCAAAACCAGCCAGGGTAGCACATGTCTGTGATCCATGTTTCTCCAGTGAAATGGAGAGAGAAACATGGGAATTCCTGGAAGTTTGGAGGTCAGCTGGCCAGCAGCAAAGAACAGCAAGAGACTGTGTAGTACGAGGCAGAAGATGAGTGCCAACACCCAAGGTTGTCTTATAACCACCACACGTGCGATGGGGCACACATGCCTGCATTAACACACACACACACACACACATACACACACGTGCACACAGGTGCACACTTTTGTGCACGCGCACACACACACACGCACACACGTGCACACAGATGCACACTTTTGTGCACGCGCACACACACACACGCACACACGTGCACACAGATGCACACTTTTGTGCACGCGCACACACACACACACGCACACACGTGCACACAGATGCACACTTTTGTGCATGCGCGCACACACACACACACACAGGAGGAAGTACGCAGACAATAGTAGGATCTGGAAGGTGTTCACTGTAAATGCTCAACCTATTTTTACTGTGTGTTTTAGAATTTTTATAATATAGTGTTAGAAAAAGATAAAAATCAGAAGTTAAAGACCTGGATTTTGAAGAGCTAACAAGAGTTGCTTGTGTTATTACATCACTTGTCAGCCTTGGAAGAAGCTGAGGCCAGGGCCTGGAGTTGTGGCTCATTTGGTAGAGTCCTTCCTGGACTGTCATGCAGGAAGCTTCGTGTTCAATTTCTGTGCTGATAAACTGGGTGTGGTGGTGTATGGCTGTTATCTCACCACTCAGGAATTGAAGGCGGGGTGATTGAGAGTCCAATGTCATTCTTGAGTAGATAGGGAGCTCAGGGCCAGCCTGAGCTATACATGATCCTGTCTGGAAGAAAAATACGCCAAAGTATAAATGTAAAACATATGTCCTTTTTCCTGGTCTCACCACAGTTTGATCAGACTCTACTTAAACCCACCTTAATCTTAAAATATCGCCTTAGCACCGACATAATCTGTTGGAAAACCAGGGACAGCACATTTTCCCCCATCTTGGAGAGATTTGAAGAAATGTTTTCCAAGAATGATCCATTTAAATTGTCAGATGTGAGCTGCCTTTTAAGACCATAGAGCCCATGCTGATGTCCTTCAACGAAGCTGGCCCGATTCTTGCCTGCTGAAATTGTTCATCCACAATCATGCTCCCTGTGGCTAAATCAATACCTGGAGTTTTGTGTTGATTACCACCAAGCATTTCCATGCCTGCTGCTTCAACAAAGCAACTTCAAACATCACCATTGCACTGAGGACTTCTGAAGAAAAATATAACTCTAAACTGCCTTAGAAATGCTCAGTTATTGAAAAAATGGAGGATGACAGACATGCTATAAATCTCATTATATTACACTGTCTATGTATAAGACTCTAAAAGAAAAAAATTTAAAAGAAAGAAATGTGAGTTAAGAAAACAACAAATTTCAACACCTTATTAGTATGAAGTAATTTAACTCACAAAATTATCTCATTAGAGATATAATTTACTATCTAAACCATTTCTGAACTTGTGAAAAAATTCTACACCATCAAGGCCTACGTAACATTTGCTGGTTTTAAAGCAGTTATGACACCATGATATAACCATTTATATATTTCTAGCATGGTATGAGAATCTAAGTTCCTTGCAATAGACGGCCTCTGCTTGAGAAATTATGGTGTAATTATTGCATGCTGGTAATATACTATCTAAGCATTAAACATACTCCTAAAATATTTGATGGTAGACGATTAAGACATTACACTACAAAAAAAACCTTATGCAGAAGGAAACCCTTACTGACATGATTCTGCTTTAAATATTGTGCCCCCAAATGAAGTCCAGTAAGCACACATCCTGTCTTGATCCCCCTGCATTGGCCTCCATGATACTGCCTAGGTAATCCAACAATGGCAGTCCACATTCTGAGGAGGCTGACTTCCTTTTAGCTCCTTAGTTCACAAGCTGGGTATCTCAGCAATCCTCAGTATACACTGGAAGGTTAAAAAGTAAAAAAAAAAAAAAAAAAAGCTGTATATCATGTCTTTGAGGAGTTCCAAAAGCAGTGGCATCCACAGAGTATATGCACCTCCCTCTAAGAATTGAAGACAGGCCAAACAACAGTGCTCTCTTTTTTAATTTTTGTCTTTTTACTAAGATCTCAAGTTTTGTCTGCATTACAGTTTCTCTGGTCTTATTGATTATTTATATCTGGTTGCACTTTCCTTCTGGATGCTTAAGGCTACACAGTTAGTCCAGATTAACCAAGGTTTAGTTTTGTTGAGGTCAGCTGAGGATCTGTTCCTCAGGGGTCTCTTGGGGTATTTTTTGGGGGGGAAGGGGGGAGCCCCTTGCTTTTTTCAGCTCCTCATCCCCCTTGCTTTTTTCAGCTCCTCATCCACTAGTTCCATCCACATGAGGACAAAATCAGGTCTTGCTAGACCAGGCTTCCTTTTCTGAAGGATGAGCAAACTTTCCTCTTTATAGACTGGACACTGGCTGAAGTCCCCTTAGTGGCTCTCCAAGACCTCCCTAAACAGGAAGAATGGTGACCCACCTCTGCAGGACTTTTCAAGAGATGCCCCCACGTATAATCCCCTAAGACTTGGTTGACCTCTGAGGGCAAGGAATAAAGTGGTCCCCCAGGTCCCTTGGCCAAATTGGTAGGGACTTCAGGTATGGTCGTTAAGCACCCAGAAAGGTTAAGTTGCACCAGCCTGTTATATTGCATCTATATTAGCATTGTATCCTTTGGAAAAACACTGTTATTTCCATAGCATATTTCTTGATTCACATCTTTCCATTTTAATCCCATATTACTCTAAAAGATGCACCTATACTCTCCATCATATACTAAAAGTCCAAGGTCTGAAAATACATGTTAGGTCAGCTGTGTAGGGATTCCCAATACAAGAGCACAGTTGTCTTTAGATGGTGAGGAATATAATATTTTTTTTAAAGTTTTATTTATTTATTTCTGTGTATGAGTGTACTGTCTGCATGTAGGTTTGTGCACCTGTGTCGTGCAATGCCGCGGAGGTCAGAAGAGGGTCTCGGATTCCCCTGGAGCTGGTGTTCTCCTGGAATAGGAGTTTCAGACGGCTCTCGGCCGCCATGTGGGTGCTGGGGATCGAACCCGGGTCCTCTGTAAGAGCGGTCGGCACTCTTAACTACTAGGCCATCTCTCCAGCCCGAGGAATATAATATTAATTGCTCATTTTGACTTACACCTAGTTACTTGGTACTAGCATCCACAGATGAGGGATACCATTCATCTTTTGTTTTTCTGGGACTGTGTTACTTCACTTAGCATAAAATCTTCTAGTTCCATCCATTTACCTGCAAATTTCATGATGTCACCATTTTTTTATTATTCTCTATGTGTATGAGTGTACTGCCTGCATGTAGGTTGGTGCACACGTGTCTTGTAATGCCGCAGAGATCAGAAGAGGGTGTGGGATTCCCCTGGAACTGGAGTCAAAGACGGTTCTTGGCCACTATGTGGGTGCTGGGAATCGAACCTGGGTCCTCTGTAAGAGCTGTGGGCACTCTTAACCACTGAGCCATCTTCCAGGCTCAATGTCGTCTTTCTTTACCTCTGCATAGTACTCCATTGTGTAGATGTATCACATTTTCTGTATCCACTCATCAGTTTGGCATTTGGGTTGGTTCCAGCTCTTCCCTATTGTGAAGAGAGCTGCAGTAAACATGGCTGTACATGTATCTCTGCTGTAGGAAGTCTGATGGATATATACCCAGAAGTGGTATGGCTGGGTCAGGTGGTAGGCTAATTTTTAAAGTTCATCTTCCAGGGGCTGGAGAGATGGCCTAGCGGTTAAGAACGCCAATCGCTCTTGCAGAGGACCTGGGTTCGATCTCCAGCACCTCAGAACCGTCTGAAACTCCAATTCCAGGAGAACTCCAGTTCCAAGGGAATCCAACACCCTCTTCTGACCTCTGCGGCATTGCACGACACGGGTGCACAAACTTGCATGCAGGCAGTACATTCATACACATACAGAAATAAATAAAATTAATTAAAAAAAATAAAGTTCATCTTCCATCAAGCTTGTTTGCTACTTTTAGCCTAATAGTGTACAAAAAGGTATATATTAATCTGTAATGTTTGTACAGAGAATCATATCCTTTAAGAATCCTAATTATTAAAATATAATTTTTTAGAAGTCCTTTCATATTTTTTTTTTTGGTATATTTGAGACAGGGTCTCCCTTTAGTTCCAGCTGGCCTGGAACTCGGAGCTCACTCTATAGACCAGGCTGGCCATGAACTCACAGAGATCAGCCTGCCTCTGTCTCCCGAGTGCTGGGATTAAAGGTATGCACCAACATGACCGGCTATTTTTTTTTTTTATTATATTTTAAGGGATTCACAAAATAAGAGTACAGTTGTTTTCAGATCACATTGAAGTTGCTCAGTTTGCCATATAATTAGGTAATTGGTGCTAGTATCCACAGATGAGTGATACCATTCATCATTTCTTTTTCTGGGATTGTGTTACTTCACTCCAGCCATTTACTTGCAAAACTCATGATGTCATCCTTCTTTACGCTGCATAGAACTCCACTGGGTAGATGTACCACATTTTCTCTATCCACTTGTCAGCGGAGGGGCACGTGGGTTGGTTCCAGCTCCTTGCTATTGTGAAGAGAGTCTTTTAAGGGTTCTCCATACTGTTTTCCATAGTGGTCATACAAGTTTGCATTCCCACCAGCAGTGGATGAGAGTTCCCCTTTCCCCACACCCTCTCTAGCATTTGGTATCATTTGTTTTCTTGAACTTAGCCAGCCTTATCGGGGTGAGATTGTATCTTAAAGTGGTTTTAATTTGCATTTCCTTAATTATTAGTGATGTTGAACCCTTTTTAAGATGTTTCTCAGCATCTCTATTTCCTCGCTTGTGAATTCTCTGCTCAGCTCTTTACTCCATCTTTTGAGTAGGTCATTTGTTTTCTTACTCCTTTGTTTTTTGAGTAGTTTATATATTCTGGAAGTTAATGTTCTGTCAGATGAATCAGCAGTGAAGATTTCCTCCCACTCTGTGGATTTTCTCTTCAATTCCCTGATTGTTTCTTTTGGTATACAAAAACTTTTGAGTTTAATAATGTCCCACTTGGCAATTGCTGACCTTATTTCCTGTGCAGCTGCTCTCTGATTTAGAAAGTCCCTTCCTACACCTATGTCTTGTAAGTTGCTACCACTTTTTCATCTAACACCTTCAGGATTTCGGATTTCAAATTGAGGTCTTTGATCCATTTGGACTTGATTTTTGGACAGGGTGAGAGGTAGGGGTTTAATTTTATTTTTCTACAAGTGATGATCCAGTTTTGCCAGCACCATTTGCTAAAGATGCTGTCTTTCCTCCATTGAGTCTTTTTGGTCCCCTTGTAAATTTAAGGTGGCTGAAATTGTATGTGCTCAAGTATGGATCTTCAGTTTTGTTCCATTGGTCTACAGGTCTGTTTTTTGCCAGTACCAGGCTGTTTTTATGACTCTAACCATGTAGTATAGTTTGATGTCTGGTATAGAAATTCCCTCTGTATTGCTCTTTTCACTCAGAGTTGGAGGGGTAGCACATCCCTTAAAAGCTGAGGCTAAGAACCACAAAAAAAAAATCCCCTGTATTGCTGTTTTCACTCAGATTTGCTTTGGCTATTCGGGATTTTTTGTTGTTGTTGTTGTTCCATATGAATTTAAGAATTTTTTTCCAAGCCTGTGAAGAATGTCCTGGGGATTTTAATTGGAATTATGTTGAACTGATATATTAATTTGTGTAGAATGGACATTTTTACTATACTAATTTTTCCAATCCATGAGCATGGGAGGTCTTTCCATCTTCTGATGTCTTCTTCAATCTCCTTCTTCAGGAGTTTATAATTTTTGTCGTAGAGATCTTTGGTGTCTTTGGTTAGGTTTATTACTTGGTATTTTATTGTTTTTGAGGCTATTGTGATTGGGAAGGTCTCCTTGTATTCCTTCTTCAGTTGCTTATTGATGGTGTAAAGAAAGGCTCCTGATTTTTCTAGGTTAATTTTGTAACCCACCACTTTACTGAAACTCTTAATCGTTTCTAGGAGCTTTTTGGTAGAGTTTTTAGCATACCTTAGGTAAACTAACATATCGTCTGCAAAAAGGGATAGTTTTACTTCCTCTTTTCCAATTAGTATTCCTTTGATTTCCTTTTCTTGTCTTATTGCCCTAGCCAGTGTTTCAAGCACTATATTGAAGAGGAGTGGTGACAAGGGACAACCTTGTCAGGTTCCTCCCTTTATGGGGAATCCTAACTTTTCTCCATTTAAGATGATGCTGGCTGTGGGTCTCTTATAAATGGCTCTGTTTGCATTGAGGAATGATCCTTCCAGTCCAATTCCCTCTAGTACTTTAATCAAGAAGGGATGCAGTATTTTGTTGAAGGCTTTTTCTGCATCAGTTGAGATGATTGTGTGGTTTTTCTCCTTCAGTCCATTTATGCATTTTATGATATTTACGAATTTTATTATGTTGAACCATCCTTGAATCTCTGGTATGAATCCAACTTGATCATGGTGCATGATCTTTTTGATGGGGGTCTGTATATGGTTTGCAAGTGTTTTGTTGAGAATTTTTGCATCTGAGTTCATTAATGAGATGGGTTCATAGTTCTCTTTTTAGGTTTCATCCTTGCTTGGTTTTGGTATTAGAGTGATGCTGACTTCATAGAAGGAGTTTGGGAGATTTCCCTCTGCTTGTATCTTTCTGAACAGTTTGAGTAATAATGGTTGTAAGTCCTCTTTAAATATATTATAGAATTCTGCTATAAAACCGTCTGTTCCTGGACTTTTTTTAGTTGAGGGTTCTCTTATTACATTTTCAATTTCTTCATATTTTATGGGTCTATTTAAGCTGTCAGTCTCTTCTTCTTCTATGATTTAATTATGGTTATATGCCGTAGGATCAGGTATTCATCCATTTCCCTTACGTTTCAAATTTTTGATAGAATATAAGTTTTTGCCATCTCCTGTATATTGTCTGGATCTTTCCTTCCTTTCTTCTTTCTTTCTTTTTTCTTTCTTTCTTTCTTTCTTTCTTTCTATTTTTTTTTTTTTTTTTTTTTTGGTATTTTTGAGACAGGGTCTCCCTTTAGTCCCAGCTGTCCTGGAGCTTGCTCTGTAGACCAGCCTGGCCTTGAACTCACATCTTTTCATTGTCTGTTGTGATATTTCCCCTTTCATCAGGAATTCTATTGATTTTGAGTTGCTCTTTCTTTCTTTTGGTTAACTGGGTTAGGGGTCCATCTATCTTGTTTGTTCTCTCCAAGAGCCAACTTTTGGATTCATTGATTTTTTTTAAATTGTTTTCTTTGTTTCTATTTCATTGATTTCTGCTCTGATTTTTGTTATTTCTTCCTGTCTGTTGCATTTAGGGTTCATTTGCTGTTGTCTTCCAAGTGTTTTTAGCTGCAGTGTTAGCTCATTTATTTGTACTCTTTTTATTTATTTATTTTTTTTAATGTGCTCACCCAGGGCTATAAACTTTCCTCTTAGGACTGCTTTTAAAGTGTCCCATAGGTTTTGTTGTGTTGTACTGTCATTGCCGCAGTTCCAGGAATGCCTTTATCTCTTTCTTTATTTCACAAGAGTGTGTTGTTTAGTCTCCATGTGTTTCTGTAGGTAGCAGGACTTGTCCTGTTGTTTCTATTGAGTTTTATTGCACTATAGTCTGATAGAGTGCATGAAATTATTTCAGTTTTTTGTATTTGTCAAGGTTTTTTTCTGTGTTCAAGTATGGGTCAATTTTGGAGAATGTTCCATGGGGTGCTGAGCTGAAAGTATATTCCCTGGTGTTTGGGTAGAATATTTGGAATATGTCTGTGAGGCTCATTTGCTGTATTGTATTGTTCAGTTCAGATATCTCTCTGTTTATTCTTTGCTAGGTTGATCTGTCCAAAGGACTGAGTGGGGTACTGAAGTCCCCTACTTTGAGTATTCTGGGGTTAATCTGTGCCGTAAGGGCCTATAGAGTTGTATTTATAAAGATCGGTGCACCGGAGTTTGGTGCATATATATTCATGATTGTGAAGTCTTCATGGTTAATTTTCCCTTTGGTAAGGATGTAATGGCCCTCTTTGTCTCTTCTAATTGCTTCTACTTTGAAGTCTATTTTGTCTGATATTAAAATAGCAACCCCTGCTTTCTCTTTGGTACCATTTGCTTGGAATATTTTTTTCCATCCTGTCCCTTTAAGTTGGTGCCTATACTTAAGGGTGAGATGGGTTTCTTATAGACAGCATATCAATAGATTTTTTTTCCTAATCCATCCTCCAAGCCTATGCCTTTTGATTGGGGAGCTTAGTCCATTAATATTTAAGGTTATAATTGAGAGATGTTTGTTGCTTCCTTTCACCTTATTATCCACTTGCATTTTTAGTTTAGGTTTCTACTATCTGCAGTTCTGCTTTTATTAATTTCTCTTTCAAGGTGTTTGGGGGTAGTTGCTCTCCTCCTCTGTCCTTTGAATTGCTTCAAGTGTTCTCTGAAGGATTGATTTTCTGGACATGTATTCTTTCATCTTGTTTACATCATGGAAAACTTTTCTCTTTCCTTCAACTATAACTGACATTTTTGCTGGGTATAGTAACCTGGGTTGGCATTGATAGTCATTTAACACTGGGAATGCTTTGCTCCACGTTCTTCTTGCTTTCATAGTTTGTGCTGAAAAGTCAGCTGTAATTCTGATAGGTTTCCCCTTGTATGTAATTTGTTGTTTTTCTTTTGTGGCTTTCAGAATTTTGTCTTTGTTTTGGGCATCTAATTTTGTAACTATGATATGGTGAGGGGAGTTTCTTCTATGGTCCAGTCTATTTGGTGTCCTATGTGTTTCTTGTATTTGTATGGGTTTGTCTTTTTTTAGTTTGGGGAAATTTTCATCTCTTATTCTGTTGATGATCTGATCAATACCATTCTCTTGGGATTCTTCTCCTTCCTCTATCCCTATGATGCGGAGGTTTGATCTTTACATCATGTTCTGCATTTCCTGCTTGTTCCACTCTTATGTATTTTTAAACTTTTTGTAATATTTACTTGAGCTTTTAGTTGTTCTGTGTTATCTTATAGGTCTGATATTCTTTTCCCTGCTTCCTCCATTTTACTTCTGAGGCTTTTTCCCATTCTTTCCTTTTGATTGGATGACTGTTAAATTTCCTTTTTCATTTCATCCTGTGTTTTCTTTATTATTTCCACATCCTTTTGGAGTGTCTCAATCTTTTCTTGTAGTTCCTTGTTTCATTCATTGGTTTCCATTTTCATTTCAGTATGGGTTCTTTTCAGTGTTTCCAATTCTTCCAGAGTTTCTCATTGTCTCTCTCTAGGTCCTTTCTGCTGAGTTTTTCATTCTCTTTCCTTAGCTCTTTTTTTTTTTTAATTGATGCTTTGTGTATTTCATACATCATTTTCCAATTCAGTTCAGGCATATTTCCCTGTCCCTTCCCCCCACCGCACCCCACCCCATCCCGGATCATGCATTCTGCCATAACTGTCCTGCATCTTTCTCTCAGTTTTTTTTCATTTTTTAGCAATAATTGATAATTTATGAGTACAAGCATCCTTCATGTAAAACCAATTCGCAGGCAGTTGTGCCCAAACCCACACAGCCCAAGGGTCCCACCATCCAGGGGGGGGGGGGGCTTGTATGTTCAATCAAGTTGATCAAATGAGTGTCCAGACTATATTGCTGTAGTTTCACCATTCACCCCAATCACAGCCCTTACATTCTACCATGCCTCCTCTTCCACAGATTGTTCCCTAGGCTTAGAAAGGCGGCACAGGTGGATGAGAAGCAAAACAGTCTACTTTGTCTGGAGCTGTTGTCTTGGATTCTGGTCAAGTCTGGCTGTTTCATTTCATGGGCTGACAATTTGTCCAGGCATAACCTTTTGATCCTACTAATGAAGCACAAGCAATTAGATATATAGGTATTTAAACAGTACTAGTAGTTATGGTAGGTTACTTTGGTATAGACACAGATGTTTGGATGGTATGTTAATCCATGAATTACATTTTTTTCTGTTAAATATGACAGGGTCTTTTTTTTATTTAATTTTTATTGATGGTTTGTACATTTCGTACATCATTTTCCAATTCAGATCAGGCATATTTCCCTTTCCCTTCCCCCCCACCCCCACCCCATCCCAGATCATGTATTCTGCCATAACTGTCCTGCATCTTTCAGGTTTTTTTTTTCATTTTTTAGCTATAAGTGATAATCCATGAGTATAAGCATCCTTCGTGCAAAACCAATCTACACACTGTTGTGCCCAAACCCCCACAGTCCCACCATTCAGTGGGGGGTGACAGGTTGTTTGTTCAATCAAGTTGATCAAATGAGTGTCCAGACTACATCGCTGTAGTTTCACCATTCACCCCAATCACAGCCTTTACATTCTACCACACCCCCTCTTCCGGAGATTGTTCCCTAGGCTTAGAAAAGGGGCACAGGTGGATGAGAAGTAAAACTGTCCTCTCTCTCTGGAGCTGTTGACTTGGACTCTAGTCAATTCTGGCTGTTTCCTTTCATGGGCTGACAGTTTGTTCAGGAGTAACCTTTCGATCCTACTAATGAAGCACAAGCAATTAGATATATAGGTATTTAAGCAGCACTAATAGTTATGGTAGGTTACTTTGGCATAGACACATATGTTTGGATGATATGTTAATCCATGAATTACATTTTTACCCCCTGATAAATATGACAGGGTCTTACTGTGGCTTATAACATCTCCTAACCTGTGGCATCAGCCATGGGTTATTCCTCCAAGGAGAGAGCCAATAGCCAATTAGATTTGGGATAAACAGACACATGGCTGCCTCTGCTGCAGAGTATTTCCAGGCAGGTGAGGTGTAGCTGGTGCTGACGGTGGAGTCTTGCTTGTCTCAGGGAGACCCGTATTTGCTTTTTTGGTTTAGTGGCCTTTGGTAACACTCTCTGGCATTCCAGAGGCCATCTGTACACTTGCATGTGTGGTCTCAATACATCCCTCCCATGTTAACGTCAGGTCTTCGGCAGCAGGGTCTTATCGCCTCTCCTCCTGCAGGTATCCCAACTTAGGGGCAAGGAGCCCTTACCTTTTGTGGGGCCTTGGATCCCCTGGCCAACATCCCCCTGGTAGAACAATCCATTGCTGATGTCAGAGCTCCTGTATTAATATACTTTGCCTAAGTGCATAGCCCAAGGACTTTAGTATTATATTTGGTTCTGAACAGAGTATAATCCTTTTCACAGTTCTTATGTCTATTAGTCAATTAAAGAAGGCATTTTTACCGGTTTTATAAGAGATTAACTCTATAATAGTTGTCTCCAATTTACAGTTGGAGAATGATGTCATCATTGTCATATTTCTCCTTGTTCTATGGGGGGGAAGGCAAGAAAGTCATATCAAAACCTTTGTTGCACCTAGAAGGTATAAGTTTCATTAGGACTCATTATAAATAGTTGTTACATGTAGGATCCACAGAAGGGTTCAATGTTTATGGCAATCTGAGGCTTTTCTTCCTTTCAATGTTCAGACGGGTCAACCTTTCAGTTGCCACTTTTTGGTACATCCTACTCAATGCAAAGCTGTATCTTTCCTTTCTCAGCCATTAAGTTGGTGACATTTTGTCCTGTTGGAACAAACAAATCTTTTCCCGTAGTTAGTTTTAAGATTTGAATTGCAAGGTTTTTGACGAAAAGGTTTCATGTCTGTCTGTATCCCTCCCCCCCTTTTTTTTAACCCATGAGTCTCCAGAAGACAGTTATATTATACATAACTACAGGGTGGAATCAAGGCACAGATTTCATCAAATTCACCCATGTTGTTTTGGGTGACTATATATGATTAACTTTGGAAGCAAACTTAATTTTTGCATTAAATCATCTTAAAGAGAATGCTACAAGGTGATACTGTACAACAGAGAAATTATAGAGAACATTTGTTTGTGCCACTGTGGCTTATAACATCTCCTAACCATTAGAGGATAGTTCTATAATTTATTTGAATATATCTGTGATTGTAAAAATATGGTATGCTTCATGAATTTGCATGTCATCCTTGTGCAGGGGCCATGCTAATCTTCTTTGTTTGGTTCCAATTTTATTATATGTGCTGCTGAAGCAAGCACTAAGCATTTTTAACTCTATATTTCAAATGAGAATCAGGTATACTTTAAAACTAATATTTTAATATTGTATTTATTATTTTTTATTTTATGTGTATAAGTTTATTGTCTGCATATGTGTTAGTGCACGTGTGTCAGGCAATACCCTTGGAGGACAGAAGAGGGCACTGGATCCCCTGTAACTAGAGTAATGGACTGTTGATCATTGTCACATTGGTGCTGGGTCCTCTGCAAGATCAGCCAGTGCTCTTAACATTTGATCCACCTTTCCAGCCCCTTAAAACAATTTAATAAATGCAAAATGAATGTAAAAGTAAACATTGTTAATTATTCTTGCAAACAGACTTTGCTTACTATTATTTAGGTATTATCATGAGCTTTAGGAATATTTTATCTGGAAATGAACAAGAAAAATTGGCTCTAATTGTTCAAGCACGTGCGTATTGGAAAGTTTAGGAGGAAGATATTCTGGGACTGTCTGAATATGTTCTCTCTTGTCAGCATTCCTTCACCATGCTCTTCCCTATATTTTGTCATAGTCCCTGTCTGATATCCACCGAGGTCCCATAGATCTGCTTCTCAGATGCAGGAAATAGCTGCACTCATTCTCATCAAGTGGAGGATACTCTGTTTTGCTGGGCTGCAAAGAACTCAATGGTTAAGAGCTTGTCCTGTAAATGTGAGGACTGGAATTCTAATCCTCAGCAAGCCCTGAGTGTGAGTGAGAAATCTTGCCTCCACTAGTAAAGTGAGAGTCCCAGACATCATTAACCTTGACACTCCACATACTTTCACATCTGCTAACCCTTCACATGTGTGCCCACACACATATAAAACATGCATGTTTGCACATAAAAATGAAAGAATTGTTTTTCTTTGAGGTTATAGCAATAATCAAGATGCTATTTGTTGTAGTTTTAGTGGTTTCTCATCTCACATTTCAAATATTTTATAAATTCTCATTGTTTATTTCATGCTCAGTTAACAAGTTCAAAATCCATAAAGAATCTGAGTGCTTATTTAGATGTCATATATAATATGCCTTTTATAATATTTTCTCTTATAGAATAATACTATGGTTTTATTGCTTTTTCTACCAATTAACATTTAGTCACATGCACTTTCTATAGAAAATTACTTATTAATGTTTCTCTCTATCCTGTCATGAAAACTGAAAAGCTTGTTCATGTGCCTAAACCATTTCACCCATCCAGTGAAGGCTGCCAGTTCATTCTTCAGCAGGATTCACCTACTTGTCTTCCAAGGCTTATCTCAAATTGTTTCTGAATATTTCTAACCATCTCAATACAGAGTTTTACTTCCCATTTCAGAACTGTTCAAAAGCTAGTCAGATATCAGAAGCCTTCAAGGTTCTGATGGATGGGCTCCTACCTTACAATCAATGGAAATTATAGTACGTTGACTATTGATCAAAAATTTAGTAGCTGTGTGTTTCTCTGGCTCTGAGTAGATACATGACATTCTAAATTGTCCAAAACCTCATAAAATTACTATTTCCATACTTTGATTTCTGCTGCCGTGATAAAAGACTCTGACAAAAAGGAACACATGAGAAAGGTTTTGTTTTAGCTCAAAGTTCTGGGTTAATATATCAGGACAGGGAGTCAAAACACCAGGAGATTAAAACAACTAGTCACATTATCTCCAATCAGGAGCAGAGAGCAAGGAATGAAAGCATGTGTCCTACTCTGCTCACCTTCTCTTATGCACAGGCCTGGACCTAAACCCAGGGAATAGCGCTGCCCACAGTGGGCTGAGACTCCCCCACATCAATTAATACAATTAAGACAATCCTGTACAGACATGCCCACAGACTTGCTTGATATACGCAATGTTTTTTCACTGAAACTCTCTTTCTAGGTGATTGTAGACTGGTTCAAGTTGACAATCAACACAAAGCACCATAGCTCTCTAGCTAGAACAAAGAGCATTCTTCTCTGCTAGGAGGGCTAATCCAAACAGGTCTTCCAACCAGGTGAACCAGAAAATGTGATTCAAGGGGGGTCCTTGTGTCCCAAACATTAAGAAAGCATATGCAGCCTACTTAAATATGCAAGTTGGAACAATTTCATCTCTGGCCAATGTCCACTCCCTTCCTTCTGAGTGCCCCACTTTACATTAATATAAAATTCATCTGTCTTCTTTGCTGCTCTTTTTGTGTTTCATCTGAATTCTTTTCATGGAACTCTCAAGGACTGGGGAACCAAAGCAGGAGTGGAGTGAGAGGTTAGTAATAGGATTAAATCTGGTGTTTTTGCTAACCATTGCAAATGCCCATAGGATGCATTTGGAGCCTATTAATGGGCCTTAGGTTGGTACCATGACTAAAAGCATTTCATATAAATTTAGTTTGTGATAATGTGTCTCATCTTCAATATTTCTTAGCTGTGAAATGAGTACAAATGTGAACATCATAAATCAAACCAACAATAGAAGATATTATAAGCATTGTGTTTAGAAACACCTGGATCTTATGTTATTTTTACTGAGGTGAAATGAACAAGTACCTATTTACCACACATGGAGGAGAGAAACATAAATCATTAATTCCAGCTCCATCTCTTAAACCAATGAATTTATGAGTCTTGCTCATAGAAGTGTACGTGAGGAATTATTTATAGATCATGAATGAGGGATTATTAATAGGTCTTTAGTGAGGAGTAATTAACAGAAAATGGATGATGAGTTACTCACAGGTTTCTCATGGAACATGGATAAACTATTATTATAGAGCATGGGTGAAAGGTTATTCACAGAAGTATTGGTAAGACTTTATTTACAGGAGTGTGGGTGAAAGGTTACATACAGGAGATGGCTGTTTTAGTTTGTTTTCTATTGCTGTGATAAAACGTTGACCAGACCATCTCGAAGAGGAGAGGGTTTATTTGTCTATCATCAAAGGAAGCCCGGTAAGAACTCAAGGCAGGAACTTGGAGGCAGAAATGGAAGCAGAGACTATAGAGTGCTATTTACTAGCTTTCTCCCCTTGGCTTGCTCCGCTTCCTTTCTTTTACAGTCTAGGCTTACTGCCCAGGGAAGGTGTCACCTACATTGAGCCAGATACTCCTACACCCATTAACAATTAAGAAAATGTCTCAGGGACATGTCCTTAGGCCTAGCTGATATAGAAAATTCCTCAACTGAAGTTTCATCTTCTCAGGTGACTCCAATTTGTGTAAAGTTGGCAAAAACCAATAGCACAACAGGTGAGCAATTACTTATACCATGAAGAGGCAATAACAGGAGTGAGGGTCACTCAGAAACAGCTGCATCACTGAAATGTCCTACCCCAAGATGGATGACAACACAGAAGCTGCATCATTGAATCCTACCTTTCATGTTTGACATAGACACACTCTGCCATGTCCCCTGTTTGCATGCAGCTTAGAGGAAGAGGTGGGTGGAATCCCAGATAAGCTTTGCTGATTGCCCCCCCCTCCTTCCACAGAGTTATTCCTAGACCTCACAGTATTATTTCCTTATTTCTTTGCCATGGCTATGAGAATGCTCCATGATACCAAGGGAAAAGTTATGTTTTGCACACAGGAAGAAGCTGTTCTTTAATACTGGCATGCATTAACCATTCTAGAAACTGTAGATGATAATGTCATTGAAACCATGGCAAACTCTGTAAAGAGAGGTAGTATATATTAGGATGCTAATAATTTACAGCAATGCACAGAATATCAAAGGCAACATACATTTTATCTCATGCGTCTAGCTGTTATCTCTATGGGAAGTTTTTGCAGTGGAAAATCTCAAGCATAAGATACTATACGCTTGTAGATATTATATTTTAGTAATATGTATCACTTTCTGATGTATTTCTTGTCTTTTCTGAAATTGTTTTGTCCCTGATACATTTCTCAAGGGCCCTTGTCTATAGGCGTCTACCCATGCAGTTTGTATAGCAATGAGCTATTTCATTTCCTTTTCATATTATTGGGGCAAAATTCTGGCAGTAAGATGATTTAGAAGAGAAATAAAGCTCATCATAGTCATTATTTTATGATGGACACATTCTCTTTGCTAAGAACATCCTTTGGAAAGGATTTTCAGCAAAATTACTTGTGTTCACTGAACATATGTCTTATGGGAATTCTGTATTTGATCTTCCTTAGGTGTTTCTACAATGAATAGCATAAGGAGGAATTGTGATTTTGTGTGTGATTGTGATTTGCTATTAAGGATTTAAAACATGGTTCCAAACCCTTTGTCAGGATTCAGAAAGTTTCCAGCCCTTCCCCATGACCCAGCTTTTGTGATTACTTCAACAAATTCAAGGTGATAGACTGACATTGCTTGACTTCCTTACTCACTTTGTTAGATTCCAGACCTACCAGGTGCTATTCTTAGGACATCAGAGACCAGGCACAGGACCTTGCACTTTTCCTCTCTAGTTATTTCTATGAAGAGGAAGATCCTCCCTACACACTGCAGCCAGAGAATCAGAGGAGCCCCTAAACTGTGACCTAGAATAAATCTGTTTTCCATTAAGTTGCTTTTGTTAGGGCATTTTTTATAAGAGCAACAAGAAATAAAAAACAAAAACTAAGACCAGGGCAGAGCAGCACACAATTTTAGTCCCAACACTTGGGAAGCCAAGGCAGTCAGATCACTATGAGATCAAGGCCAACCTCATTTACATAGTAAGTTTCCTGCCAGCCAGGGCTATCAAAAAGGGAAGGAAGGAAGGAAGGAAGGAAGGAAGGAAGGAAGGAAGGAAGGAAGGAAGGAAGGAAGGAAAAGAAAATAAAAATAAAGGAAAAAGCTTTTTAGGGTAACCAGTTGCTTGTTTTTTTCACCACAGTAAAAGTAGCACAACAGGGAGATAGTGAAGGACTATGTGGAAATGAATCCATAAGCTATTAGGACCCTTTTAATATGAATATACAGCATTGTTCTCAGCATGTACAACGCCCATGCAAGCTCAACTAGACCAAAACCCAGCATTGAACTACAGAAATGGGTACCAGAACCCATTCTAAGCTGAAGAAATATTGGCAGCTAATTACAGTTGGGTGAGAATAAAACAGGCCTTCTTTAATACAGGGATTCCAGATTGGCTGAATAGAGCTCAGAGAATGAACTGGCATGGACGAATGGCCAGGGAGATTAACTTGGCACAACAGACGCTAACACAAATGACAGAATGTATGAAACCCAGGGGTGGGCTTTGGGAGGATGCCCATCAAGAAGGGGATATAAAGGCAATTAAGACTGCGAAGTTATGTATGAAATACACAAAAATTCAATAATTTTCTTTAAAAGGTAACATAACAGGCAGAAATTTATGAACATGCTGCTTGCAAATTTTTTTTGGTTAGATTTATGATGACTGCAGGCATTAGTGTAGGTCTTGTAGTGAGCACGCCTGAGGCCTCACTCCCTTGGGAATCTTGAGTGGGCATCCTACTTTGAGAAAAGCCTCTCTCTTGCTCTCAACGCTAGCAATACTGTCTGTACTGTTTATAGCTCTTTTATTAAAGCTCCTATATGAAGGATGATATTCTGCTCATATCTCTCAAAACTTCTCTTCCCTTCTTTGTGGAAACCTAATACATTTTATAAAGAAATCTATAGATTTCACTAGTTCCTTCTGGAACAGTATTTACAGTAGCCCTCAGTCTGCTTGTAAGATTCATTGAAGAAATGTCAAGGGTCTAGACAGAGACACTCAGAATACTGGGTTCTTTTAGCCTTCAGCTGTTTCAGTCTCCCTAAGAGGGAAAAGCACCAGGGACAGAGGTTCCAGGACAGGTCCAACGCCAGTCCTGCTTGACCCGATCAGAACTTCCTGGCTGAACAATATCAGCTCCCACTTTAGTGACCCAAATAGATCATTACTATTTCTTTAAGCTACTCTCTTGCAATGGACTGATTCACAGGAACAGAACACTACAGCAAGTAGTTCTAGAGCAACTAGTAAAATAATGTTCTAGAGACCAATGAAAAGTAGGCATAATATGCTTAGCAGATAAATAGGGGGTTGCCTGTGGTAGAGGCAATTGGTTAGGGAAAAAAAATATTTTTCAATTCAGTCAGGGCAGAAAAAAGTTAAATTTGATTAATATGATATTTTTATCAGTAGTTAACATTTTTAGAATTAAGTCAGCATGTCATATGATCTTTATACACTATACACCATTGAATAGTTTCCTGTCTGAGTTCCTGACCCCTGAAGGTGTCTTTCTCTTGTCTGTTCACTAAAATACCTCAAAGGCTGAGGAGAACGTGGACACAGAGCATTTGTTCCAACCAATAAAATAACCCAACCCACAGTTATTCTTTAAAAATGCAAGCTAAAAACACCAACATTACTTTTTGACTTACATTTCACCAAGACATACTTTGTTTGAAAATGCCTTAGTGATATACATTGTTTGCTAATTAAACTTTTTTAATTTAAAAATTTCTATTGTCCAATGACCTAGATGATTCAAACTATAAGAGTGATTCCTAAAAGTAAATAATATGCTAACTACCCTGACTGGATAAATGTACACCATACACTGTACACTACAAACATGTACAGTTAAACAGTAAAAAATATTGAAAATAATTATCCAAAATAGAAAATGATTTGCTTTTTTGAAAATAGTTGTTTAGAAAAATGAAAGTGGTTTTGTCTATTACTCCACATTTTTTTAAGTATAGCAATTTGAAGAAACAAAATTCTTTTCCTTTCTTTACTTCCCCTATGATCAATATTTTCTCTTAGCAGAAGTCTGTGGTACCACAGGGGTTTCTGGGAAAGCAAGCTTGGACAGGCCCACCACAGCAGAAATGCACTCATCAAATGCACGTGTGGGAAGAAGCCTGCAATTCATTTCAGTTCATTATCTGAAGGTCAAAACATCTGTTGTCTCCAAGTGGAATTGGAAACAGTAGTGTGTGCACTGGAGAGGGGATTATCTGACTAAATATTAGCAAAACAGTCTCTCCACTCACTTCTCACCATAAATAGCACCCCAGTCTACAGACACCCATGGTTCGGAAAAAGGAAGGTATTAAGTTTAAATATGGAATTATTTGGTGACTAATTGTTTTGAAAGTGTTCAGTTTCTAAAATGAAACTCTGACTGAGATTTAGATAGCTTTAAATTTTTGTCGTGCAAGAGCCAGCAGGTTTGAACAATTTTTACACTAGGAATAGAGTCTGCTCCTTCTTCCTTTCCTTCTAATTCATAGAAATTAGTAGTCAGAATCCATAGGAACCAGCCTCAAATATACATGAATCAGTTCATGAATGTTTGATTTCATTATTGATAATGGCATGTCCATACAGACCTGCAATAGCAAAACCACAGACAGGCTGGCTTAATAAGCTTACCTTCATAGAGCTACAGACAACCAGGCCATCAGTAGATCAAGGTACTGAAAGGGTTCATTTTCTTCTTCTTCTTTTTTAATTGATATTTTGTGTATTTCACACATCATTACTCAGTTCAGTTTAGACACATTCCCCTTTCCATGGCCCCCACCCCATCCCTGTTCCTGCATTCTGCCATACATGTCTTGCATCTTTCTCTCAGTCTTTTTCCACCACATTTTTACCCTTTAATTATATATTATTTGAAAACATGTATACATATACTTTACACATATACCAATATTACAAAATCTGAACATAAGTGGTAGGTTAATTCTCAAACCCATTAAGGGATTCACCTTTTAACCATATTACTGCTTTCATATAAAAAAGAAATATAACAAAGATGATGCTCAGTTTGCCTTGCAACTAGGAATTTTGTGTTAGCATCCACAAATGAGGGACACCATATGTCATTTGTTTTTCTGGTACTGTGTTACTTCATTTAGCATAATATCTTCTTGTTCCGTCCATTTACCTGCAATGTTCATGATGTCATCTTTCTTTACTGCTGCATAGAACTCCATTGTGTAGATGTACCACATTTTCTGTATCCACTTGTTTTTTGAGGGACATTTGGGTTGCTTCCAGCTTTTTGCTCTTGTGAAGAGAGCTGCAACAAACATAAATGTGCATGCATCTTTATGATAGGATGAGTCTTGTGGGCGTATACCCAGAAGTGGTATGACTGGGTCAGGTGGCAGGCTCATTTTTAGTCTTTAAGAGCTCTCCACACTGGTTTCCATAGGGGTTGCACGAGTTTGCATTCCCACCAGCAGTGGATGAGTGTTTCCCTTTCTCCACAACCTCTCCAGCATTTGGTGTCACTTGTTTTCCTAATCTTGGCCATTCTTACTGGGGTAAGGTGATATCTTAAGTCGGTTTTAATTTGCATCTCCTTAATTATTAGCAATGTTGAACACTTTCTGAGATGTTTCTCAGCCATCTTCACTTCTTCATTTATGAATTCTCTATTCAGCTCTTTACTCAATCTTTTGATAATGTCATTTTTTTCTTGATCCTTTGGTTTTTGAGTAATTTATATATTCTTGATGTTAATGCTTTAACTGGTGAAGATTTCCTCCCACTGTGTGGGTTTTCTCTTCACTTCGTTGATTGTTTCTTTTGCTGTACAGAAGCTCTTGAGTTTAATGAGGTCCCATTTGTCTGTTGTTGACCCGATGCCAATGCCGTGATTGTCTGATTTAAAAAGTCTTTTCCTATACCTATCTATGTCTTGTAGTTTATACTGCCAACATTTTCTTCTATTATTTTCAGAGTTTCTGGTTTCACATTGAGGTCTTTGATCCACTTGGAGTTGTTTTTGTGATGGTGAAGGTAGGGGTTTGGCTTCATCTTTCTACAAGAGGCAATCCAGTTTTGGCAGCACTATTTGCTGAAGATGCTGTCTTTCCTCCATTGGGTCTGTTTGGCCCCCTTATCAAATATGCGGTGGCTGAAATTGCCTGTGCTCAGGTTTGGATCTTCAATTTTGTTCCATTGATCTACTTGTCTGTTTTGTGCCAGTACCAGGCTGTTTCTATTACAATAGCCCTGTAATACAGTCTGAGGTCAGGTATGGTTATCCCCCCTGTGTTGCTCTTTTTGCTCAGGGTTGCTTTGGCTATCCAGGGTCTTTTGTTTTTCCATATGAATTTAAGGATGCTTTTTTTCTAAGTCTGAGAAGAAACTCATGGGGAGTTTGATTGGGATTGCATTGAATCTATATATTAGTGTGGGTAGGATGGACATTTTTACTATATTAATTTTTCCAGTCCATGAGCATGGGAGGTCTTTCCATCTCCTTTCTGGTATCTTCTTCAATCTCCTTTTTCAGGGATTTAAAATTTTCAGTAAAAGGGTTCATATTAGATGGGGCTCTCCCAGGCTTGAAAATGGTGCTTCCTGCTGGTTTCATCTCTGTCCTCTGTGTACCCATTACACAGTTCTCTGGAAGTTATTCCTTTTCCCACAGGACACTCTTCTCAGTTTAAGAGATAACACGATGACTTTGTACCTTAATACCTCCCAATGGTCCTGTCCCTAAACCTAGTCACAATTAGAGCTATGTATTCAATGGATGAATATGAGGGAAAACTAACTCTGGAATACTGCATTGACTTTACCAGTATGTGGTGAAGGGTAAGAATGCCATAAGCTCTTTGGTATGACAAGAGAATGAGAGAGGGATTGAATCACTTTCTCCCCACCACACGCTTCTGCCACCTTAACTGCTATCAACTGCTGAGAAGGCTTACCCATGACTACATTACATGTGTTTGTGTCAGCCATTAGATTTTCTTTTAAAGAGCATTTCTGAAAGGAAATTTTCATGGATGAATTTTCCCCAAACATGTTAAAATGATTTTGAGCAGCACCGTTACATTTGTTTGATCCTAATTTAGCCCAAATTATATTTGTCATGCAGTTAATTTTATTGCAGAAAAATGAGGACAGAAAATGAAGAAAAAATGAGATGCTATAAGAAAACATTAAGCTAATGAAAAACATGAAGAGTAATTGTAAAAACACATTGTTAGATTACAATGGTGCAAACCCCTGATAAAGGACAGGCACATGAGGCTTAGTCACTCCGGGAATATTTACTCCGGGAATTGCCAGGGCTGACTACCTGTTGGCATGTGGTAGGGTAGTGGCAGCAGCAAGGCGAGTGAGGCACACCCCTTTATAGCCACGGGGCAGGACCTTGGGTACAGGGGAAGAGCCAAAAAATTGACAGCCTCTGGAGAAAGTGGACATGTATGTGAGGACAAAGTCAGGTCTTGCTTGACTGGAGCTTCCCTTTGAAGTGTGAGGAGTTTCTCCTCTATACTGACTTTCCTCCCTTGACTGGACACTGGCCGGATTAAGCCCTTTTAATTGAATCTCTAAGACCACACTGGTCCAGGATGATTGGTAATTCACTGCCATAGGACATGTAGAAAGGAGCCCAAATTTGTCTCTTCAAATCCCTCTTGCCAAATCATACTGGAGCTTTAAGTATGGTTGTTAAACCTCCAATAGGATCAGTTGAATGAATTTGGTATTTTAATTACTATATAACATGCAAGTAAAGCTTGAACATTGACTTAACCAATTTTAATAAATTCTTTAATTGCTGTGGCAAACACTCTAATAGTAAAAGCTCATGGTAGGAGCCTGGTGGTAGTAACTGCAGCACAGGCTAGGAAAGGATTATTTACTGGCTTGTGTTGCTGGCTCATGTTCAGCCTATTGTATATAATATAGAAATATCTGGCCAAGGATGGCATTATGCACAATGGGCACAGGCCAGTCCAATGAAGGCAATTATTGAGGTTTCTTAGCCCAGGTGTATCAAGTTGACATTAAACCTATCCAGTAAAGCCTACAATTTGATCTTTAAGGCCTATAAAGGCCATTTAGGTACTCAAATTAAAATGGATTTAAACCATGAAAGGCAAAAAAGAGTTTTTTAAATAAAATATTTTATTGGTGTTTTGTATGTTTCATATATTATTTCTCAGCCCAATTTAGACACACTTCCTTTTCCATGCCCACCACCCCACCCCAGTTCATGCATTCTCTGATACATGTATTGCATCGTTTTCTCAGGCTTTTTAAAGTCTTTCTCTGTAGAGGTTTATTGTTTGGGCAGAGGTTAACTGTTTCAGTCAGGTCTTTGATCCAGTCTTTTTTGTCATTGTTGTTCCCTCCCATTTGTATTGCTCCAAAAATATGCCTATATATACGTCACATATATACCAAAATTATGTATGACCTTTGAAAATAAACCGTATGCTAATTCCAAAATATGTTTAGGAGTTCACATTTGTCCCTTTAATTTTATATTACTAGATCGGAGATCCCCCAAGACCACCTGAAGCACAGGTAGGTAGGAGCTGGGTGCTTCAGCAAGGGGGATTGTTGTTTGATTTAATCTAATTAAACTAGTTATCTTTGGCTTAATAGGCTTTTGTGGCTGTGGAGGTGGAGTGATCCTCCCAGCTGGTATAAAAGGTGGGTTTGTGTGAGTCTGGAGATTGGAGATCTCCCAAGACCACCTGAAGCACAGGTAAGAGCACACATCCCCACCAACTGGGATTACAAAGGCATCTGAAGGAGGCAAGCAAAGCAAGCCTTCAACACAGTGAAGAGGCATTTGGGACTCACATTGGAATACATGCAAGGAGAAGCAGATATGCCAGGAACACGAAGAAGAGACAAGATGGGAAAGGGACAGGATAATCCTGCACCTAGCTCTACCAACCCTGTGGAAGATTCCTTCAGTGGGATCCCCCTGGGGTTGGCCCAGGACACAGATATCAAAAGCACAATTGTGAACATACTTAAAGAAGTACAGGATTATAAAGATCAAATCAAAGAATTAAGAAAAGGGAATGAAGAACTCAAGAAGGACCTAGACAAGAGAGAATGACAAACTCCGGAAGGAAGTAGAAACACTGAAAAGATCCCATGCTGAAAAAAGACAAGGAAACCGACCAGCAAAGCAAAGAGCTACAGGAAGAGACTGAAAAGCTCCAAAAGGAAGTAGAAATATTAAAGAAATCAGAAGAGGAAATGAAAAAGGAAATCAAACACTCATCCAATCAAGAGGAAAGGAATGGAAAAAGCCTCAGAAGCAGAATGGAGGAAGCAGAATGAAGAATATCAGACCTGGAAGATAACACAGAGCAACTAAAAATTTAAAAATACCCAAAAGTAGAAGAACCAGGAACTGTGGGACACTATGAAAAGATCAAACCTCTGCATCATAGGATAGATGAAAATGTCCCCAAACTAAAAAAAAAAAAAAAA